>JARHVA010001703.1:2847500-3062500 GCA_037957365.1 Torreya grandis
TAAAATCATTAATGATTCTAATTGGAGTTATCTTGGTAGGATTTAACAAAATTATTCCTAAGAACTATTCAATTCTGAGGATCAATTCTATATCATCTATCAAATGCATATTCAAATTCTTTATCCAAGTACCTAGACCTTAGATCTTATCTACTATTATTCCTATTATACTATTCAAATGTGCTAGGTTGATAGTTTTGAACTTAGGAATTTTATTCCTAATTGTAATGTTAATGAGATCCCTAACTTGGGCCTCTAACTTTTGCTACTTAGTTATTAATTATTTGGCTACTTTACCCCGCTGGGTTAGGTCATCTTGCCTTAGCTTTATTGAATTCAAAAAATTAAACATATCAAATAATCAATCCTCAAACATGTCCATTATGGAGTCAAATATTGATAAAATGGCCTAGGTTTCTATATTTTCATTTTCTCTTTTCAAGTTTACAATCCTTTCTTTCATGCCTTGGACCCTACCTTTGCTTGAGTTGATTGAGCCTCAATCAAGATTCAACATATTCCTCATGTATGGTAGCTTCTCCAAGCTATTTTCCTCCCATAAGGGTTAATCCTACAAAGGGATCCACCTTTTGGAAGGTGAATTCCTCAGTTCTAACCATAGCTATCTTGGTGGTGACCTTCTCCAATATAGCTATCTATAGATTAAGCTACATGATGGTGGATGATCTTGTGAATTTAAGAGGCTCTAAGACCTCTACATTTGTGCTTCCTAATGCTCTTAAAGCATCATCTTCTTGATTTTTGGTCCTTGAGTGACCACATCCTCATTTCTTCCTATTCTTTAACCATAGCCCTAATCCATGGCTTGATTTCATCATGTACTTAAATATCAACAACTCTTATAATGGCCCGTGAGTAAGAGAGAGAAGGAATATTTTGTAATTTCCCATAAATAAACTAGTCAAGAATGACTGACCCATAAATGGGGAATTCATAATTAAACAAATTTATCTCTCTTGTGGGGTGAGAGATGGTCAATACTAGTTTTTTTATTTTGTCTAACATGAACCAATGTTAATTTTTCTTTCCTCTTCTCTTGGAATGCCACAAGGACCATACCTAGAGTAAACTCTTTTACTTTATCTTCCTCAAGATCCTCTTCTTAGACTTGGGAATCTTCAAGATGTTGCTCTTCCTTGTCAGTGTCATATACCTCTGCAAGTTCTTTGAGATCACCTACAAGTGTCTCTTCTATCTCTAAGGCAATCATATCTATGTACTCAACTGGGGAAGGTAGCCTTTAGGGTAGTGTTGAAGATGAGGACCCCTCTCTAGGAATCTCCTCTATTTTCTTCTCTCCTAATTTCTATTTAACATAGCCTTGGTCATGTTGTTATTGCATAACCTGCTTCTGAGGTTGTGGGTTCTCTTTTTGGGATGTCCTAGATGGTCCAAGAAATAAGTGATATTGGAGAGGGTGCATCTACCATGCTTCTCCTTATGTCTTGTCATCTTTGATCAATCTGTGCTTAAGGTTGATGTTGTGTCCTTTGATTATGGCCAACACCTCCTTATAGTTCTTAACCTTAATGTAAATGGTGTCATGGACATCAAGTTGATGCATGTACTCAAGTTTGGGGAGCTTCTTCTCCTTTAAATGATTAGTCTCTATGTTTTTAGGATCCCACATCTTGAGTTCATCAAGATAAAACCTAAATGAATCCCTATTCTTAGCCATGGTATCAACCTATTTCCAATCTTGAAGTGTAGTCCTTATAATAATTAGAGGGAAGGGTGGAGAAGACCCTTCCTCTTTTATTTGCAAATTCCATCAATGCCATGGATGAGCTGGGAGATAATTTCTTACTCATCCAACTTTATAGGAACATATACTGGAAATCTAAAAATCTGGGACATGATCCCCTCAATC
This sequence comes from Torreya grandis, assembly GCA_037957365.1. NCBI lineage: Eukaryota > Viridiplantae > Streptophyta > Pinopsida > Cupressales > Taxaceae > Torreya > Torreya grandis. The sequence goes on from JARHVA010001703.1 coordinate 2,849,392, forward strand.
ATGATGACCATGCATTCAAGGTAGTACCATATGTCACCCATCATTTCCACATACTTTTTTATTAGTGGATGGACCCTAAGTATGGGAAAACCTTTGATGGCTTCCACTATGGTAGGGTAAACACTGTCACAAATAAATTACATATAGTTCCTATATTTAAAAATATGCAATTTGGAATAATGGTGGGAGATGGTAGTTTTTCCCTCAGGATACCAATTCCTAATCCCTGAGAAGTTGATAGAGGCAAGTAGGGAATCCAATAGGTATGCCATCATATAAAATTGCTTATATGTCTTCCTTTTGATGGTAGTGAACTATTTGGTCAAGAAAACACTGATCAAATCTCCAATTGGAGGGGTGATATTTGATTCCACCATAAAATTCACAAAGGGAACACAATTTTTATTCACATAGGTAGTTGAAGGGGCTCCAAAGGCTCAATTCAATAGGGTCATTATTACCCTAGTTCCCTCCCTGAATTGGACTATTGGGACCTTATTCTCAAAGTCTCTAAAGATATGGGGTCCTTGGTGTAGCCAAGGTGTAAGGACAAATTCTAGGTCATATTTTGATGTCTACTCTTCTATTTTAGACAAATCTACATGGGGAATTGGGAGCCTATAATATTTCTCAAAAACTACTAGAGAAATATATGATACCTTATTAGAATTCCCTTCCCATATGATCCATTCATTATTGATTCTACAATCAAAAAATATAAGGGTAAGGATATCTATGCAATGTAGTACCTTAGGTTTTGTCTTAGCATAGTGGAGGTTGCCCATCTGAATAGTGACTAGGTCATAGTGCCTCTAGCTCATTGTGGTAATTTTCTACTCCTCTTTTATGATGGGCTTCAATTCTTCCACCATGAAGAAGAGTTTGGACCAGCTCCTAATGCCTAGATAATTCAAGGCCGTAACATCCAATTTAGTATCCTTGAATATTCAACCCTCATTATCTATTGACAAGTAGAGTTTGGTCTCCTCTTTTAGCTATTTCCTATGAGCTGCGATGGTTTCTATTTTTGCAAACTAGTCATACTAGTTTGTGAATTGGTCTCTGCAAAAGATGTTTTTCACTAAAAAACACAATCAAGCTCTCTTTGGATCAAATTGTGACTGAATTAATTTAGTTGGGTCATTTTTATGTAGGGTTTAGGGTTCTAGAGCTTTAATGGTAGGATATATCTAGCCTCTAGCTTATATGTGCCTTGGATTTCAATTGGACCTTTTCCTTTATACTTTTACATTTTTGAGCCCAAAAGATCTTATATTTTTTCCTTTTCTAATTGTGTGGTACCTATGTGGCATTGGTATAGACCTTTTGTGTAATATTTCATAAATGATTTTGAACACTAGCCATTAGTATTTAAAATACCTTCTTTTATTTCACACCATTAGATCAAAATCCTAAATTAACACGAGTCATTGATTATAATATAGGTATTTTCTTGTGATTGGATCTTTCTATTTCAAACCTCATGGTTTGGACACTTGGATTTTTTACATGCCTCCCCTTGCTTTGTATCTTGCATCAGTTATCTCTTGAAAAGGCATGGGTGCCTTCACATTGTTGGATCATCCTTTAGTGATAAAGCATGAACCATCAGATCATCTGTTAGTTCTAATTCAAATGCAATTTCATCATGTATTAATCATGTAGGGTCTCGAGGCTTCATTGAAGATTTATTAGGGCCCTCACATTGTTAGATCATCCTTTGGTGATGAAGCATGTGATGTTGATCTGTAGAGATACCCTAACTTTAAGTTAGTATCTTTATGATCAAACAGTCATGCGAATGTCAATTTTAAGCTCATTAAATATTCATGATAAAATGTGAGGGTGCCACTTGGAACTTAAATATGGATTTTTAGGGTCTTTGAATTAACTTATTCTATTAGATTAAAGTCTAAATTAAAATGAGGGATATAGGATAATGATCTAGGAGCTTGCTCATGATTAGTTGTTTCTATCAAGTGGCCCCCTTTTATTTTAATCCTTGAATGTGAGGGTGATGCTTGTTAATTATTTGATCCTTGTATATTACTTTTAGTTTTAAGCTACACCTCACTCTATCTATTTAGGTCTTCATGATGAATTGAAAACTATTGGATGAAATCTAAGGATGTAGCTTTGTTGGGGCCTTTATGCCATTGGATCATCCTCTAATGATGAAGCATGCACCTTTGGATCCTTAAAGATGAAAATTATTTGGATCCTTCAATGGATATCATAGTAGATACCTTGAAATAAAATTCTAAATCATGTGCATGTTCAAGGTATCTCCCAAGAGATATCTCGAAATAAAATTCTAATAGTGTGCATCAGGGTTCTTGGCAAATAAAAAGTTATCATGGTTATGTCAAATAATTTTCAAGGAAATGTTAAATAAACATGGAAGGTATTCCAAGACCATTTGAGGTATCTCCTAGAAAATATATCTTGAAATAAAATTCTAATCATGTGCATGTTCAAGGTATCTCCTAGGAGATACCTCCAAAGAAAATTTCAATAGTTTGCATCACGGTTCTTGTCAAATAAAAAGGTGTCATGGTTATATTAAATCCCTTGAAAGGAAATTTTCAATCAACATGTATGGTATTCCAAGGCCCTTTGATGCATATCCTAGGAGATACATTGAAATAAAATTCCAATCATGTGCATGTTCATGGTATTTCCTAAGAGATATCTAGAAAGAAAATTCCAATAGTGTGCATCAATGTTCTTTCCAAATAAAAAGTTGTAATGGTTATATAAAATCCTTTTAAAGTAAATTTTTAATCAACATGGAGGGTATTCCAAGCCCATTTGAGTTATCTCCTATAAATTTATAATCATGTGCATGTTCAAGGTATCTACTAGGAGATATCTCATGTGCATTAGGGTTCTTGCTGAATAAAAAGGTGCCATAGTTATATAAAATCCTTTGCAAGGACCTATGAAATCAAAAAATAATTTATTCCAAGGACCTTCAAGGTATCTCCTAGGATATACCTTGAAATATAATTACAAATCATGTACATATTCAAGGTATGTTCAAGGTATTCCAAATCATGTAAAATAGTGTGCATCAAGGTTCTTGCAAAATAAAAAGTTGTCATGGTTATATCAAATCTTTTGTAAGGACCTTTTCAAGAAACATGTAAGGTATTCCAAGTCCCTGCAAGGTATCTCCTAGGAGAGATACCTTGAAATAAAATTCAATTGTGTGCATGTTCAAGGTATGTCCTAGGAGATACCTTGAAATAAAATTCCAATCATGTGCATCAAGGTTCTTTCCAAATAAAAAGGTGTGATGGTTATATCAAATACCTTAAAAGGAAATTTACAATTAACATAAAAGGTATTCCAAGTAACTTTGAGGTATCTCCTAGGAGATACCTTTGAAATAACCTAAGCATGTCCATTAAACCTATTATAGAATCACAAGCAATAATACATAGCAACATTAGAAGAGGTAAAATCATGATCATCTAAAAACATGTCCGTTAATCCAAATGAGAGTTTTGAATAATGTACAAACAAAACATGTGTGTATATGCTCATGATCATGTGATGATGGAAAAATTTATCCTCTATCTTGGTGGGATATTTTTTTAGTTATCTACATGGAGGGATATATCATAAGGGATAAAACAAAACCTTTGTCCTATTTCACAATAGAAAAAACATCCATTTTGTATCCTCATGATTACACAAAAAATAACTGAAATGGATGTGCCACTAATGGGCCAAGTACAATAGTTTCTCAATGGGAAATGATAAAAAATAAGAAGGGAGGGAAGGGAAGAAAGAAGTGGTGCCAACTCATAAAAACCAAAATATTGGATTATGCTTTGGAGTCAATCTAGATGTTGGAATATTTCACCAACTTATTTTTATACATGGTATATCCTTCTAGTATAGGGGATATATTCCCTTGGTCTGGGCTCACTAGGTATTTGAATTTCACTCTATGCTCTTCAAGCCAGGCAGCAAAATTTTGAAGCATGGTCTGATTTCATCTAACGAGTTCTTTAAGATGGCCACAAGACTTCTCAAGTGACACCAACTATTTTATTTTATAAACATCAAAATAATCTTATGGTGCATTGATGAGGTTATTCATAATGATGCATATCATCTCTTCCTCCAATTCACTTACACCATCAAGCCTTACCATATTCCTTAATGCAACATCTATCTCTTTTGTTGTAATATTGAGGAACTATTCTTCTCCTTTTAAATTAAAGATGCCATCTTTAAGCATCATCAAATGATGATTGATTGCCAATTGACACACATTGGGCTTCTTATGATCATTAGGAGAAATGATCCTTTCTGAAAATAAAGTATCTATTCCCATCTTGTAGACCTCATCCATTTTATGTTGGAGCTCCTCCCATGTCTTGAAATCCCTCTCATAGAAAATCATTTGAACATCACACTCCCTCTTATTATCTACTATGTTGTTCAAGCATTTCAATGCTAAGTTTATTATTTCTTCTACCCTAGTGGGTATATCTTCTTACCATTTTTCTATTTCTCTTCTTTTAGACTTAAAATCATCAATTTATCCAAAATCAAATGACTCTATTGAGAAGAAAAGATGCTCTAGAGCAATGCTGGCAATTTAAGTTATTGCCTTAGGATCACTCAGCATCTTTTGCACTTACTATATCATATCCTAATTTTGTGCCTTCCACTCTTCCATGGTGGTTGTGTCTTTATCCATCCTATGAGCCATAATATTCTCCAAAACCTATGAGCCATATTTTAGCTCATTCCTTGATGGCTCCCCCAGACTGTAGCTATAAATAGTGTAACTCTTAAAGGGAACATCTTTATTCAAAGCATCTGGTGGGGGAATGGCTACCTCTAAATTCCTTTCTCCTATGGTAGTGAATTTGGTCCTAGAATGTGTCTTGGCCTTCTTAGGGGTTTTGGCCTGTATGTCTGAGTGATCTTCACTATGTTGATCTCCCTAATTTTGCTCATAATGTCCTTCTATTTGACTTATTCTTTCACCCAAGGAAGGGGTCTATTCTAAAATCCCATTGATGTACTGGACATATATGTAGGCCTTGAGATAGTAAAGGGTGGTATCATTAGAGTACTTGATGTAGGAAGTGCCACAAGAATGGGTTGTGGACTTAACATGAACTAATCAATTTATCATCACTTTCCAATTCCTCACCGCCCTTGTTTACTCCAGGTTTCACTTCTAGGTTTGGCTCTATTTGCTCTAAAACTTCACAATTTGGACTGAATTGGTGAGACTCCTTGAGAAAAATTTCAATGGAACTTCCTCATCTTATTAACTAACTAGAAGGTTTTGCACCTATTTCACCTACTTTATTTAGTTGAGCCTCATATATAGATGAGCTTATGGTGACCTCCTTGTTGTGCTCAAGAAAATCTTCACCAATCACAACCTCTAGAACTTTATGTTGGGTTGGATCATGGACCTTGATGCAATTAAGGACACCTTGACGTACTTCATTTAAAGCATCATTACCTGAAGCACTCTCATTAGCACCTTTACTAGACTGGTCTAATTTCATATTTATTTATGCATGGGTGGGGGTACCCATTTTAAATTTTTCTCCCTGACCTTCCTTTGTACTCACCTTCTCCTTTGGTGTTGAACTTAATAGCTTTGGAGGGGAAGGGAAAACTTGTGATGCCTCTGGAGCTGTTTGTATTCCTTCTTGTGCAACCACCCCTTCAGGATCAGTGGTGACTTGAGTATCATGTTCTAGCTCCACCTTATACTTCCCATTGTATTTATTCATTTCCTCAACTTCTCCTTAATTATCTTAGCCTAGTATATGGGTGATGACATTCTCAACAAATGTCTTTATATCTGATGAGATCATTTCTTTTTATTAAAGGGCATGAAGTTGAGTGGCTACCCAAATCCAACCTTCACAACATCTTCAACATAGGGGATCAATTGAGGCCATAACTTCCTCATTATCACTCTTAATTTCTACTCCTAAAGGACCCTCTTCTACAAATAAAGAAACCATCAGGACCCTCATTAGGGTTTGGGGCCTTTCCCTTGAAGTTCTTTGCCTAGTTCTTACTTACAGAGGAGTGAATGTTCACTATTTATTTATCACCTATGTAATAGGCCTATCTTTATCTGAGTCTTCTTTATCACTCATATCTCTCAATCTCTGAGCATATGAAGATTGATCCTCTTTCCTCTTCATGAGGAGTTCCTTAGAACGTAGGTTTATGAACATAACTTCCTTCCTATTCTTAGGAATCCCAACTAGAGGCTATCAAGCCCTTTTAAATATTTTTTTCTTGGGTTTCTCTACCTCTTCCTCACCTCCTCTCATCCTTAAATAAATCTTTGGGGGAGGGATAATGGTTGGCTATTGTGCTGGTGAAGTAGGTGCGATATCAATTGGATTAACCATTGGGATGGTTTTTAGGATGGCTAGTATAGTTTGGGATCTTTTTGATGCGATGGATATTGGGGTGGAACTGGCTAATGTATAACCTCCTTAATAGAAATTTTTTCCTAATTTTTATCCAAATTTATTAAATTTGAGAAGGATAATCTTGACTTAGACTGCAATGTGGTTATGGATTCCACATTAATTGGCTTGGTTAAGCCAACATCACCAAACTTGCTCTTCCCTTTGCCCTTCATCATTGGTGGTTGATCTAAGGGAGAACCATTATATTCTAGGAGGAATCCATTTAAATCCCAAACTTCTCTATGTTCTTAGAGGGAAGGGGTGTCATAAGTAATGAGATCAACCCCATGTTCCTTTAACCACCTAAAGGTTCTTCTCATGATTGTGGTGGCCTTCCATGGAATGGAATCATTTTAATTAGCATTGAAATCCACCTATGACATTGCTATTAATTCAATATTATACTTATTATATACTATAGATAGTGTCCTCTTATCATCCTCCATGTCCTTGAGGAGGGAGCAATATTGTAAATGACAACTTCTTGCACTGTTAGTCTCATATAATCTAAATTTTTGAGATATTCCTCGATAGTAAAAATTGAATATATGTCTTAAAAATGTGATTGATGTATAATTACATTGGTCATTGTGTTTACCCACCATCTAATATCATATTTCAGCCTGGGTGGCATCTTGTTAATCACATACTAGCCCATCTCTTACTCTACTACCTTAACTTTGGTAACATAAGGACATGTATAATGTCCAATTTCAATTGGAAACTTGAAAGGGTTATTTACCTTATTCCCCACTATCATATCATGTGGGGGCACTATCTACCTGCTTAACTCCATCATTGCTAGTCTATCATCCAAGTATCTCAATAGTTTATATGGAGACCCCAAGTAGCCACTTACCCTGATATAATTAAATGATCTGAATTGAATACATGAGGTGTCATATTTATCAATTGTCTCTTTCCCCCTTATAAATTATATTTAGAATTCTTGGAGGATATAAGACACTCATCATAGTATTAAATAAATAATTGTAAACTCTATATAAATTCCTCTTGAAGTCATCTAGAGTTATTTCAAGATAAACCTCATATACTCTCATCTTATTAGGATTCCTAGTGAGCCCCTGAAATGACCTATTATGCACTAAGTTGTAAATTAGGTAGAAATACATATAAAATATACCTATGAATTCCTTGTTTAAGTGGATTACAACCTAGATTTGTGCATGTGCATATTATCACTTAAAATGGTAGCTCAATATAGCTTCTTCTATTGTTATAACACATAGATTAAGATTATAGACATCCAAGGTTAAAATTTATTTGATGTGGGCATCCCATAAACTCTTTCTACCATGGAAATCACAAATTAGGGCAATTCATTGAATTTCACCAATTTCAAATTCCTACATATTCTTGAGACCTTTTGTCTTTTCTTGACTACCTAGTAGGAGTTGATAGTGTCCCATATTATCTTGTCATTCTTGTCTATATTCTCTTAGCATTCCTATAAAGAGAGTGTGATAATTTAAAGCTAGATAAGAATCTCAAGCATGGTGTTGAGGGCTAAAGGATTGAAAGAGTAGACAATTGATTGGATTTTATTGATTACAGTCCTAGTGTCTGGTTGGTATACTTTGGCACATGTAATCACTAACTCTGGGTATGGGGCAGCTAAGGTGAATACTATCATAGGGGAGATATAACTCATTCCAAGGTTTGAGACTACTAGGAGAGGGTTTGGCTAATACAATACATTTAATAGGGATACATATTATAACCCTTAAACATATATATCAAATATATATATATATATATATTTGATTTCATCTAGAACAGAAATAATGTTGCTCTTGACGAATGTTGAAGTAGCCACCATTGTTCCCTAGCTCTTTTAGTCTAATAACTTGAACTTGAATGAATTCCTCACTATGATCACCCTTGAAACACCTTTAAACCTCCTCAAAAAACTCAATACAAGGAGCTAAAAAATCACTTACTGATAATCTAGAGGGATGTACGTAATTGAAACTGAAGACCTTTAAAGATTCACCATAATCACTTTTTCATTATGCACATCGTTAGGGCACACAAATAGATTGAAGATGCAAGTAGAATCTATGAATGCAAAAGGTAAACATGAATGAAGGTAATTTCCCTATTTATAATCCTTTGCATTTTTAAATTGGGGTTTCCATTAATGCTTTGAAGCTTAATGGCTAATTACCAACTACCCTCTTTAAGTCATTTAAGTTTTTTTCAAAAAAGGAGAGAGAAGGTGTAAATGTTTCTTTTATGTTGTGAAATCCTCCTTACAACATGCATATTCATAGAATAAAACTTTTTCATTGTATTGCTTCTCAAGCTTTCATGGACCTTTTACACCTTGTGAACCCAAAGGTAAGTGAGGTAATTTTCAAAAATGGGCACAGAGCTTGAAAAGCCATGAGGATATATCACATGTAATCACTTCTCTTTTAAAATCTAGGAATTTGGGCCATTGGTTACTCTTTGCACCTTTCCAACAAAAATATAAGTGGGCCAATCTCCAAAAAGGGCCCAAAACCAATAAAACCTAGAGGACCTACCATGTGTCCAACTTAGATGCTAGTTTGGACTCTCGACCAACTTTTCACCTTTTTACCATCCTTCTTGATACAAGGAAGGGTGAAAGATTATTTTGATCACTTAAAATAATCTTAGGAGTCTCTTGAGATAACCACATGTCTTTCATTTGGCTCATCAGGAAATTCCTAACCTCATTTACCAAAACACATTGAAGGTGCAACATGACAATTTCACCTGGGGCCCCAAAACATTTATTCTTCGAGCATAAGGTAGAAAATAAATGTATGGAAGGAGACATGGATATATTTATATCTTCTAATAGTGAATCTTCATATCCTAGACTACTTCATCCAAGGCATCTAGTAGTGCCTTCCATGTAAAGGAAAATTTTACTCCTTCCATGAAGGAGAAATTGACTCTTGTCTCCATTTGAAATGTATCTCCTATGAGATAAATACCTTGAAGGGGAAATACACTCTTGTACATGTTTCCAATGTATCTCATAATAGATACCTTGAAATGGAAATCCACTCTTTTACTAGTTCCTTAAAGGAGAAATCCACTCTTGTACCTATTTGAAAGGTATTTCCTAGGAGATAACTTGAAAGGGGAATCCAATATTATTCATGTTTGAGAGGTATCTCTTAGGAGATACCTTGAAGGTATTACAAGGGGATTAAAAATATAACATAGTAGTTCCTTTTCACTTGGAGAAATCCACTATTAAACTTGTTTGAAAATTTCTCAAACTCTAAGAGGCAAGAGAATAGGCAAGTGATGCAAATCTCATTTGATAATAAGAAAATAAGTGATGGTGCAATAGGAAGTCATCAGATGTAGGATTTAAATGTAGAGATTTAGTTCTCAAATATTAAATGTATATTTTAGGAGATACCTTGAAGGGTAAATCCACTATTTTCACACAAGTCATTTATAACATTTGTTTGCATAAAATGTCTGATGCAAAAACTCCAAACAAAAAAGTATGAAGATCTAAAGTCCCAAATAATAATTCTAAAAACTTGGCTCAAGTTTGTGACTTATCTAAGGTGGTTATTACTCACACATATAAAACTACAATAATGAAATCACTAGTACACATCTATAAATATGAATCCACTTAAAATCGACTCTCTTAATCAACACATTCACCAATATTGAGCTCAACTATCTTAATCCCAAGAATAAATTTTATTAGTTGGCGTAAGAGGGATTTTCTTGATGACATCATCATAATTATTGTATCAAAAAAAGGACACACTCCACATTTTCATTGTCATTTTTTAATGACAACACAAATTTGGATCAAAATCTTAGATATTAACATGTGAAAGGTAATTATTCCTAAGGCCTTGCACATTTGGGGCTCTCTAGGATCACATAACATTATTTTATTTGGTTCTTATTCCCATAACCTATCCATTTCCATTTCTACAAACTTGAATAGTGAAGCTTATAGAAGAAGTCTATAAATTCACAATATGGGTGGGGACTGGGATCAGTTAGAACCAATTTCATGATCAAATGTCAAAGAAAATGTATACATTTGGAATAAAATAGTCAAAGGTAGTTTGGACCCCTTCATGGAATGACTCGATAGGCATGACATAGGTATTTTCAAGGAATTTACTCATGGATGAAAATATTGTGAAGTCTACATACATGACTTGAGAATCTTGATCACTAAGGAACTCATCGAAGAGACTATCAAGATGCATTGTTCTGACGTCAAAACATTCAAGTACAAGAAGAGAAAGGAGGAGCTTCTTGGAATTTTATTCATGAAGGAAAATAATAAACCCAAGATTTCATCCCATAAAGGTTTCATGAGGTTAGAACTATCAAGGAAATGGCTTGAAGTCTACCTCTAGATAATGAGGTATATTACCTTAGAAGGAAAACATACTTTGATTTTTTACTATCAGTTCTTATTACTCAATCATTTCAAAGGCCACACCATTCGCATTTTATTTTATTTTCTACAATCCTTAGAAGCTTCAGTACTGAACTTTAAGAAGAACCCTTCAGTAGACTTAATTCACCAAGGTCTAATTTTATTACTGATTAAGAGAGGGGAACCACAGTGGTCCAAAACCATCACTAAGGTGATTGATATCCCTAGTGAGAAGGAAGAAACTAAAGGGGGGAGGAATTTTCCATAGAGTGAGCTTCTGATCATGAACTAGAGGAATAAAATGTTGGGGATTTTGCTGAACTGATGTAGGAAGAGCCTAGATTAGACATGGGGAGTACTACCTACATCCCTCCATTAACTACTAGAGGTAGAGGGGTTCCTAATTCCCATGCCAAGATAGATATCATGAATTCCCTTCAAAAGTTGCACATGAATATTTCCATCCAAAAAATTATGTGCAACAAAATCATGTATGAGTTCAAAAAGTTACAAGGGCTACTAGGTCATGTGTTAGTAGCCTCTAAATTGGGCAAGGATCATTCAAAATACACTCCCCAGGGCAATAAATCAACTTAGAGTGGTGGATAGGAGGATGTCAATAGGGATCTCAAGGAGGAAAATGTGGAGATCTAGTATACCATCCTCAAACACAAAAGATAGGAAGAAGATAAGGATCAATTCATGGGAAGTCATACCAGAGGAAGGAACAGTAAAGGTGATAGTATAGTGATGCAAAATTTGGTATTTTATTATGATTTGGAATAGTTGGGCTTACTTTATCTCTTTTTATTTGGTCTTATTTTTTTTTGGCTGATACTTTGTGTAAGTTTGGTAGCATGGGGATTTAGTTGTTGGGTTCATCTATTGATCCTTTTTTGTCCTTTGGCTTTGTCATGTCTATCTTTCAGGTTTCTTCTATAAAGGGAATGGGCCCCTTCAACCCATATTTTAACCAAATGAATAAAAAAACAATACACATTAAAGGGCATTGTAATACCTTCATGGATACCTTGAAGTTAACTCTTAAGAGATACCTTTATGTATATAAGAACCATTTAAGGTACTATAAGGCCCTGCTATCTTAAAATAATTCCAATCGTGTGCATTTTCAAGGTATTTACTAGGATACCCATTAAAATTAATACAAATTCATGTTTGAAAGTTTCTCTTATGAGATACCTAATACCTTACAAACATGAATTATAGTACACTCAACGGTACTACATAATCTTCAATTTTGGCATGAGAGAATTTACACAATCTTTAATTTTATACACTACAACAAATATAAAGATAAACTAACATGGAGTTAAGAATTCTAGATCATAAACAACATAATACAAGATAGAACAGGATAAAACAAAATATAATAAACACTACACACCATGAAAAATATAACATCAAAATAATATATAGCTTTTTACATAGCTCTATGTCTTCACATTGTAGCATTTCAGCATACAAAAAGAAAAGAGACATGGCATTTTTATATATATCCCTTCCCTAACAAGGTTGAATACATCCAAAAGATACCTTGCACACATATCCCTGCTCCACATCTAACACATTCATGGACTTAAACTGTTGTTTCATCTTGAGAAAAAATATAAAATCTGATCTTGGATAAAGCTAAAAAAGATTAGCCTTTCATAAAAGTGGCAGTAATCACTCTAGGTTTTCTAATTTTCCATACTTGCCTACCAGCCTTTGTAGTTCTTAAACTATAAAACTTGAACTACACATTAACCTACTGTTTAGGTTGTGGCTTCTTAGACTATGCCTTTATATGCATCTTTCTCTTCTAAAAAATTTCTTGGAGCTCCTACGGTGGAATGAACTTAGGTTCATCTATGATATGTGAAATAACTATTTTAACCTATGAGAGTTCATGCTTTAGTGTTTTCCAATTATCAATTACTTCCCACACCATGGTAAGTAAAATGACCATCAAATTGTGCACATCTACTTCTTCTATGATGATAAGGAAGTCTTTGGCATTTGACAACTTAAGCTAGATATCTAAAACAATATCATCCAACCTATCTGTAGTCTTTTGGGCTTAAATTACCGCAAATGTGTTATAAATTATCTCATTCTACTAGACTTGGAGCTTCTTCATCATGGTATCCCTAGCTTCTAAAAACTGTTGAAATGCATCATTCAATGTTTCCCCAATAGCCATTCAATCATTCACTACAACTTTAGCTTTATCTATCATTGTGAACTCTAGTTTAGAAAAATCCAAGGATTTGTCAAGATGCTACCTCAAATCAAGCATTCCTTACACAATTTTCTTAGCCTGATGCACAACTATATCTAAGACCTAGACATTATCCTCTAAAATTTTGTAAATGCCTTTCATCTCAGTGCAGATAACCTATCCTTGGGTGCAAAGTTTATGTGTGCTCACCCAATCCTTTGTTAGCTAAGTCAGTAATGTAGTGAGTTATTTTTCCTCAAATATTAATTGATCACCAAAGACTTGCACAACCATAGTAGGACAAGACACATTGATGAGATACCTAGCCTCAAAATTTTGATTTTATGCTTCCATTTTCTCCTCATGTAGCCAAAAAACCATTTGTTCCAAGTCTGAAGCCTTTAGTGCAATGGCTTTTTGGAATGCATCTACTCCTTTAATTTCCTTGGACAATGGTAGTTGTGAAACATCTAAAGATGTCTCCATGGAAGTGAAAACAAGTGTGGTGGATCTCATTCAAATAGTGGTATTTGGGGATGCCTCCATTACATATACATAATCTATTTCAATATCATATTGCGAGTGCTCTAAAGATTCATATTTGATATATATGGTACCTTTGTGCATGAAAAACTTTCTCAACTCAGTTGGAGGGACAAGTGTATCCTTGTGTCTCATTATGCCCCTAGACTTCACCTGATGGGCACTACTTGTTATGGCTAGCTCTCTAAAAGATACCAAACATTATAGTATGGCAGGTGAATAACTTTCCTGATGAAGACTACATTTTTTATGCATCAGTGGTCATATCAAGCTCCCTTCCTCTGGTAGATCTACGAACTATGTAGATGATGAATTAGATTTTGGATATTTTTCAAAACTTTCTACAAAAATTTCATGTTGATATTATTATTGACCTAAAATATCCATAATAATAGTGGGAGGGGGTTGTGTGATGTTGACAAAATGGTCATTGTTTACCTTATTATACACTTGGAAAGTGTGCACTACTTTCTTTAAAAAATAGCTTATCCTCCTTATTGTAGACCTTTTAACTGATGTCTTTGATCATTCATTAAATAACTTTGTGTTCATCAAACCATGACATTATGAGATCATACTCCCAAGCTATCCTTGGCACATGTGGGTTGTCTAACTAAGACTTGATTTTCCTTAATCTTTAAGGAGTTACAGACTGCTAGGGTGAGGCCTATGGTTGTACAGTTGGTTGTGGTTGTTCTTATCTTGCCAGCCTTTTTGTGTGATTAGGGTTCTCTACCTCCATACCTTAGCTTGTACTTCAACCATTATGATTAAAAAGGGAATTAGATTTGTATTTGGTGTGGCCAACTCATGCACCTTAATTTAAATAACATTTTACAACTTGGTTACTGATGCATGCTACCCCAAATATTATATGACATCATGTGGATTTCAAGGGTGTAACCTAATCAAAGCTAGAGCTTCAGTTTATCATGTGTTAAACCACCCCAGTTGCTCATAATATTTCCCTATCTTAGTCCAAGTGATGCTTACAAGGGTAGTAGTAGGTCAAAATTCCATAGTAACATTAACTTGGCCTTGCAGGGACTTCTATTAGGTGAAGCATAAAAACAAAACCAAAAACTAATATTGGAAAATTTGTGAGCTACTTGAAAGTACCTTCTCAATTTTAGTGGTAAGCTCAAATACAAGAAACTCAAGCCAATTGAAGTTCTCATTCTATTATATCATGCGATACATAATGTCAATTAATCCTTTTTTTATTTTCTTAGCTTACTTCATTATCTTCCAAAACCTCTTTGTAATAAAATATACCAGGATGTGTATTGAAACATCCTCAATGGATTCAATTGGGGATCTTTTACCTACCCTAGTGGGAAACTTGTCCTAAACATATGGATGAATTGGCAGTGTGGTGGACTTGTATTTCAATAATTATTTTCCATAATTCAGAAGGCATGCAGCTCTCATCATGGTCTGTGTATTGATCTAAATGATGATATCTCTAAACAAATGAATATCCCCTTGGTTTTATCTACCTAACAAGGTATGCATGACCTCATCTAGTTTCCTAAATGTATGTAACTTGATTAGCCTTTCTATATCAAAACCTTGAAGTGGATATTGAAGTGCAAGATCTCTTGCTCGTGCACCTAGTTGTGTTGATAGGGTGAAGAGAGTAACTTTGGTTGTTTCTAAAAATTCTAAGGGATTTGATTCATTGAATTTAGTTTGTTGAAGACCTAGCCCAATCTCAATTTTTTCCTTCTCCACATTTGTGGGTGGCATCAACAACTTTCTCATAGCCATGACTAAACCTATAATCTACACTATTTGATTGCTTTGTTCTCTTAAAATTTGGGTATCATTTTTTTGCATGGGAGTATATCAAGAGAAAATAGTAGAATATTCTTATTCACCAAAGTTTTTAATGTTTTTGCATTATTCTTCACTTCATTTTATGGATTTTGGCATCCAAGTTGCTCTTGCCAACCTCTTCAAATGCACTGTCTACCTACACATGAGTGCTCTTCCTCATATTTAATATTTTGGCTTTGATGGTGACCTTTTATGTTTTGTAAATATTTAAATTACCCCATTTCCTATCACATCCCAATGTAATCTACCTTGAACAAGATATAATATTTCCAGATGCCATGTCATTAATGGTCTTGTATGACTGTTAGCAATCAATTTACCCTACCTATCTTATTGTCTCCACTTTCTTAGACTTAATTTGAGATCAATATACTTTTTTTACTGGATTTATCCTTAGTCTCTTTTATTTAGAAAAGTATAAACAATGATATTTTACATTTTAAACTAACTTATTAAATTCATTTAATAACTTATATTATATATTCCCATAAGATCCTCTTGGACTCTATAAGCATGCAAAAATAGATGCAACCATAAATGGAACAAGATTCCTCAACCAAGGACCAAAAAATCCAACAGTTGAAGAATGACCTCAATGGCCACTCCCAAACTATAGGTATCTTATTTGGGATATAATAAAGAATGTGACTATAAACTTAAAGCTAGCACTTGGGTTCATTGTAGACTCACAGTGATTGAGTCAACAGGTGAGCATAGTATCAAAATTGAAGTCTCAATCCCTTTCATTGATGACACGTGTCATCACAACACTCCTTAAGAAAGAAGGGTGTTCTTATTTAAAGAAAAGACACACCATTGGCCTAGGGAAGTGGGCCCCATTTTTAATAAGAATTTTAGTAGTAGTACAAAGGGAAACATGCATCACCATAATGCTTCTTATGTATCCCTAATATTTCATTCATGAAGTTCCATCTATCTATCTCTAGGTAAATGGGATGGAGACACTTGGCATAATCATGGAGAGTCGCTCACCCGATGAACTTGAAATATTTTTGAGTGTTGAAACGTCTTGGGTTCATGGGTACATGTTACATACCCTTAATCTTAATGTCATGGGTACCCTTGAAGGTTTATCATATGCATGTATGAATGCTATCTCTTAAGAGATACCTTTAAACTTTTGGGTCCACAACAGAGGTTAAAATCAAATATAGGATCCCAAAATATAAGAAGCTAATTGTTTTTCATAATTTTACTCAAAACCCCCATTGCTCATTATCATTTTGTAGTTTAATAAAATACATGGTTAGATATTGATTTAATTGGCTATTTTTATCTACGTGGATATTTTGCTCTGATGCATGTTTGAAATGTATCTCCTAAGAGATACCTTTAAAGTAGGATGAAGCAAGAATTGAAGTGTGTAATATATGATATTAAAAGCTATTATTTTATTGGATTGACATAAACTATGTCATTAAAAAAAATGTTATACCTTACCTTTTTAACATTTTTAGGTTTTAACATATCTCCATGCTTATGTTTTGGTATAAATATAGATTTATCTCCAACATACAGGTCTAAATTGGACTGATTTTATAAATATCACTCTTCTCATGCCTTTTGCAAATGTCCAGATGAAAAATCATACATCAATTGTTTTCCAATGTGGAGACTATGTTTCTCTCATAAATAATTGTAAGGTTATTGGTGAAGGAAGAATACACAAAGTGGTAGGTCCAGATATTGAATCTTTGAAACCCATAAATATCACTTCCACATGCCACAATGAGGAAATACCTATTGGATGTGTAAACATTAATGTGACTAAATATTTTTATTAGACTCTACCACTTCCATTTCCTACAAATTTTAAGGATAATTTAGGGGATGTAGTTGATAGTTTTACTATATAGAGTACAAGAATGATGCAACACACCACATACATGTTTTCTATAGCCAATGACATGGAATTAAGTCCAAATAATTTGTGTCCAATTTTGCATATAAAACCATTGCAATAATAAAACCCTTGATTGGATTCATTTTTTTGATATATCAATGATCCTACCACATTTCAAATCCTAAGAAAACTTTTGTTGGGAAAAGGCTAAATTTGTTGCACAAATGTATAACTCTTGTAAATTATGAAAAATTGCTTCTAGTTATGTTGAATTTGCACAACCAAGGGAGATTTTTGGTTGCATTCATGTCCCAATGTTAGAAAATGAACTAGGAATTTACATAAGGCATGTTATACAACATTGTGAGACTTGAAGTACATAATAAATTGAAACATATATCATTAGATGGCCTTTCAAAAAAATAGTGGACATGACACCAAAGGAAAAATAAATTGAAAATGTTTGGGATTTAGTGGATAATTAATTCACTCCTTGCCTAACATTCGTAGTGTAAAGGCATAAAAAAACTAGCTCATTCCTACAAATACTCAGGCCAAAAAAGAAGTCAACTAAATAATTCACTCAGCCAAGTGGAGTTTGATGAAAGCATAAATAGTGAGATTACAACAATGTAAGTAGATAAATGTTGCACCAAAAAATGTTTTCAGTCAGGATTGTCATTTGAGATTCTAAAATCTAAAAAGATGAACTTGCTTGATTCCACCACAATAGATAGGAGGCAACATGTCTTGGATGCCTTTTCTATCGATTTGTTTAAGAAAAATAAAAACAAAAATAGCATTGATTTTCAAGGTACAAATATCTATTTGGAAGCTTGGCTTAAAATATATGGATTAAAGAGAAGTAAATTTTTTGACATTCAAAATTGTCACAAAAATGGGGAATGAAATGCATTCCATGTAGGGAGATTTTGAAAAAATCCACAAAAGAAGACAATGTCAATTAAATATTTGTTCGACCAATTGGTGTATGATTTTGTAGATGTTTCTATATAACTAACATGCTAGGTAGATATAGAAAGCTCACAATAAAATGTTTGACATCTTCCAACATCTTTCACTCAATAATTTATGAGGTGCCACATCAATGCACAACTAGAAGATATAGAATATGAGCCAATATCCTAGCCAAAATTCAATAACATGTGGAGAACTATTTTTCATGATGTGGCCATTTCCACATATGATGACTTTACTAGGTGCAAAACATGCACCTTATTGACTCAATAGAAACTCTCTAGGTACTTCTCTAGAGATTAGGGTATCGATCATGAATTCATGATGCACTCAAATAAAATATTTTTTTCAAGACAAATGTACTACACACATAAATGAATGTTAGAGCAATACCCTGAAGAATTCCTTAGTGTCATTCATGACAAGGTGGAATGCCAAAAAACATTTATGTGGAGGACATTGACAAAAATCAAAATAGTTATCAATATAATATTAGAGTTATCAATGGTAGGGATTATAACACATGGTCATGGTGCAGGCAGATATGGGCATTTTTTTACAATACATTCTTTGAGGTACTAACTTTGCTATCACCTCATTGAATGAGTGCTTCATGGATATGGAAATAATAGTGCCAGATACTTATGGATTTTTACTATATAAACCTAGATCCTCAAAATATCTATTATATGATGCACTTTTATCTAACAACTAGTACCTTGAATGCAATAAATATAGAGAAGAAACACAATCAATTGGTGCCTTCAAGAAAATTCCTTCCAAGCTATACCTTCAACTAGACAACTTTTATGGGGACACTAAGAATAAGTACTTTCATCCATAATTATATTTTAAAAATGTCGAACCTTATATGGAACTAATGTTACATTTACAAATTCACAAAATCATGTCTTTTTGTATAGGTATGTGTTGCAATATTTATCTCTCCTTGTCTACAAAGGTTTTTTCCTCGATGTTGAGGTCAAATTTTTGCCTGTAGGACATACCCATGAGGACATCAATGACACATTTGGAAACCTATTTGAATGTATAAAGAGGAAAAATGTATAGAGTCTGGTAGAGTTGATGGACACTTATAGGATGTGTGACAATACAAGAAACTTCATGCCATATTTGACTGAAGAGGTAATATAATTCAAAGAGTATGATAATAGTTCCTAGCTAAAGGGAAGAAATGAAATAGTAGGCTTAACAAAAGGTTAATACTTTCTTCTACACATGGATTAAGGTCAGCCCATTATGTGTTGTAAAAAATATATAGAGATAGAAATTGGTCCCCCCTAATTAAATTATGGGGAACAAAATAAAATGGTGAACCAAATGTTCCATAAGGTAATTTGACAAAAATATATTTCAAAGACTTGAAAAATAGAGAAATGTCTCAAGATTCCATTATTGCTAAAGACTCGGATAGAAGTAGAAAAAAGATTGAAAATAAACTAAATATAAATTGAATAAGTATGTACAAAAATTCAATGAAATTGGTTTGACCATAAATAGTAAGTGGAAGGATATAGCATATTACTTCCAAAACATCCATGACATAATGAAAGAAGACATGTTCCCTTTTAAAGTTGAGTGCATAGGAGAGTTTTTGCCTAGAACTCATCATGACATACCCTTGCATAGAGATCTACACAAAATGATTCATGATAACACCCTTGATTTTGGAGTGGCATCTACAAATACATATGTTGGTCTAAGAAGCAAAAGAATAATAATTGCATTTGATCTAGCTCAAGATGTACAAATCAAAGATATGTTATTTGTCAAACCTGATGATTCTACCATAGTGGACTATATAGTATGGGTTGATAGATCTAAAATCAATATTGAGATACTATAAATAAATGGGGATATATAATTAAGGGTCAATGCATCTTGGTTCATCCTAGTTCATGTAGGAAAAAAAGATGCAGAAGAAGTAGAAATTTATTTAGGTTGTTTGGACAAGAAATGGAAGCCAAACCCAACTAAAACATCTTTACCATCCATACTCATAGATAGTATCATTTACACTTGGAAACCAAATATAAATTGGAGAGGTCATACACTTGTTCTCATTATTTTTTGAAAGGCACTGTAACAGACTTTTTGAATGCATCATCCCATTAGGCACAAACAAAAATAGTGATAAAAGAATTGGGAAATTTGAAATGATGTTTCCTTAATTTTAGAATGAGAAATATGAATGTTTTTTTCAAAATTTAATCAATTTTTTGATAATGTATAATGTTTTATTGTTGTATTTAAATATATTTATTTCTAGTGGCACTTCACCTTTTAGGTCTTGAAAAATACACCTTGACATTTGAGTTTTATATTTTCTACTATGATAATTCAAATTTTCAATAACTATGCATCTATTTAATAACATTTGACTATTGGAGCATCCACTTCTCATTTTTTTCATCCTTTAAAATCATCTTTATCAAAATGTCTTTGTAAATTGCACATCTAAGAATTTAGTGCATTGCGGATTTTGTGTTTTTCAATATACAATTTGGCATCCCATGTATGAGAAAAAGTTTTCAAGGTTTATGCCATAAAATGTCCTACTTGTATGTCAATATTTTTTTCTTTGGATTTTGTGTATTGACAAACATTATTCATCTTTTCATGTGGCAATCAAGATTGTGCCATGTGGCACAATCTTGGTAATTTAGTTGTACAGAAGGATGACTAGTCAGAACAAAAGTCTTGAATAATGTGAGCACCTAATATTGAAACATTAATCACAATATTTTTAAATCAACACAAATACGAGACAAACTTTAATAGTCATGTGGACATCACTTGAATAAAATTAAACATATAGCTCATGATATAATCAACTGATGACACGTGGTATCCCAGTCATCCTAGGTGTTCTAAATCACATATCATCTAAGTGTGTGATTGATGTATGAATTATTTTTCCTTAATAAATATACCACCAAGTCTTATAATATTTTTAAATTCATGGTCTGTGAACTATTTTGAATGGTTGCATAATTTGGACTTATTGCAAATATATAATATATAAGTGATTTATTTTTTATAAGTGCAAGTAATTGTTGATGAAGTATAATTTATTTATGATAGTTTTAAACTACTAATAAATAAATTATTTATGATCATTTTAAATAATTTTTACTTATCACAAATACATTAGATAGATATGAGTTATTTATAATAAGTCCAACTTAATCCCGATACAATCCAATTTAATCTAGATACAGTCCAATTTATTTTTGATAGTTTTTGTAAATTTGGATTGTTGATAAGTCAAAATTATACAAAATATTCCTTGGCATATCTAAGGTGCATATATTATACAATGTGCACCTAATATTACAAAATCCAAATCAGTTTTATATTTCAAAACACTTTTAAGGACTATCACCACCCACCAAATCAAACTTTTATGAATTATATCAAGCCAATCTACTATAATAGTTAGTTCACCTTTTGGTATGGTTGATGTGATTAAATCACTAAATATTTCCAAGTTTTAGGATGGAATTTATTGTATCAACCAAACTCACCAATTTTATAGTGTGAGTTGACTTGGTTCACTCACACTCATTAGGTTATAAGTGTGATTGAATTTTACAATTGATCTAATCTCAAATTCTAGTTAGCAACTCATCATTTTTCCAAGGTTTGAGGCATGGGACCTCCTATCTCTCTCTCTATATATTCTTAGATATATGCACTTTCTACATTTACATCTTTGTCCTAATCTTAGTTTTAGAGCCATATAAAAATACACACACACACACACACACACACACACACACATAGATATATATATATACATATATATATATATATATATATATATATATATATACATATATATATATATATATATATATATATATATATATATATATATATATATATATATATATATATATATATATATATATATATATCAACTTGTTAATAGGCAAGGCATTTACATTGATACACATGTGTGTTCTTAAATGTTTCTCTTTCAATTTCAATCTTTTCAATGTAAATGCCTTGCCCATTAGCAAGTTTATTTGATATATATATATATATATATATATATATATATATATAAGAACACACATGTGTATCAATGTAAATGCCTTTCCTATTAGCAAGTTGATTTGATATATATATAAAGTCAACTTTCTAATATGCAAGGCATTTATATTGATACACATGTGTGTTCTTAAATGTTTCTCTTTCAATTTCAATCTTTTCAGTACTTTCAATTTCACATTATATGTATTGATTTCACTTAGTTATAGGTCATTCACTAGCAAAGTGCTCTAGTTGGACTTAGTAAAAGACAAGTGTGTTATATACATTCGAGTAAGCATTTATTCTTCTTTAAACCATAAATTTGATTACTAGATTAAAGGGGAGAAATGAAGATGATATTTATGGTTTATATAGAACCTTAGTATTGTACACTTTTAAAACTCAAACCTTTGTTATTCCTCTCAATTATGGACTCTCCCACATTTAAAAGTCTTGCATTTGCTCTATCTTTTGCCTTTTGGCCTATATCTTGGCCTGACTAGTCTTATGTTTATGACATAAACGTTTTATCTTACCCACAATGCTTATAATATGCTTATCTTATGCCCATTTTAATTTTAATCATGTGCCTCCTTTCCTATTCCCTAGACACTAGAATCCAAGATAGACACCTATGTCAAATTAGGTGTCCTACTCCTATGCAAGTGTCTAGTTCTCTAAAATCATCTAATTTATAAATGAAACATATCCTAATGGTCAACCTAAGTGATTAAGTGTGAGTTACTTCTAAAAATGGATTGATATAAATACAAAATCAACACTCATTCAATCCTCACCTAACATTCATACCATAGAGTATTCAAAGAGAATTGAATCAATCAAAGATTCCCTATTTATTCCTATTTCCATATAAATCATAGGGAAATACATATACAAGTCTAAATTACTGAAGGAGCATCCCAAGAGTTATATTTTACGAGTAACAAGCTAGGTCAATATTGTATTTACTTTCCACATATTGCATGATTCACACATAATCCAACATGTAAGGGATAATTACATAAGTCTGAGGCCTTCTTCAGAGTATTATCTATGTAGGTAGCACCCATTGATAGAGGTGTCTTTGGGGTAGCTTGATACCATGTCCCCAATAACCCAAATTTTCTCACAAACACTATGAATATGAATAACTAGGATTTTTTCCATTTCATGAGGAGTGATATTTCATGACCTATATCTAATTACACCAGAGTGAAGTTAAAGACAAACCCATATTCATCTAGGTGGTCACATCCTTTTCTTTTAGGTGTTTTGCATAAGACACATGTTTGGTTTATATAGTAGTGTCAACATAACCATATTAGGCTAACACTATTATCTATAACTATAGAGACATTAAATCTAGAATTTGGTAATGTTCTAAAATCCTATTCCAATTTGATTAATATTTGTTCTATATCCAGAAGTGTGTTAGCATAAAAACTAGTTAAGTAAATTATTTATTTATCATTTCCATATTTAATATAATTGTCCTTTCTATTTTTATCCTATCTTAATTTAATAAATTTATCATATGTTATATCTAGGTTTACCATCTATTTGGCATGTTGTAGATCTGATTATCACCCTTGTGTATTATCTAATCTATATTCTAAACCCTATCTATCCAAGTAGGATCCTCATCTAAATTTAGGGTTAAATAGATGGAAATTAAAAAAATGAATGAAGATAAAGGAAATAACTAGATAATATAATATATTTTTAACAAAAGTATAAGGAAATGAAAATGGGACATGAAGAGAAAATTTATGAGATGCCTTGAGAACCTAGATGGCAACACCCAATTAATAAATATAAGAATAAAAAGAAAAAGATCAGATTGAAATCATCTTTTTGATTAAATTAATGATCATTCCCTAATATTAAATTAAACCTATACTACCATCCCTATTTAAATTATTATCATATTTATAATTTTGTATTACTTCTCTAAGACAACATTTGAAGTAGTGGTCCTTTATAGATAAAATTTTGGTATTCTCAATAAACATATGATGTCATGTTTTGAAGGAATGTTTTACTCAAGTTGACTTAACCAATATTTCTTTATTTATATCTACCACACTTCATTTACCCTTGTGATGATGGAATTAAATTTCTCTCCATTAAATAAAATTGTGAAAGAGCAATCAATTTTATACACTCCACTTCAAAGTTTTAGTTCTAAATTTTATTTAAATAACTTGACCAACCTCCTAAATTTTATATGAGGGATAAATTTAGTATGAATGTTCTTAGTGTTTATAAGTTTTTAATATTTTTTATAAATACATTCAAAGGTAGATTAGGGGTGTCAACCAAATTATAGGTCTAACAAGAATTTTTATATATGATTTTAAGGCTCTTGCAATCTATTTCCCTATATAACATTACTTTTAAACAATTTAGTCAAATGTTTGATCTTTTCCTCTAAGTGTTCATCATCTTAAATTCTTAAAGCTATTGTGGAAAGGTTTTTAAGTAATCCTATTTTTGGATAAGGATGATGGTGATAATTCATATGTATATATACATTAGTGTGGTTATATTTTCTATAAAATTGTTATGAGAAATATTCATCAAGTATCCTAGTGAGGAGGATGTCTAGGAAGGGAAGTTTTCCTTTAAATTTGAGATATTTAGTGAACTATATGGTATCAAAAACATTATGTAAGTGGTTATGTAAGTATTCTAATTTATCCAACCTATGTGGTTAATTTACATGTGTGTCATCTACGTATCTTTTTCACTATTTGGATTTCAAGGGGAAATTATATATAATAAAATCTGGTTTATATAACATCTCAATATTGTATAATTGACAAATACCTAATAGGGTTATGCCATTAAATTATATACCTTCCTATTTTTGAAAGGATCATATTCACCTTATCATTGTGCCTAACTATTTATCTTATGGTCCAACCCTATCATTTTTGATGACCTAAATCTCATGAACTATAATAAAAATTTAGAACATGATATATCCTTCAATATTATTTTTATATCCTTAGAAACTTTTGATCATATAAAACACTTGCATCCCACATAGGGACACTCACGTTGATGCAAGTGTCTAGATTAGTACCAAGTGTCATGTCCTCAAAAGTCATCTAATTTGAAAATATTTTGAATACTATTAGTTAGCCCATTTTTTTTAATTTAAACCTTCCATGAGTTATTTTCAAAGGGTTTGGTATAAATAAAAATATGATATAATTCATTATCCATATATAAAATACCAAACAAACACCTATTATATCTCATTAAATCGATTGCACAATTGATTTTTACTACCCTATTCTTCATTATTTTCATATAATTTGTAAGAGTAATCATATTATAGGTTTGAATCACTCAAAGAATAACCCATGAGAATTATTTTTCAAGTTACAAGTTATATCATCACATGACCTTGAATATATCATATTTCACCTTCTCCACACATAAGCCAACACATAGGGGATAACTATGTATGTTTAAGACCCTCTTCAGAGTATTGGCTATGTAAAAAATGTTTATTGATAGAGGTGCCCTTAAGGTTAGCTCAACTTTATGAACACAATAACCCATTTTTGGCAAGGTATAATGGCCTAAGGTAAAGAGATGGGGTTAAATTCATAAACAGTCATCTACAACCTATGCACATGAAAATAAAATATGAACATAAAGGTGATATAAAAAATATAAATCTCCACGTGATCACTCTAAAATACATTGAGTATTACATACTAGGTCTATTGACATTAGGACACCTTCATCACTGTAAGTGTCCCAGGGCTAATGCAAGTGTCTAGGCCTCTATAAATAATTATTCTAGAACCTGACAACCAAATTCAGATCTTGTTCTTACCTATTTCCACATCTTTAGTTCTTAGATATACCTGAGAAATTTACAAATAATCTAAGTATTATCTCTTCTTCGTGTTATTGAAATCAAATTATTGTTTTGAATTTAGTTTCTATATTTATCATAAGTCAAATTTTTATTCAAAATATTTTTATTTATGTTTGTAGTTAATTGGGTTGCTCTAGAATATTTTTATTCATCATGTGTATAGGTTATTCTAACCTTTAACCCTCACCCTAAACAAAGCTAAAAATAAAATTTAATATGTTTTTATGACTTACCAATCAAATCCGTGAAAGCTTTAATCCTCTAGTGGATCAATTTATATCACATTTTTCTATCAACATCACTAAAAAGATGTCATATGCCTAAATTTTTAAGATCAAATATAGAACCAATGAACCTATTAGTGAATATGTTTTGAGGTATCAAATAATTTTGGCCAATATGACCAATCTAATGGTAGATAAATAACTTTAATATATATTTAAACAAACTTTACCTGCACCATTACATGAGCCCATTATTTTCACAAATTTAAAATATTTTGATGAGTTATGCCATATTATTCTAGATCATGAAATGAAATTTATTTACTTGAAAGAGATTAAGTATGTATAAGACACATTGAGTATAGATACTACCAATTTTTATATCAAACTAAGCTACAAGGTAAAAACTATAGAACCTCAAAAATAAGAAACTACAACAGCTAATATAGTATCATAAAAACCTAATCAAATCATCTTATCCAATGCACCTAAGAGATAATTTGCATGATTTCCTTAGTCTTCATATTTGTTACTTAATAATAGTGTGGAGTGTCATCTCATATCCGTCCCTCCTCTTATATAGGTTGATAAGAGTCAATCTATACTAAAAGGATATGATGCTAATGCATATTGTGACTCACAAATACCATGGGAATTTTACAAATAGATGTTATGCCTTAAAACATAAGATCTAATATCTTATTAATAATTAAAAACTTACCCATTTATGATCCTTCATAGGATTCAGGTTCATAACCTAATGAACATTAAAACCAAAAGATATTTAACAATTCATTACAAGGTCATTCTAATAAAGATCTTATTGTTTGATCCAAGATCTCTATCTTAGTAACATCTCTTGGCTCAAATGTATTAAGAGAGCTCTAAGAATAATTAGGACTTGCATACTCTCATTTTAAGATTATTGTTGAGACAATCCAAGGCATCAACTATAGGTATTTGTATTTATGAAATAACTTGCCTAGAATAGGTACCCAAGAGATGAAACATTAAAACTAGAGGATCAATACTAGTTTTCTCTTTGAAACAAAACATGTACAATTATAGATAAACTAATTTCAATAGATTGATATTATGAGCTCTACTTTATTCACTTCATAATATATAAAAATGGCCAAGGCCTTGGTGATAGTCACAATAAGCATTTTAATTGAATCTTTTGGGTATAGGTTGACTTGTATCAACCTATATAGGATGAGGGAGATATATGAGGTGATACTCCACAATACTTAGAAGTAATGAAGATGGATACTAGGGTAAGCATGTAAATTATCTCCTTGGTGCATTGGATAGGACAAGATAATTAGGTTGTTGTGACACCACATTATTGTATTAGTTGTTTCTTTTTTTATGTTCTATGTGTTTTTCATTATAACTTTTTTTTATAGTAAACTTGGTATTTTATGTTGTCAGTGTGTTTTCTACATAATTAGGTTTGTTCAATGAGATAATTTTTAATTTCATGATGATAAATAATATGGCATAATTCATCAAAAGTTTTGAATTTTATGAAAACAATAGAATTGTGTAATGGGGAAAGTAAAATTTGATTGAATATGTCTTGAATCTATTGATCTACCATTGGATTGGTCATTTTATCCAACATTATCTTTCACCTTAAGACATATTCATTAATAATCTCATTTGTTCCTTATTTGATTTTTATAATTTGGTCATAGGAAACCTTTTTGATAATGTTGATAGAGAAGTGTGCCAAAAGTTGATATTCAATAGGTTAGAATACTTTGATTGATTGGATTGGTAAGTCAAAAAAACACATTAGAGTAGATTCCTTGAGGGTCCTTGGAAATATTTTAGCCAAAATTTATCATTTGAGGCATAATCAAGGCATGTCGCATAGAAAGATCAAAGATGTTATTTAGGATCACCCTTTTCATAGTAAAATGTGAAATTATGATGCAAGGGCATCTTTAAAGATATATATTTTTGAGTTTTCCTAGTTGATTAGACGTTATTAAGAATGTATTGTTCTTAGTTGGGAGTCATAGGGGAATTTAGAGTTCAAATTATTTCTTACATGGCATTTTCCTACCATTTCTTAAATTTGAATATTTGAACGCTTTTTAATCAAATTTGAGTCTTTTTACCATGAGTTGAAAAAATTCAATATTGTAATATTGTTAATTATGTCCTATAAGATAATAAGGTTGTTTCAATAATTATATGAGTCACTTAATAAGTCATTTAGGCAAGTGTGTTATGTATGGTTAGTTTATATTTGACAATGTTGTTAAGAGGAATAAGAATTGTTAGGAAAAGTAGTTATGGACTTATATACACTTGTAAATTTTTTATGGAAGGTATATTAGGAGTGGATTCAAGGTTTAAATTGATATTAAACCCCAATAAGAAATATAACTATTCTTTATTTTTATAACTAACCTTCAAACCCTATTTTAGTTTGTAATTTGTCTTCAAGAAACTGAGTGCATTGTAAGAGAGAAGGTTGTGTATATGTGATTAGAAGAAAAGATAATATTTAATGTGGATTTGGTTATAAATGTGTGATGAAATATGATTAATTTTAATTATTTTGGATACTAATCCCAAGTAATTCATTATAAGTGGATCAAACTGAGATTTATGTTGCATCCCTATTTTTGTATGTGTGTGAGAGAGGAGACTCAGTGGGCATGGTTTTGAATAACAATAATACTATGAAGGTGATTGATTCATGTTTGTATTTTTATGAGTCTTAATTATCATGCATTTAAATTTTATTCAAACCATTTTATTTTGGTGTTTGACAATATTTGGCTATGAGGAACAATATAGACCCTATTTTATCTTGTCAGAGGAGAAAAAAAGGACTGAGAAAATATCATGAATAGATAAGGACCCTATGGAAAATAGTATAGATAATATTAATAGTTGGTAATCCTTACTTTATATTTCTTCCAAGGATATATAAACTTTTTTTTATTGTCTCAATTGTATTGTGTAAACAAATCTTTCCAAACCTGTAGGTGACTATAAAACCAGTCGCATACTAATAAAATCTATGTGAAGAACTATATAAGTGTGTTTAAGGAGGTTAATAAAGTGTAAATAGTATTTTTTTGAGGAAATGGAACTATTAAAAACCATGTGAGTTCATTTTCCAAAAGTCTTTTCCATATTCTACTTTGTAGGGTTACACATTAAGGATAAACACCAATAGAGTTTTGAGAAAAGCTAGTGTATTAAATGAATTTAGTGTTACTATGCAAGGATAATGATTGGAAAAGATGTGAGGTAGTTAGGCAGACCTCAGAAAAATATTATATTAATTTTAAATTCCTTAAAACATTTGAAAACAAAATTTGACCATTTTTGGGTGCCTTCAGTCATATATGAACCTTGTGCTAGGGTTTCCACATAATAGCATGGATAAGAAGAGATTAAACCAGTGGAAAAACCCCAAACTTTGTGATTTGATGTGAAATAATGTTGCAACAAAATATTTTATAGGTTTAAATTTGAAACCATATGTATAGGTATGTATTAGGATCACTGTGTGTTTAAAGAAGTGATCAAGGCCTAATAAACCTAAACATAACATAAAGAAGGCCTAGAAAAGTAAAATAAATGGTGAGATAGAACATAAAACATTACGGGGTGATGTTTGAAGATAGAGGGTATATATAATTTATTTTATTTTTCCAATCTAAGCTGGTACCTGACCGTACAAGGGAGGAAGGTGTAAAAAAAAGACTAGTGGAACCCTATTTAAAAAGAAGGAAACAGTCAGAAGAATTCAATGTGAACTTTGAAAGTGTGTGGGTTGAACAAAAGGTAAAATAAGGATTTGAATAAGTTATTAATTTTTTTATATGAAACTCATAAATGTCAATAAACTTAGGATCATGCATTAATAGGGTTGCCCATGTGCCATGGTCATAAGAGAAGAATGTGTAGGAAGACAAGTGTGAGAAATGATGAGAGAGCGAGACAAGAACTTGGCATTCAAAAAATAGAAGATGATGGGATATCATATCAAGAATAGGGACTAATGAGTGGATTCAATAGTCAAGAATGTATAGCCTATTCAAGAGGACAAGTGATTAAATTTCAAGAAGAGATACAAAGGTTTAAAACCCAACATTAAGGATAAGGAAAGACAAAAAAGGATCAGAGCTAGGTGGTGTAGCAGAGGTAAGGGTGTATGTGAGCTATTTTACTTTCAAATAGATAAATTTGTGATAGATCTTTGCATCAAATTAGGTGAAATAAAACTAGTTGGAAAGGGGTGAAAATATATATTAGGTGAAAGAGGATTATGCAACACCTCTTGTGAATTAGTAGCATAAGGTGATTCCATATAATTTTTGTTCAATATTTGTAACCTTGGTTTGAATTTTTTTTATTTTTTAGATAACAAATTGCACCACTTGCTCATTAAGGTTTAAATCTTGGAAATTTATCAAATGAGGTGTACCCATAGTTTGAGTGGATATAGGCATTGAATCTGGTAATTGGGTTGAAATATTTATGTTTTCCATGTTAGATGTAGCCATAGTAGGTTTTATTTTAGGGAACAAAGGTGTAAACAAATATATCATGCCTCATTATAAGTATGAAGTGGTGATATTACCAAGGGGAGGGTTATTATATATAATCAATTGAATTATCACCTAAGTATTTACCATCACTAGGTAAAGAAGCCTTAGACTTAGCATGTTTACTGATTTCATCTCTTATAACATACAAAAAAGCATATGTTATTATTGTTCTTCACATCAGGTTCACCAAATGTTTAACCATAAATTTAGATGGGTCAATATAGTATATATTTAATAATATATAAATGAATAAGCACAAGGGTGATAAATAGATCTATATTAGGCTAATTAATTTCAAACTTGAATAAGCAATATCTTGAATTTATAATGTTGAGATATGCTAAAAATAGAAATTACAACTATTAATTGATATTGAAATGAATTAAAAATAATAATACTTAGCTAGTTTACTATGAATGTTTAGATATAATATGGAATATGATAGAAGTAGACTAGATCTATATTTTGCATTAATCATTAGATCCTTGAAATTTACATTTTGTGGTACTGTACACTTACGTTGAACTTAGAAAGTTACATCGATGTTTGTTTTTGAGTTTTTCTTAGGTGTCTAATAGGGAAAAATTTATTGGAGTTGAGTGTGACCACCTAAAACCTTCTAATTTTTCTATTTCCTTTTCTTTGGTGTGTTAAGATCTTACACACATGTTTTCGCTCTTTGTCAAATGATCAAACCCTAGCTTCCTCACCCTTGGAGTGACTTTTAGAAAAAATGAGTTTGTGGGAACATAGTGTCAAGCTACCCAATGGACCCCTCTTTAAAAGTATATTTCCTACATATTCAATACTTTGAGAATGGAATTATACTTATGTATTTCTCCCCTACATGTTGTCTTATGTGTGCATAAGGATGCAATGTGTGATAAGTAAGTACATAGAGTGTCCTAGATTGTAACTAGACAAATATGATTCATGAAATGCTCATTTATTACATCAAAATTATATATGAGTTGTCCCTATGAATGATATTTAAATATGGAATGGAGACTTTTCTCACTTTAATGCTTTATTGAATGCCTTTTTAAAGTTGCCTTATGAGTTTATAGGTTTAAGCTAGGTGAAAAATGAATGAGGATTGATATTTTATATATACCAATCCCTTTTAAAAGTATCTCACATTAAATAAATTATGTTGACAATTAGGATACATTATAATTTCAAATTTTATGACTTTAAGGCATTGGACACTTAGTTTGACACAAAACACTAGCATTTACATAGGCATCTAGCTAGGATGCAAGTGTTTAGGAAGCTAGAAAATAGGTACAAGTCCAAAATTGTATAAGATGATAATAAGAAATTTTATAGTATTTTGAGTAATAGATAATTCCTAGTCTTCATAATAAAATGTGGTTAAATTTATATATAATAAATAAGAACAAAAGATAGTGGATGTGAGCCTTGCGATAGTGGGAAGGTCTAAGAACTCAAGGGTACATCCATGGTCAATATTTTCCAAATGATTAAGATTGAGGTGATATATAATTAATTTTTAGTGTCTATAGATATAGACATGATTATTTATACCCTTCAACCAAAATAACCAAAACATCCAATGGGAGATAACAACACGTTGTTGGTGATATTGATTTATCATTATAATTTGGTCTAACATATATGGTTACTACCTTTTAGTTATAACATATATAAGAGTCTTTAATATTTTACTAGTAAGAGCTTGGATACAAAAAATCCACACATTAGCTTACAAAGTGCATGGGTGTATCAAATACATTCATACCAATAGGTTAGTCATAGTTTTTAGAATTCGATATGATCAACTTGAACAAGAAAAGTTTAATTCAAGACAACTGATTATACAACCTAATAAGTTTAATCATCTATGAAAAGTTAATAAATAGTAAATCCCCTTTCCTAGGTGTCCCATAATTGAGATACTGTTGCACTAGAGATACATAGTGAATCTTCATTTAACCTATATGGTATACCTACTTACTACAAACACATAAACACGTTATAATTATAGTTATACTATATAAACCAAAGAGCTCTAAAAACTGAGTTACATGAACCCATACTCCTTATATTACCTCTTTGTGACCATAGATTCCTATAGACATACATAGAGTATCATAAATTCTACAATTCCATATATGACACCTATACATTCTCCTTGGTAGTATCACAAGTTTGATGTACCACATTCTGAGTTCAGTTATACCTATGAGCATCCCTTGGATTATATCATATGATAGTCTTGTTTTATTATTAAATATTATAAAAAAATTTCAATAAATTACAAAAAAATTCAAATAATTTTAAAAATAAAAACATATTCAACATTCGCATGTTTACTAGTTCCTTGGAATCTATGTTGTTTACTTTATGCTAGTATATATAATATCATTTATTTTATAGATACACATTTTTCATGCATACTTGAGTGTGATACATTCATACACCATATACATGATACATACACATACATATGTTTTAACTTTCCTATTCATGTGTGATACACTACGTTGGGGGAATCTACTTCCTTGATCATGATTGATATAAGTTATATCAATTGATGATCACATTTTCAATTGTCATGTTGAGATTTCATACTAATGCTTACATGTCTATATCATTCTTACATTTTTAAAAATATACTTTATATTTTATGTTACATTATGGTTTTTTCTAACACATATATGCATTGACTAGTATGATATGCTGATGTTGGTTTCTTTTACTTCATTTATTCACAATGTCACTTCCTTAAGTGTCTTTTTCTTGATTTAAATTTTATTTCTTTTGGAAATTTTGTATATGTTCCTTGATTATTGGTCATTTTACATTGTATGTTGACTTATTTTTCTATTTTTACATTTAAATATGTAATTAATTTGAGTGTGTGACATTTTAATATGCCATTGTTTGTGGTCTCGTTAGACCCATTTTACATGACATTGAGTGATCTTATGTGTGATCGATTGTTTGTGGATCTTGTAATATTACTTTCTAGAATTTTCCATGATCCATATCATGAATATTATGTATATTTTTGATCACATACTATGAAATTCATTGATATATCTACTTAGACATGTTACTCTTATGTAATACATGATTCATACATAAATTATATAGTTATCTTATGATTTTGAGGTATGGTAACTACCAAATTCCATTTCCCTCACCTTCAGAGGGGAGGGGGGGTTCATATTAGTAGGGGAATGTCATAGACACATGACCTACACACTTATAAAATTTATTATAATTTTTATAGTTTCCTTACAATTTACATTATTCATATATACACTTAGGCCAAAATCTTATACACATTACACTATTTTTTATAGATTTGGGTTAGAGTTTTTCATTTTTATGATAGCTATTATACATAGTTATATATTAGAGGTTATATAATGATATTTAATTTATATTGAGACACATTATAGGTTTGTATGATATGTAAGTGCATAAAAAAATTAAAAATACATATTTGAACTTATTTACCAAGAAGCATCATTTTCACCAGGAAGCACCATTTTGAGACTTTCCTATCTATAGTAGTTGGATCCTTTTAGTAGCATGGTAATGTTTCACTATTTTTTTCATGTTTATTTTTATTTTTTTATAAAACAAAAAGAAACTTAAAGATGGGTGTGGCTTATAAGAACTGGGTTTCGTTGTGCACTCATGATCCAATCAATTGTAGATACTCCTATTTGGCTTGGGAGTATGAAATACAAATAAGAGAGAAACTAGAAAAGGGTAGATTAGTAAGATGGATGGGTGGATTTCCTAGTGTAAGCTAGATCCAAAAAGCACTAGACTTATTTTAAGGCTATTAATCCACTATTTAAACAACTAAGTTATGAATAATAGAAATAGATGCTTGCATGAAATAAAAGAAAGTACTAAAACTTAATGCAAGAGATGCTTGAAGGGAAACAAGTGAATTTAATAAAAATAGCAATAACTTATTGAAAACTAATGCTAAAATGTTCAAACCTATTCAAAAAATAATTTAGGCCTCTATGGTGTAACAAAAACTCAAAAATCAAAATTTTGATGAAGGCAACTAGGTGGGAATTACTTATTGTTTTCTGGAAAAATAAAAGACACAGTGATCATTGACAATCACTATGCAATCAATACTGATTAAGGCAACCACTACTAGTTGAGGGATGATCGATGCTAATCAGAGATGACCAATGTTAGTCTCTATGGAATTTTGTTTTGGGTAGAAATGGGTGTTGGGTTGGTTATAGGAAGGTCTGTATGGGATATTTATGGGTTAGATGGTGGTCATGAAGATAAAATGGATTCTTAGAAGTATATAACCTAGGATTTGAGTGGTCAAGTTATAAGGAATGGTTAATGGGTGCTTGGTAGAATATGGGGTGTTTGGAGTTGCATAAATCCAACACAGAGGTGAATTATGGAAGAGATGAGGAATGGATCCAAGTAAATAAAACCATTGAAGCTAATAATAGAACTTGATATAAGTGTAGATATACTTACATTTAGAGTTTGATGGCCTAGAAGAGTGTTGAGATTGAGTGCAAGATACTTGGGATCTTAGAGTAATATAGGTAGAGTAACAGTGTTTGATATCTTCATGATGAGTTGTTGAGGTACTTGGATGTCTCTAGTCTGGTTGTTAGTTCACCTATAAGTTTTGATTCACTTGAGAGTTAGTATTCTTGCATAAAATAGGTTTCAACCTCATCAATTAGGGTCTTTAGGTGGTGTTAAGTAATCATTATTGATCCTGGTCAATTGATATCAATCGAGGGGTGACTAGTGTCACTCAAGAAGAATAAGTCCAAAGTTACTAATTTTAGCTCTTTGCACTTAAGGCTAGTTGTTAAAATTGATGGAAATGGTTTGAGTTTACTTAAGGAGTTATTGGGATGTATAAGGAATAATTATAGGGGGTTAGGGTATTAAATTACTGGGTGGGAAATAGTCTTAAGGCTAGGTGTCAATAATTTAGCCATGGATTTGGGTGAGGAGGTGTAAATAGGCCTATTTAATTTAATTTACTAATTAAATTAGCCAAAATGGGATAAATGGGTGTGTATAAGGGGGTCCAAAGGGGATAAGGGGTGTTTTAAAATGACTAGAACCATGTGGTTTTCTAGTGTCTATATTTTACCCCTTTTTGTTGTGTAGGTTATATACTCAAGCTACAAAATAAAAATAACAAGTGCAATGGCAAGTTAGATGTCTTGAGTATGGGATGAGGTGTTTTCCCTCAAATTGAGATGTAATGAGGTGAAAATGAAGTTGGGTATGGGTTTGACCAGTGTATATGTGTGGTAAAAATGGGTAATATGGTATGAAGTGGAAAATAAGGTAACATTAAGGAGGACAAGTGATAAGTGAAATAGGATACCACATTAGGCGTAGCAAGAATGGGTGCACTTAAAATGCAAGTCTCTGAGCATAGGTGTTTGTGTTATCATGAGGCCAAAAAAAGGGTAATCCTAAGAAAATAGAAAAGGTCATAGGTGTTGGAAATGCAAGTCATCAACTAGAATAGCATGAAGCATGTCAAGGATAGTGAAAGGGTGAACATGGGTTGTTTTGAAACTACATGAGTAGGTGGCCTTAATTTACCAAAGGGAAAGCTTAAGTTTTGGGTATGTGTTGATAAAGGGGTTTCTTAGGGTGAAAATG
Source organism: Torreya grandis (assembly GCA_037957365.1). Taxonomy (NCBI): domain Eukaryota; kingdom Viridiplantae; phylum Streptophyta; class Pinopsida; order Cupressales; family Taxaceae; genus Torreya; species Torreya grandis. Next base: position 2,886,161 of record JARHVA010001703.1, read on the forward strand.
GAAGAGAAGGGGTTTAAAAACATAATTGGGGTCAACTAATACTAGTTAGGGTTGACTAGCATTAGTCACCTTAACTCTAATCTGAGACTGGTACTGGTCATCAAGCAAACCCTAAATGTAGCTAGTGAGAAAAAAGAATAAACATTCCTTTTGTTGGTATTATTCTTGTGTTGATTTCCATTTGTCCTTTGCTCTGATTGAAAATGATGCTTGGTGGCTAATTCTCATGAGTTGTGAGTGGGTGAGTGTAGTTGACTGAGTAGACTCAGTGGGATTTGGTTGAGAAGATGCCATGTGTACTGGGTAGGATAGTGTGAAGTGATGATGTAGTGTAGGAAAGGATGAGCCAAGGTTAGATAGATAGTGGTAGTCATTTAATGATGTCCACCATGGAGGTACACAAAAAGTGAGGTAGGTTTATTGTTGTTGTTTGCTTGAATTTATGAGGGTGTTTTATTAGAATGTGGATATGGATGGTTTGAAATGTAGGATTTTAGGTGGTAGAGGAAAATTTTGAGGATAAGGGGATTTGGTAGGGGTAGGGAATAGATTAGGCATGAGTAGGTATTTGAGGGTATTTTTGGAAAAAGGTAGGGTTTAGGGGCCATCAACCTTACACATAGTGATCGACACATATATTTGTTAACCAACATCAATTTAAAGGTGATATATTATCATTCAATTTAGGACTGACATCGATCCTACCACTCAATTGATGTAATTCAAGGGTCGATTGATAGTGGTTCAATGAGGGAACTGGTGTTGATCGATTTTTGACTGACATTGATTCCTAGAAAAAGGAAAAAGGTGTTGAAAGGTATTTAGGAAGGTAGAGTAAATGTTAAGTTATCTTAGATTTTTTATAGGCTTAACTCAAGGGGATTAGGCTTAGGCATAGGAATAGTTATGAGGTGTAGGTGTAGGATGTATTGATTGTAAGCTAAGAGGTTGGTATGGGTATTTAAATAGGTGGAATGTTTTCATTGTTAGGAAAATGCAAGAGAAACTAAAGGTCTTAAATAACTTTACAGGTAAGGTTGATGCTAGCGATGCAAGATTAGGTGTTACCTTTCTTGGAAGATATATGTAGGGACATGCCCTGAGAAGATTGGGATCACATAATGGTAGTGGGCTTGGGGGCATGCAATATTATTGGTGCATGTCATGAGATATAGAGATGATGGTATCCCTCATCAAGAGATGGGACCTGAATACCACAACCTTCATGTTTTTGACTGGAGAGATGATGATCCAGATAGAGAACATTCATAAGATTCTAAGACTACTGATACATATTCAAGTAGTGGAGCTAATCCAAAGTGATGATCAAGATGCCTACATGAACTAATTATTTTTAGAGGATTTTTTAGAGGCTAGATAACATGCAAGGGGTTTTCATTTTAGGGATTTGTATCACATGTATAGGGAGGGGAGATGACTCATGATGATGATGATGATAACTGTCATGTGTTATATGTTTCCAGACTCAAGTAGAGGCAAATTTCCCTTGGCATTATTAGGTGTAATAATAGAGATGATTTAGGACTATATATTTTGTACATGTGTCCAAACACTATTGGTTCAGATTTATCATGAGATCTAAGGGTATTGAGTGTACATATGTTATGGTATGAGCATATGCTTTATATTTCACTACTAGGCATATGAGAATATCACTATTTTGTGATCAGTTGGATTACCATGGCACATATGGGATCAAGCCAAGTTTAGAGTCGGATTTATGAGATGGAGGGTAGACCATGCACTGCCATGAGCATGGGTAGATGGGTAATACTTAGATTAGTTTAGAGATAAATTGGATGCATTAGTGGTTAGGGATGTGATTTGGATACCCTGTACTACATTTCCACCATGGAGAGGGCTCCACGTACATATATTTTCCTTATAGAGTTTTAGATGGATATATGGGAGGTGAGAGTAAGAGATAGAGTTGATCTCTTTCAATTGAGTGAGGAGGCATTTTGGATTGATACAAGGTGTCTTAAGGGTATTCCCTAGGTAAAAATGAGAGGATGTAAAGGCACCATTGCCTCCACCACATCTAGTTGAGGATGAGATTTTGTATGAGGAGACACCATTCATTGTAGGCATTGACAATGTCAAGATCACATAGGAGTACAACATATGGTGGCAAGGTTCGTATGCTACTATAATTGGGGGATATAGGGATAGGTTCCAACTAGAGGCATAGGTGGATAGTATCAAGATATTGATGTAGAAATGGAGGGACTGATTAGATGGATGTGGATTCCCTAGATAGATAGGCTATGATTACAGAGAGGGACCAAGTGAGAGTGGCATTGGCTATAGCATAGACAACATTAGCTTCCATGACTTAAAATAGGGACACATCATAAGGTTATCTAGTAGTGAGGACTTAGGAGAGGGATACTCTCCAGGGATAGGTGGACATCATCACTTAGGAGAGATACCAAGCATGAGGATAGGTAGTGACCCTCACATAAGAGAGGGATCATGCATGAGCTTAACTAGCTACTATTACTCAAGAAAGGGATACAATGTAGGGATAGGTAGCCACCATCACATAGGATAGGGATGGGTTATAGGTATAGGTGACCCTAGTACTAGTGGAAAGAGATGCTCTAATATAGGTAGGAGGATGGGTACCTACAAGACCAACATAAACCATCCTAGTGTCTAGATATGTGGCCATAGTAGAGAAGATAAGATAGTACCCATGCACCATATACCCTATAAGACTTTTTATTATATTTATATGATTTTGATTCTATCGTATGAGCTTATGTAGTGAGATGTACATATCATTTTGAGACACACACACACACATGGCATTTCGATTTAATTTATGATATTGTGATCATGATGTATGTTTTTTATGGTTATAGTTAATTTTCTTATTTGATGATTCATTTTATGATGTTTATGATATGGTTATATGTGATGCTTGATTTGGCATTATTCCTATTTAGTAGGTGTATGCTTAATTATATATTGACATTAATGAATCTATGTGATCCCATATTTAGATATATATGTGATGGATAATATAATGAATTTATTCAATTATATAGCTTAGGAAAATGAATAAATGATTACTATTAACTTTATGATAAAGATTTTAATTTATTTTTATGTGATAGAATTAATTTGATCGATGTGATGATTGCTTAGATAGATGAGATGGTAATCTAATATATGATGATGGTGATTTTTAAATAGAATGTTTTTATGATTAAAAATACTTAAATAAATGATGTGAAAGGATAATGATAATCATTTAATAAAACACATAATGCATTAAAATATTAGGATTTCATTTATGTGGATGAGAGTTGATTTTTTGAAAGGTGTAAAACTATCTTAACATATAGACTAAGTTTGGACAATAAAACTATATGTAATAAAAGAGAAGAAAGCTAAAACAATCAAAAGACAAACATCTTAATGAATGTATCAACAAGTAGGTATAATAAATAATGAGACATAATTCTCTTTTATTGGTGAGGACCAAAAAATAGGATGTTAGATCGGCTTGTTAGCATAAGCCCATCGCATGCTTTGCATTAGCATTCGTTAGTTTGTTAAGAAGTTTCTTGAGAACATAGTGTCAAGTAAGCTCAAATCCCTTGTTTTATGGAGGGTAAAAAGGAAGGTGGATGATAAGGGAACCTTCTTATGGGGCTATTTTTTCCCTTCTGTTAGCTATAAAAAATATAGTATAAACAAGTCTATGTCATATTTTGGTGTAGATTGATCGATGGAGGAAGTCTACTCTTTTGAATTTTGTGAAAGTTGATTCTAACTTCCAATTTTTTTGGTTTTTTTTGAATTTTTAGAATGGGTATTTTGATGTTTTGAGAGATTGGGGAAGCTGATCAATGTGAGAAAATTTTATAAAATTTCTTGATTTGAAAAATGTTTGACTTAGCCATCCTTAAATGGAATGGTCTAAGCTTCTAACTTGTTTTAGGCTTTGGTAGTTGTCCTTCAAGGGAACAATCTATCTTATTTAATCAAAATTTGAGTTGTTTTGGTAGTTATTCTTCAAGGAAATAGTTTTCAATGCTAGGGAATGGGAGTAAAAAAAGTGTCAAGCAAGAAAGAAATCAAAACTATATCAAGCAAGCAAATCCTAATTAAAAATGAAAAAATAGTGAAAATAGTGAAGTAATTTATGTTTGGTCATTATGTATTTTATTTTTCCAAAAACAACACATAATTCCTGCCTATCTACTTTCATCTAAATTTTGGTTTTTGAGTTTCTATCACACCTTAGAAGCCTAAACTATTTTCTAAAATAGGTTTGAACATTTTAGCTTTAATTTTCAATAAGTTATTTTTATTTTGATTAAAATCACCTGTTTCCCTTCAAGCATTTCTTGCATTAAGTTTTATTACTTTATATTATTTCATGCAAGCGTCTATTTCTATTTTTCAAAACTTAGTTGTTTAAAGAGTGAATTGATAGCCTCCAAGGAATTCTAGTGCTTCTTAGATTTATCTTTTGCTAGGAAATCAACCCATATATCTTACTAATCCATCCTTTTTTAGTTCTCTTATTTTTATGTCATCCTCCCAATCCTAAGAGGAGTATCTACAATCGATTGGATCATGAGTGCACAATGAAACTAGGTTCTTCTAAGCCATACCCCTCTTTAATTTTTTTATTATTTTCCAAAAAAGAAAAATAGCATGAAAAAAATAGTGAAACATTTTGGCACGCTCGATGGGACCCTAGAGTTTTTCTTGGGTTCTTATTTGTTTAGAACATTTAGTTGCATTAGTGAAATTTTCATCTTTTTCAAATCTCATTTCTGAAAATTAAATGTTCTTTCTTTCATTTCTTCGTTAGAAATCTTAGTTTCATTTCTTCTTTTCCAAAGCAAGTTTTTGTATTCTTAAAAAAGGTTAAAATTTTCATTTTTCCTTCATTTCTAAAAATAAATAAGGACTCATCCTATTATTAGGACTTGCACGTTCATACCATATTTAGATGCATCATAGTTATTCTTGTACTCATTAAAAAGAAATAAAATACTTCCTTTAGCTTTAAAAATAACTTGCATCCATTGTTATTTTTTGATTGTTTAGTTCACATAGTTTAATTTAAATGGTGAAATTAATCATATCAAGCCACTTCTTGTCTCACACACAATACCAAATCATTCATCCAAATAAAAAATCAAACATTGACATAAGGCCTATCTAGGATTTCATCACCTAGTGGTATATCTTTCCCTTGGCTATCCCACTTAGACTTCACTACCAAGGGGAGAAACCAAAACTTAGTTCATTGGTTGAGTATAATCTATAGTAATTTGGTATATTTTGGCTAAACAACTAACACACTTATCACTACAGTGTGTGAAATGAAGGGGTAGGCCCCAATATCAAGCCACATAAATAATAATAATAATACATATTTTTGAGAGAATTAAATAACCTAAAACCATATTTAGACTTCCTCTTATAGCCCAATTTGAGTCTCATAACTTCTTAAATTGAGGCATAATCCCAAAGGGAGATAAAAATAATTCTAAGACTTAAATGTACTATTAGTGTATGCTTTTTTTCCTTGAATATTTTATTTTGTTTTCTTCTATTTTAAGTGTGTGAGATCACTCTCACATTTCTTTCATCTTTCCTTGCATGGTTATGACAAGACAACAAGTTAGAAATTAGGAAAACCAAGATCCACTTGCCAACCACCCATCTTCTTCTTCCTCATCCATGGATCACACTCTAAATGTAGAGAGTTCCCTTGACCACTTTAGAAGTCCTATAATCCCTTGGTCTATTGGCTAAGGAGATACAAATTTTACCACTCTTCTCGATAAAAATCTTGTGGCTCTCCAACACTACCTTTCCACCATGACTAACTTTACTCATGCTTTGGTTCTATCCATTGAATCTCCCTATGCCATGCCAACTTACCTTATAGGTGATACCTCAATATCCACTATCTCCATGTAACCTATGGTAACCCAAGCCTCTTTCTCCAACAACAAGCCTTCCAACACCACCACCCAAAACCAATCCCTTCCACCAACCAATAACCAAACACCTTCTACCCCAGCCAATAACCCTTCCAATGCAAGAAGCACTCAACCTTTAATGACCCATACACCACTTTCCATAGGGATGCATTCAACTAGTGTTGCTTCCCTAACACTAGCTAATATTAACCCACCATCTTTCACCCCTTTCCAAAATTTGGTAGTTTTCATACCCTCTATGCTCGTACCTATTTGTACTATGGTAACTACACACCCTCAAACCACCAACCCAACCATGCCTCTTACCCAACCAATTTCTATTCCACTAAACCTAGAGTATGTCCCAAATTGACAAATGCACATGCCTCCACATTCTTTCAAACTTTCCATGCCCACTTACTAATATGTGGCATCTTCCCAATCCTATACTAGTTACCCATATGTGGCACCTTCACAACCCCAATATAATATACCTTAAAATTATGGGGATGCACAACCATAAATTGATCTTATCAAGATGTTGATGGAAAAGATGACCAATCTAGAGTCATCCATTTATGGTGCCCATAACCTTTTATCATATGATAAAATTTGTGATGAGCTAATCTACCCATCCATCCTAATCTGACCATATCGTATATAGTGGTAACTTCCAAAATTTTCTAATTTTTAAAGCATAGAAGATCCCCAACAATATCTTAGAGTGTTTAGGCATTCATGTTATGTGATTGCTTATATTGATGCTCTTTTCTCTGCACTTTCCCCATATCCATAGTTGAACCTGCATTAGATTGGTATAATGGCATCAGTAGGCACTCCCTATTATCTTTTGCCCAATTAGACTAAACTTTCTTAGAACATATATCTATTAATATTTATAAGAAAGTTTTTATCACCAACCTATATTCCATCAAGAAATTTGAGGATGAGTCAATTGCCAACTTTGTGTCCCATTGGAGAGGGTTGATCAATCAACTCTCCTTCTCTTTTCCCTAACCCAAGTTGATTGAAAATCTATCTTAGGCTTATGTCAAGCATATCTAATTAACCTTATAGGTTTATACCTTACAAAACTTTGATGAGGCTTTCACCATGGCTCAGAAGTTGGAGATTATAGCTATAGATGAGGGAAAGCTTAAATTAAGGAATAAAAATTCTATTTTCAAATCAAATGAAGCTTCTTCTTCCAAAACCACCAACCATACCAACACCAACACCAACACCAACACCAAAGCTAAAGGAACCACAAAATAAATTATGCTTAAAATGACTCCTCCTCCAATTGTTAACCAACCTAATTCTTCTACCACTTCCAATCGATATGCCAAAACTGCTATGTCCAAAAGTAGTATACTCCACTAGGGTAGTCATACATTTCAATTTTGGAAAATTTATTGAAGGAATCTATCATCCAACTTCCTCTAATTAATCCACCCTAATAATTTTATTCCTCTTATCCTATACCTAGTTGTTATAAGTAAAACAAAATGTGTAGCTTCCACTAAGTCATTGGATATGATGTTAATAAATGTAAGACATTTAAAAACATTATCCAATATTTGATTGACAAGGGTGAAATTGTGGTGGACAACCTAAATAAACATGCCAATCAATCACTTGAAAATTTTAGAAAACCATTCACCTTCTACAAATAGTGAGAATACTAATGTAGAGTCCTCCCATAAGTATGAGTTTCACACAATTAATGTTGTTCTCAAAGAACTTATAGTTAATGAACCCATGTCCAACACTACCACCTCTTCTCCACTTATTAAGGTAATGGAGTCACCTACCATTCCTTTGTAAAATGAAACAAAGGAAGAAAATATCATCCTTTCACTTATTGAGGTAGTGGAATCACTAACCTCTCCTTTGGAAGGCATAACAAAGGAGGAAATGATCACTTCTATCCCTTTTTCTTCCATCATAAAGCTATCAAGACTTCTTTTGGAAAGCATTCCTAAGGAAAATATTGCTTCACCAATCCCTACTATAGAAGAATCAACCACCAACGTGTTGGAACCTTTGATAGAGGAAAAATATAACATGGTCATCCCTCTTAGCCATTTGGTTTATCTTTCAAGTTCAACATCGAAAGAATTAAGGCCATCTATAAGCCCTTTTCTAGGTTGGTCCAAAACTTAGAGTTTCTATCCAAATCAAACCTTAACCCATCCAAATTTTGGAATTACCTTTGGCTCCCATATCCATATAATAAATATTTATCACCCTCACCCTTGTCTACCCAATCTTCAGCTTCCACTAGTGAGACTACCATCAACTCAACTGAGCCAACAAAAGCCTTCACCTTCCAAACCTTAGATAAACCATCCAACCCAACTCCATCCAAAGAAACAAACACACCTTCCACTATCCCAATTAAGTCCATCAATAATATATGTGTTCTCCCCACTCATAATCTTACCCATATTCCATTGAATTTAGATTTGACACCTCCAAACCCATCTAATAAACTACAAATCAATCCAATAAATAAAGCCAGATCATCTAGGTTTATAAAATCTAAAACCTTAAATTACATTTAAAATTTACCTTCCATGTTAGGACCTCATCCTTCCATCTTGTATAAGATACCAAGCCTCCCAAATATCCCACAAACCCAACCTCTTCTTCTAGTTACACTTTCGCTTCTTACTCCACCTTCACTTCTAGTTACACCTCTACTTCTAGCTATACCTCTACCTATTTTTACCAAACCTTCTACTTCCAAACAATATAATTCTAAGATATAAACCTCAAATCCATTAAAATACAAACCATATACTCTAAAACCACCCACCAAGAACATTTTATCACCCAAATCTCTAATTTTCAAGCCAACCCTTAATAAGGCTTCCACCTTAACTGTCAAAACCAAAACCTCCACTCCTCTGCCACCCTTGATAGAGTCCTACTAAATCATATTTAAAAGTTTGTTAAAAGATTATTACTTGGTCTTGCCTCATATAAAATAATTTAATCCCCTTATCCCTAATCCATCTTGGTTTAATGACACTCTAATTTTCTCACACCATAGGATGCCTAGACATGATACAAAGAAATGTAAATCTCTCCAAGTCATAATCCAAAAACTATGTGATGAGGATGAATTATTGATAGAGTAACTTCCCATGATCCAACCAAAAATATAAAATCCAAAAGAAATAACTTCACACCTACCTACCCCCAAACTCTCATCCAAGAGTGTAAAGGAATCAAAGTAGCCCACTAGACCACAACCTTTCCAAATCCATGCCATTCATGTGGTCACTCAAATACAAGCCCAAAAGGATAAATTTAAATAAAATATGTCCATCCCATGTACATACCATTATTATACCACCAAATTACCCAACAAAACCCAAACACCTTCAACCAAGCCCAATATTTCTATCTTAGGTGCATCCTAATCTGCCCCTCCAAATTAATACAAAAGATAGTTCTAAAACAAATTCACCAAACACTTGTAAAGATGAGTTTGTATGATATAATCAATACCTCACCCCAAAACCATCAATCCATGATGGAATGCTTATAATATATATAGGTTCAACTTGAATATTCATAACCTCTAGCAGTATTTGTTGGAGCCCTTTAACTTTCCACCCTTTTTACCTTCCAAGATTCGAAGATACCCCTATTCATCAAGATGATCCTGATCCTCTCCTTTTCATTATTTCCTACATCAACAAAACCCATAACAAAAGTGTTATGATTGATTGGGGAGCCAAAATAAATATCATTTCCTCCTATGCATATGACCAATCGAAACTACCAGAGAACATCATGTTGAAAACTACAATAGTGATCTGATATTTCAATGATACCATAGTGACAAACTTAGAAACAATCATCCTTCATATTCATTTAGGACCCTTCACTATTCCTAAGCTCTTCTACATGGTATAAGGTGAGTTATAATATAACATTTCTTCTTAGACTCCCTTGGATTTGTTCCATGTATTTTGTGCCATCTACCTTACATCGATGCATCAAGTTTGAGCATGAGGATCAAGTCCATATCATACCATCTAACCTTAGTCCTTTCAAGTCATGAAATGTGACTTATCAACCTAATGATGTTCTCATCCTGATTAATGACACATCCCCTTCCTCTTTTATTAGTCAAGCCTCCTCTAGCCCATCCATACCTTCCTCCCAAATCCCCATGAAGGACCCCTTGGAATCAACATTCTAACATCTTTCACATAGGGAGTATCACCTTTTGAACTTATATTCCTTCCATACTCCCAAATATTATGGTAATCTTGACGACTAACCTAGCTATTATTCCAACATTTGAACCATTATTCCCTTTGGTCATCCTAATTTCCAAACCAACCTTGTTTATGGGGGACTTGATCAAAAAATATCCTCCTCAACTACCTCCTCTTATACTAAACCATTCATCTCTGATTTATCTTACTTGGATAAACTAGAGTTTTCCAAGACATACCTCCATTGGTGTGCTTGGAATATATTTAGTCTAGGATGCTATGAGAATAGACAAAATGAGTTATTACCATGAAAAACCCAAAATATCATGAATCATTTGGTCTTGGATTCATTCCACTAAAAGAACCAACCAATTTCCATCTCATCACTATCATTGAGGAATAAATCCCATCCTCATCAAAATCTTCACATTTGAAATATGAGGATCTCAATATCATTCCATCTAAATTTTTATTTTATCAATAAGATTAGTTTAGGACCCATAACTTATCATAATGATGGGGAAACCATGACTATTCCTCTAACTCATCTTGAGATGGTAGAAGATGATTCTCCTACTATTAATATTATTCAGTGTCAAGATGATGATTCCCTTCTCACCTATCTTGGTGCTAAAGATTATTCCATTCACAAATTGTTTCCTCCTAAGAATTCAACCATGTTAAACAAAAACATAATTGATGTCAACTTAGGCACTCAGGATAGCCCCCACATAGTCAAAATTGGTCAATCCTTAGATTCCTTGGAGCATCAAGATTTCTCATCCTTTATCATGCAAGACTATTACATAGCATTTTCTTGGTCTTATAGTGACATGCTTGGAATCAACCCTACCATAGTCATCCATAACATTGTTACCATGCTCAATGCTAATCTCATTAGGCAAAAGCTTTGAAGGATGCACCTCGTATAACCCTTCTTGTCAAAGAAGAGCTTCAATGCCTCTTATTTTTCAACTTCATCTAACCCATTGAATATCCCCAATGGGTTTCAAATGTCGTTCCTATCACCAAAGAAATATGGGGACTTCATATTTGTATTAAATTTAATAATCTTAACCTTGTCCAAAATATGACTTCCTTTTACCAAGCATTGACCAACTTGTTGATCTTATGACCGGCCATGAGATGTTATCTCTTATGGATGGGTTATTGGGCTATAATTAGATTTTTATTGACCCAAAATATCAACATAAAACTACCTTTATCACCCCATGGGGAACCTTCTACTATAGGGTCATTCTTTTTGGTCTAAAGAATGTTGGTGCAACCTACCAATGTGCCATGACCTATATCTTTCATGACCTTATTCATAAAACCATAGAGGAATACGTAGATGACCTCCTTGGAAATTTTAAATGTTGTAAAGATAATTTATCAATACTTAAGGTTATCTTTTAATTCCTTATCCACTTCCATGTCCACCTTAACCCCAAAAAGTGCATCTTTGGGGTCTTGTTAGGAAAACTTCTTGGATTTATTGTCTCTCTCCATAGAATAGATGTTTATCTTGCTAAAGTCAAGGAAATCCTTGACATGCCTCCTCCAAATAACCTCAATCAACTCCATAGTTTTTAGGGGAAGCTCCAATCCATTCACCACTTCATCTCTCAACTATCTGATATATGTCAGCCCTTCCATCACCTCCTTAAGAAGGATATCTCCTTTAAGTGGAACAAAGACTATCAAAAGGCCTTTGACTCACTTAAAGAGTATCTTCTTTCCCCACCTATTCTTGTTCCTCCAAAAGAGGACCAACCCTTTTACCTCTACATTTATACCACAGACCATTCCTTAGGGGCCATGCTTGCACATCATGATGATTAGCATAAAGAGAAACAAGTCTATTATATAAGTCAAACACTTATAGAGTATGAAACTTGATATACCTATATTTAGAAATTATGCATTGCTTTGGTCTTTATGGCTTTAAATCTTCATCATTACCTTCTTAATCACAAAACCTTCATCATAACCAACACCAACCTCTAAACCATATCAAAATCAGCTATGGCTAGATATATCATGATTTTAGCTAATTTTGATCTTGAGTTCCTCCAAAAAAGTCAATAAAAGGGAAAATTATTACTGATGAATTGGTTAAAGCACCTTTGGTAGATAACCAACCTCATCCTCTTGATTTTCTTGATGAATCCATCTCAACTCTCTCTCAAGAGGATTTTGCTTATTAGATGACCATGTTATTTTATGGTTAAAAGTGTTAATGTGATATGGGAGCTAGTATCATCCTTATTCCCCTTGATGGTGAGCCTTTTCCTTTATCCTTTAAACTTTATTTTTACTGCACCAATAACATGGCTGAGTACAAACCCTAGTGATATGTCTCTAAAAAGCTTTGTCTTTGGGAGTCAAATTGATCAACATTTTTGGTGACTCCCAACTCATGGTCAACCAAATTAATGGTTCTTACCAATGTAAAAATTATGTTTTACAATAGTAAAAATAGTTATTTTATGTACTCTTAATGTCGTTTGAACATTACCTTATTCAATCCACTCCATGTTATAATAACAAGTTAGTCGATACCATGGCTTTTCTTGCTTCCCAAATCCCATCTACATTTTCTAATTATAAACTCTTTGTCACTATCCATCACCTTAATGAGCCCTCTTACACCAAATTAGACCTCCCTTCCATTTGTCATATGGAAGAGTCTCAATCTGATATTTGGTATAAGTAAATCTTTGACTATCTAAACCTAGACAAATTCCTTCCACTCTCTCTAGAAATGGTCAAAGAGTGTTTATACAAAGTAACTCTCATTATACCATATTAGGGGGAATTCTTTATAAGTGAGGATTTTATGGTCTCCTCTTTAGATTCCTATGTAGTCATGCAATCTCTCACACTATCAAGGAAATGAATGATGGGATTTATGGCTTTAGTGGTCTAGCTATCACTAAACACATCTTTTGCCTTAAATATTATTATCCTACCTTAACCAAGACTATTTTTAGTACATAAAGAAGTGTGTTAAGTGTCATTATAACTATAATTTACATCATGTACCTAGTCATGTTATTAAAGTCTCTAAGGAGTTTTGGCCCTTCTTGTAGTGGGGATTAGATCTCATTAATGAAATCAACCCTCATTATTTGTAGAAACATCATTATATCATCACTATGATAGAATAATTCACCAAGTGGGTTGAGGCTATTCTCCTCATCTCAACCAAAGTTAATAATATTATCAACTTCATTAACCATCATATTATCTTCCGCTTAGATGTTCCTCATAAAATTATCAATGACAATGGAAAATCATTTAAAAATAAAAAACTACAATGTCTTTATGACACATTTGGAATAAATCTAATATTCTCATCACCTTATCATCCACAAGATAATGGATAGGCTGAATCTTCTAACAAATCACTTTAAAAAATGTTAACTAAAATGGTTAATACATTTGGTTAGGATTTTCACTTACGCATTCCCTTTTCCTTATGTGCATATCAAAATAGTATATGAACCCCTACAGGTGCTACCCCTTTATCTATTGTCTTTGGAGTAGAGGCTATCTTGCCTCTCAAAGTCCAAATTCCCTTTCTTCATATATCCCTACATGATATCATTTTTGAGAGTGATTATCATCAAGAACATTAAGCCCAACTTGAGCTACTTGATGAGTGTCATTTGGCCATGCTTAACCATCTTCATGTCTACCAAGAGTGAATCAAGTGTGATTATAACAAACACATAAAATAATGAAAATTCAATATTTAATACCTTGTCTTAAATAAAAATTAGTGTGTAACCAATATGAAAAGAAGCAAGTAGGGTAAGTTTAATTTTAATTGACTTAGACCGTATATCATAATGCATAAGTATGGGTTGAGATCTTACTAATTATCATTTATTTAAGGGAAAATAGAATCTGAGCCCCTTAATTGTTTGTATCTACATCCATTCTTTTGTTAAAATAAGTTCCAACTCACCTTCTATCCAACTTATGCTCATCCCTTATTTTATGAGATTATTACATTCATCCCCTCACTTTGAGGATAGCTGATTATAAAATCATGTGATCATCCATCACATTTTTAGTTTTAATCCTAAATATGGGTACCATGGCTCTACCCATGGCATTATTCTCATGGATACTTTTCATCCCTAATAGGATGCAATCCCATGGTCATTGTCTCTTAAATCATCCTCTCACCCACTATTCAACCTTCTTGTTCTATATTTTTGACTTCATAAAGGTAAAACTTAAACCTATATTAGCAAGCCTATGTATATAAAAAATAAAAATAAACAAAACTAAAAATAAACATGAAAAAAAATAGTGAAACAATAAGCAATTCCTAATTAATAGTGAAATTATCATAAAACTAACTAATTTCATAGTGGCAGGTGATAGGTGTTGCTTATATAGGCTTAAGGTTTACCTTTATGAAGGCAAAACTATAGTAAAATAAGTTGAATAGTGGGTGAGAGGATTATTTAAGAGATAAAAACCATGGGATTCCATCCTATTAGGGATGAAAAGTATCCATGACAATCATGCCATGGGTAGAGCCATGGTACCCATATTTAAGATTGAGGTTAAAAATGTGATTAGTAATCACATGATTCTTTGTTCTAATTAGTTATCCTCAAAGTGAGGGGATGAATTTAATAATCTCATAGAATAAGGGATGAGCGTAATTTAGATAGAAGGTGAGTTATAACTTGTTTTAACAAAATAATGGATGTAGATGCAAAGCATTGAGGGGCTCAGGTTCTAGTTTCCCTTCAAGATATGATAATTGGTAAGATCTTAACCCACACTTATGCATTATGATATATGTTCCAAGCCAATTAAAATCAAAATTTCCTTACTTTCTTCTTTCCATATTGGTTACATGTTGATTTTCCTTTAAGAAGAGATCTTTGATATTGAATTATCATTCTTTAGGTTTTTGTTATGAGTGCACATGATTCATTCTTGGTAGACAAAAAGATGGTTCAGCATGGCTGAATGAATCTCATCAAGTAGCTCAATTTGGGATAAATTTTATTGATTATATTCACTCTCAAAAATGATATCTTATATGGATATACAAAGAGAGTTAATTTGGACTTCAAGAGTCAAGATAGCCTCTGCTCTAAAGACAAGAGAGAAAGGGGTAGCACCTATAGGGGTTCAAATGTTGGTTCAATATTACCATAAAGTGAAGGGAATGTGTAAGTGTTAATCCCAACCAAATTTATTAACCATTTTTGTTAGCATTTTTTTAGAATCTTCAGCCTATCCATTAGTTTGTGGATGATAAGGTGATAATAAAGAATTCCCCCAAATATGGTATAATGAGAGATACTTTGTACATACACTCTTCAACCATTTCTATAAAGATCAGAAGGGATGATGGCTAGGTATAAATAGTCAAATATTTTCTTATACCAAATATCATATTGGGCCTCTTCCATATGATAAATGGAAGGGAGGTCTAATTTTGTGTAAGAGGGCTCATTAAGGTGATAGATTGACAAAGAGTTTAGAATTAGAAGGCACAAATGGGATTTGGGAAGCAATAGAAGCCATGGTATTGGTAAACTTATCAGTAGAATTTAGAGTGTCTTGAATAAGGTAATGATCAAATGATGCTAAAATTACATCCACCAATTGTTTTTACTATTGTAAAACATCATTTTTATATTGGTAAGATCCATTGATTTGGCTGACCATGAGTTAGGAGTCACCAAAAATTTGATCAACTTAGCTCCCAAAGACAAAGATGTTTAGAGACCTATTATTAGGTCTTCATACTCAACCATGTTATTGGTGAAATGAAAATCAAGTTTAAAGGATAAAGGAAGGGGATTAATGTCAAGGGGGATAAGTATGATACTAGTGCCCCCACCATGTTGTCACTTCTATCCATTGAAGAACATGGTCATTTGATAAGTGGAATCCTATTGAGAGAGAATTGTGATGGATTCATTTGGAAAATTAAGAGTATGAGGTTGGTTTGTCTACTAAAGGTGATTCAACCAATTTTTTGACAATAATTTTCCCTTTGATTAACTTTTGTTGGAGGAACTCAAGATTGAACTCAACTAAAATCATAAGCCATCTAGCCATACACTAATTTTGATATGGCTTAGAATGCATATACTTGAGTGGGTTGGTATTAGTTATGATGAATGTTTAATGGTTAATAAGTTAATGATATATTTTTTGAGCCATAAAGACTAAGGTGAGGCACAATTTCTTGGTATGGGTATATTGAGTTTCATACTCTATAAGTGTTTGACTTATATAATAGACTACTTGCTCTTTATGTTGATCATCATGATGTGTAAGCATGGCCCCCAAGGAATGGTCTGTGGTAGAAATGTAGATGTAGAAAGGTTGATCATCTTTTGGAGGAACAAGAATAGGTAGGGAAAGATGGTATTATTTAAGTGAGTCAAAGGTCTTTTGATAGTCTTTATTGCACTTAAATGAGATATCCTTCTTAAGGAGGTGATGGAAAGGCTGACATCTATCAGATAATTAAGAGATGAAGTGATAAATGGATTAGAGCTTCCCCTATAAAATATGAATTTATTTGAGGTTAGTCAGAGGAGGCATGTTGAGGATTGCATTGACTTTAACATGATCAACTTCTATTCTATGGAGAGAGATAATAAAGCCAAGAATATTTCTTGACAAGACCCCAAAGATGCACTTCTTAGGGTTAAGGTAGACATGGAAGTGGATAAGGTATTTGAATATAACCTTAAGTATAGTCAAATGATCATTATGACATTTAGACTTTTTAAGGAGATCATCTACATAGTCCTCTATAGTTTTATGAATAAGGTCATACAATATATAGGTCATGGCATGTTGGTAGGTTACACTAGCATTATTTAGACCAAAATGAATGATCCTATAGTAGAAGGTTCATAATGGGATTATAAAGAAAATTTTATGTTGATCTTCTAGGGTAATCAAGCTCTGATTATATCTTGAGAACACGTCTATAAGAGATAGCATCTCATGGCCAGCCATAATATCAACAAGTTGGTCAATGGTTGGCAAAGGAAAGTTGTCTTTTAGATAAACAAGGTTAGGATCATGAAAGTCAATGCAAATATAAAGTCCCCATAATTTTTTGGTGATAGAAATGACATTTGAAACCCATTGGGGATAGTCAATGGGTTGGATGAAGTTGATAAGTAAGATGCATTTTAGCTCTTATTTAATAAGAAGGGTTGTATGAGGGTGCATATTTCAAAGCTTTTATCTAATAGGATTGGAATTAAGGGTGGTAATGATGTTATAGATGACTATGGTGGGGTTAATTCATAGCATGTCACTATAATACCAAGTAAATGCTATGATATGGTTTTGTAGAAAGGACATGAAATCCTAATGCTCTAAGGAATTTAAGGATTGGTTGATTTTAACTATGTAGGGGCTATCTTGAGTGCCTAATTTTACATCAATAGTGGCTTTGTTTAACATAATTAAAGTATCAAGAGGATGGGATTTGTGAGTATAATAATCTTCAGCACCAAGATAGGTGAGAACATAATCATCATCCTAACATTGAACAAGATTAATGGTAGGAGAAACATCTTCTACCATCTCAAGATGAGTCAGAGGAATATTCATTGTTTCCCATCCTTTTGACAAGTCAAGGGTCCCAAATTGATCATATTGGTAAAAAAAGTTAGAGGGAATGATATCAAGATCCTCAAATTTTGAAGGAGATGGGTTTAGTGAGGATAGGATTTCTTCCTTAATGATGGTGATGTGGGGTGGGTTGGTTGGCTCTTCTAGTGGAATTAATTTGAGACCAAATAATTCATGAGGTTTTTGGGTTTTTCATGGTAAAAATTCATGTGGTCCATGTTCATAATGACCTAGACTAAATCCCTTCCAATCACACATATGGAGGTATGTCTTGGCAAACTCCAATTTATCCAAGTAGGATAAATTAGAGGTGAATGGTTCAGTAGAAGAGGAGGTAGTGGGGGTAGAAAGTGGTTGATCAAGTCCCTCATAGACCAAATTGGTTTGGAAATTAGGAGGCTCAAATGAAATAATGGTTCTAATGTTGGAATCATATCTAAGTTAGTGGCCAATATTCCCATACTCTTAGGGAGTAGGGAAGGCATCTAAGGTCAAAAGGTGATACTCCCTAAGTGAGAGATGTTGGGATGTTGATTATAAGGTGTTCTTCATGGGGATTTGGGAAGAAGGTATGGATGAGATGGTGGAATCTTTTTTGATGGAAGAGGAAGGGGATATGTCCTTGATTGGGAGGAAAGCATCATTAGGTCGATAAGCCATATTACATGATTTGAAAGGACTAGGGTCAACTAGTAGGGTGTAGACTTGACCCTCATACTCAAACTTGATGCACTAATGTAAGGTAAATGGCACACAACTCATATAATAGATCCAAGGGCATCCAAATAAAATGTTATATTTAAACTCACCTTCTACCACATAGAAGAGCTGAGAAAGAGTGAGAGGTCTTAAACAAATATGAATGATGACTGTCCCTAAGGTTGTTTCCATGGTATCATTAAAAGATCAGAGCATTGTTGTAGTTTTTGACATGATGTTCTCTGGTAGTTTTAGTTGGTCATACACATGGAAATAAATAATCTAAATGTTGACTCCCCCATCAATCATAACCCTCTTTATATGGGTTTGGTTAATGTGAGTGATAATGAAAATGGGAGGATCCAAATCATCTAGATGAATAAGGGATATCTTCAAATCTTGGAAGTTGACAAGGGTAGATAGTTGAAGGGCTTTGACAAAGGATACTAGAGGTTGTGGATCTTCAGTTTGAACCTCTATAGATTACAAGGCCTTCATCATGGATTGATGGTGGTGGGATGAGGTATTGATTATCTCATACAAAGTCATCTTCATCGATGCTTGGTGAAGTTGTTTTAGAATTGTCATTTGTATTGATTTAGAGGGTTTAGATTGGGGTGAACCCAAGATATAAATATTGGGCTTGGATGAAGGTGTTTGGGTTTGTTTTGGTGCTTTAGTGGTGGAAAAAGGGTAGGTCCATGGGATGAACACCTTTTCTTTCCCTTTATCCTTTTTGTTGGGATTATGATCAAATGACTAGATGAATGGTATGGATTTGGAAAGGTTGTGGGCTAGTGGGTTACTTCAGTTCCTCCTCAATCTTAGATGAGATATTAGGTGTAGGTAGATGTGGTTTGGTTGATTTTGGATTTTGACTTGATGGTGGGATCATAGGAGGTTCCTCTATCAACAAATATCCTCATCATATAGTTTATGGGTATAACTTAGAGAGTTTTATAGTTATATGTATCATGTATATGCATCCTATGGTATGTGGAAATAAGATTATCATTAAACCAAGATGGCTTAGGGATAAAGGGATAAAATTATTTAATAGGATGTAAAACTAAGTAAGAATCTTACAAAAACCATTACAATATGGTTGAGCAAGAATCTAGAAAGGGTGGTAAGGGAGTGGAGGTTTTGGTTTTGGTAGTTGTGGTGGAATCCTTCTTAGGGGTAGGCTTGAAAATTAGAGATTTGGGTGATGTAATTTTCTTGGTGGGTGTTTTTATAGTAGATGGTTTGAAAGTTGATGGATTTTGAGGTTGAGGGTTTAGAAGTAACAGTCTATCAGTAGTAGGGTTTGGCAATGTCAAATCCAAATTCAATGGGGGATGGGTAAGATTTTGAGTAGGGAGAACACTTATATTCTTGATGATATTAATTGGGATATTAGAAGGTGTTTTGGTTGATTTGGAGGGAGTTGGGTTAGATGGTTTATCTAAGGTTTGGGAGGTGAAGGCCTTTATTAGTTTAGTTGGGTTGATGGTAGTCTCACTAGAGGAAGTTGAAGGTTGTGTAGACAAGGGTGAGGGTGATGATTCTTTCTTATCTAGATACTAGAGTCCAAGGCAATTCCAAAATGTGGCCTGGTCAAGGTTTGGTTGGGATATAAAATCTAAGTTTTGGACTAACCTAGAAAAGGGCTTATAGATGGGCTTAGTTCCTTTGGTGTTGGACTCAAAGGATTAACCAAATGGTTGATAAAAAAGGGTGAACATTTTTTCCTTTTCCTCTATCAAAGGTTATAAGGCCTCATTGGATGATTCTTCCATACAAGGGGTAGGTTAAGCAATCTTTTCCTTAATAATGATTTTAAAAGGAAGGGTGGATAGCTCTATCATGGAATAAAAAGGGATGGAAGTGATGATTTATTCCTTTTCTATGCCTTCCAAAGGAGAGGTTGGTGATTACACTAACTAAATAAGTTAGATAAGGGATGATATTTTCTTACTTTGTTTCATTTTCCAAATGAATGGTAGGTGACTCCACTAGCTTAATAAGTGGAGAAGAGGTGGTAGTGTGGGACATGGCTTCATTAACTATTAGTTCTTTAAGAACAACATTAAATGTGTGAACCTCATTCTTGTTGGAGGAATTTGCATTAGTATGCTCACTATTTGCATAAGGCATATGGTTAGGGAATGGTTGTCTAAAAATTTCAAGTGATTGATTAGCGGGTGCATTCTGGTTGTCCATCACAATTTCACCCTTATCAATCAAATCTTGGATAATGTTTCTAAACTTATTACATCTATTAACATTATATCCAATGACATGGTAGAAGCTACACATTTTTTTTTCCTTATACTAACTACGTATATGAAAAAAGGAATTGAATTATTAGGGTGGATTAATTAGAATAATTTGGATGACAGATGCCTTCAATAAATTTTCCAAAACTAAAGCATATGACTCCCCTAGTGGTGTATACTACTTTTGGACATAACATTTTTGGGTTTTATCATTTTGGATAGAAGAGGTGGAAGGATTGGGTTGGTTGACAATTGGAAGAGGATATATTTTAATTGCAACTGTATTTGAGGTTCCTTTAGCTTTAGTTTTGGTGTTGGTGTGGTTTGAGGGTTTGGAGGAAGAATCTTTATTTGATTTGAAACTATAAGTTTTATTCCTTAATTTAAGCTTTCCCTCATATATAGCTCTAATATCCAATTTTTTAGCCATGGTGAATGCCTCATTAAAGGTTAGGAAGGTTTGAACCTATAATGTTGATGAGATATGCTTGGCACAAGCTCAAGAGAAAATCTCAGTCAACTTAGTATGGGGAAAAGAGGAGAGTTGGTTGATCAACCCTCTCCAACTGGCCACAAAGTTGGTAATTGACTCATCCTCAAATTGTCTAATGGAATATAGGTTAGTGGTAAAAAATTTCTTAGAAGTATTAATGGATAAATGGTCCAATAAAGTTTGGGCTAGTTAGGTGAAAGAGAAGAAAGAGTGCCTAGTGATGGCATTGTACCAATCTAATGTGGGTCCAATTAGGGACATGGGAAAGCATAGAGAATAAAAGAATCATCATAATAAATCAAATAACATGAATGCCTAAACATTATAAGATGATATTAGGGATATTATTTACTTTGAAACTTAAAAAAAATTGGAATTTCCCACTGTGTGAGATATGGTCACATTGGGACAGATGGGTAGATTGGCTTATTGTATATTTGATCTTATAAAAAGATGTTGTGGGCACTATAAATGGATGAATCTGGATTGGTAATCTTGTCCATCAACATCTTGATAATATCATCTTATGGTTGTGCACCACCATAATTGTAAGGTATATTTTGTTGGGCTTATGAAGGTGCCACATATGGATAACTAGTAGAGGGTTGGGAAGATGCCACATATTGGTAAGTTTAGAGAGGATTACAAAGAAAGTTAGTCAATAAATAATGAAACATGCATAAAAAACTAACTAACCAAGCCTATCTATTCCTATGTGAATTAAAAAGGATAACAAGAAACAAATGAATGAAAGCAACACCATATTACCTTCCCAAATGGATTCACCATACCCATGTGGCTCAAAAACATGTTTTCCCTTGATAAATCATCCTTGTCTTTGTCAACAATGGTGGTAAGCTCCTCTAATGCCTCAAGAACACTCCATAAAACCTAGGCTCTTGATGGTAAACCACTAAACTATCCTATCAATGAAGCTTTGTGGAAACAATTTATCATTATAACTTTGCAATATTCAAGCTTTGAAGATATTTGATCATAATAAACTTGCACCAAAATAGCTTAGAAATGATGTTCATTTCATCTCTATTTATATATTTTTGAGATTGGTTAGGATCAACCTGAACCATCCATCTTGAGATGAAGATGTGTGGTTGAGGATAATCCTACTATTTGGAATTAAATCCATAAATATCCTCATGATAAATAATCATTAAAGAGGCATGGAGGGAATTAACTAGTCATGGGTGACCCATAATCTTGATATTTGTGGCATTTATGGCCTAGGGATGTCTTCCCAAGAAATGATGTCACCAGTTGATGCAGATAATATGAATCAATTTTCAAAAAGAAATATTCAAAAAATCTTATGGAAAATCCACTTAAGATCTTTATTTGGATCAATTATCCTTAAACAAGGTTAATCAACATTTGTGCAATTATTTGAAAATTGGCCCTCAATTAATCAAAATGGTTAAAAAGTCATATTACTAGGTCATAATTTGACTAGAGAGGAACTGGAAGGAAATGTTATATGTGTTGGAGTTGTATTCCCATTTAGGATGTTTTCAACACCAAATAAAAAAGGTACATGACATGTACCAATTAATTAGAAGAAAAGAGTGATCCAGAGCACTAAATAGTGAAATTGTCATTTTGACTCGAAATGATCTGATCAAAGTTAGCTTGCCCATAAAATGCATTACCCTATTTAGGGATACTTTGACCTAAATTGACACTTATATGTGACAATTTAAAACCATTTAGGATGTTTTATAGATTTTGACCTAAAATGTGCATTTGAGTGTAATTCAAGTAAGATTGACAATTTCAACACAAATGGTATTAGAAATTATATGTTTACATTTTACCCCTATTTGAGAAGGTGTAGTGAGACATTCAGGTGAAGCAACATCTTTTTAAATAAAAGAGTTTTCAAGAAGAAATTAGAACAAACCCATGGTTCCCCCTTGTGAAGACATACTAGGATGAAAGAGAAGGATGAACTCTCAAAAAGAGAGAGAAAGTGAGAGATTAACCCATGTTTCAGATCACATCTAGAAGAGCTAATGCTTGCACACGTGATTACCATCAATGATGAAAATATAATTAGAGGTATGATAGGCCCCAAATATGGGGGGAATGAGAAAGATTCAATCCATAAATGTATGGGACACATTATATATGTACCTAATTTGAGAGTACAAGTTGTGTGTTTAGACCATTGATCAATCCTGAGACAAGTTGCACACTAAAATATTGCCATCATTGGATTTATTATGGAGAGTTTGGAATTAAAGGAAAAAGGATAACAATTTACTTTAAGAAGGGAAGAACCAATAGAATGGGGTCTCCAAATAAAATATAAGTACTCCAGTAGAGCAGATTTGATCATGATAAAATAGTTTTGCCCTAGTAGGGAAAATCTTGATCATTGATAAAGAATAAATAATGACTTTCCCCTATAGATCTGAGTTCCCCAACATATGTAATTGGCAAACAAAAATAAATAAGGATATAACTAAAAATATAAGTTAAAGTGAGTGAGTGAAAATGTACATGCAATGGTGTAATGGCTTAAAAATCCATATAAAACCAAGCATATGAGAATGCATAAAGTGATGAGAGAGTTGAAAAGAAGAATTGATTTCACCCTAGTTTGGGAGGGAATGGAATGAGGAATGATGAAAAATGACCAAGAATTGATTAGACTTATAATGTCTACAAAGAGATGTAAGTCTAAGCATAGATAAAGAAGCTTGAAATGCATGCTACCTAGAAGCCTAATTCCATATCATGAGCCTAGGTTTTGCAAAGTTTTCTTGAGAATCATTCAGTAGAGCTGATGTTGACATTAAGACATTGAGACTTGAGCACAAAGTGCTTACTATAGCAAAATAAATTAGGCATCATAAGTAAGAATAACTTATAATTACATAAGATTCTAATTGTGTTGAGCCAGTTCAAATGTGAATATCTATAACTAAGGATAATGATGAAAAAATGACCAAAACTAGAGTTACAGTATTTACATTTAAATAAAAAATCAAAAACAAAGAAAAAGATAAACATAAATGAACCTAACTTAAAATCAAGATATGATCTTAAGTAAGAATAAAATGTTTTGAGAAATAAAAGGTAAGAACATCTTAATGACATGAGACCAAGATATGAATAATCAATATCCATGTGAACCATCAAGGCAATCTTGAACACAAAAGAGAATCAAAATCAAACATAAAAACAAGACACCAAAAACAATCAAATAAACAAAAGAGAAAAGGAGAAAAGAAGAAGAAATAAAAGGAGAAGTGCAAAAGCATAACAAAACATGAAGAAAACACCAAGAAAACTTAAATAAATACACATAAATAAAAACCAAGTTAGTATGGTTTAAAGACAATTGTTCATGCATGTGCAGTAGATGCATTACTTTATACCCCATCATAACAAAGAAAAATGACATGACAATTTTTCCCTAATTAAAGAGGAACAATGAAAAAAGAAATGGGGGAAGAGAAGAAAAGGAAGGGGTTGGCTGAGCTAATTCTAGATTTATAAGACAAGTGGTTTCTGCTTACATAGTTCCATGGATGTATGCTCCAACATGAATGTCAGGCCAAATGTAGTTCTCCTACAAAATGGGATAGAAGAAAAATGATGATCAGACCAACATGATTAATGTTATAGAAGAAATGGAAGATATGACAAACAAATGAGAATGGTTTAGAAAACAAGAAGCTGATGAGATGAAAAGGAATGATATTGTAAAATGGCAAGTGTGTGGGACAAGATGAAATGAACTGATGTTCCTATGCTTGCAAAATAGCAAGAGTATGGGACAAGATGAAATGAACTAGTTTTTTTGTGCTTGCAAAATGGAAAGAGTCTTCTTTCTTAATAGTTGCTCATAAAATGGCAAGATCATTCAAACTTAATAGTTGCTCATGAAATGATGAGAGTGTGGGATGGTGGAATGAGACTATATAAATGTATAGAAGTGTGAGATAATGTTTTTGTTATTTTATGGATCATGTTCTGATGTTTTTGGTATTTTTGGAATAAAATATGCATAAGGTGGGACCATTTAGTCAAAGAGATGCACGTCCTAAGAGTAGAGGTTCTAATAAAATAGTTAAGCTAGATAAAACATCCCATGCTCATAAATAAGTGAGAGTGAGCTTCTTGATTGAACTGAGAAGATGCAGCCATTCACATTTTTGAGATTGCACAAGACTGTCCTGGTTGAAATGCTTTATAGAACTACTATTGAAGATCTTCATAATGTTTATGAGACATAATCAAGATCATAATTGGTAAAGGGACAAAAATTGTTCAATATTATAACATTCCCTAAACATAACAAAGAATATGGATCTCGAAGAGAACAATCTAGAATGGGATGAAGAATGTGTTCAGAGTGCCAAGAGTTCAAATCCTTTACTGTTGGGATATATGAAAAGTAGACCAGGATAGTATAAAATGTGTTAAAGGTAAGATAAAAGGGTGGGATGAAATTATGGCAGCACAAGTTGCCCCTAAGTTAGGGGTCTTATAGATAATGGTTCAAAATTGTTCATGCATATAACTTCTTAAGGTGTATGATGTTCGTGGCCTCTAAAATTTCTTCACCATTAGGTTTAGCCAGTCGATATGCTCCTGATCCATAGTTTTTTGTGACAATATATGGTCCTAACCAATTATGTTGAATCTTACCTTTCTTTTTGAGTTAAACATTCATGTTCTTCTAGTTCTATTTCAAAACTAAGTCACCAATATCAAATTCTTGAGGGAGAATGCATTTGGTGTAGCTTCTTTGAAATCTATTCTGATAGGCTTGCAAGTTTTCTATGGCAGCCAAATGCTTACCATCAAGAATTTTTAGTTCTTATAGTCATGAGGATCTATAGTCTTCATCATCTTCAATGTGCTCTAGTGATATTATTAATGATGGGATCTCAATCTCAACCAGGATGATAGCTTTAGTGCTAAAAATAAGGGAGTATGGAGTAGCTCCAGTTGGGGTGTGATGATTGGTTCTATAAGCCTAGAGGGTAGGAAAGTGTTGCAAGTGCCAATTACGACCAACATCATTGATAATATTTTTTAAGATGGCTAGAATGGTTTTATTTGATGCCTCAGCTTGTCCATTGCCTTGCGGGTTATATGGAGTGGATTTCTTGTGATTGATCTTGAATTTTTCACAAAGAGATTTCACATCTTGGTTTACAAAGGATCTGCCATTATCAAATATAATATAGGTTAGGATGCCATATCGATAGATGATATGGTAATGAATGAATTTGGCTATTTGTTTTCTAGTAACATAAATGCAAGGAATCACCTCAATTCACTTGGTAAAGTACTCAGTTGTAATCAAAATGTGCTTATAGCCATTTAAATATGTTGGGTTAATTTTCCTAATGAGATCAAGACCCCATATTGAGAATGACCATGGTGTTGTAATTAGCTGTAATGGTAAGGAAGGTGCATGTATCAAGTTACCATGTTGCTGACAAGAAACACACTTCTTTACATAATTATAAGCATTTGTCTCCATTTTAGGTCAATAATAGCTTGTTATAAGAAGTTTCTTTGCTAGGACTACACCATTGGTATGGGCCCCACACATTCCTTCATGAACCTCCTTTAGTGTCAGCTTGGATTCTCCCAAAGATAAATAGTGAATAAGCATTCCATCATAGCCTTTTTGATAAATCTTGTTTTCAAGGAGGATATAATGTGTTAGGTGCTGAAAGAAAAGTTTTTTTTGGTTATTGGAAAGGTTGGTAGGAAATACATGACTATGGAAATAGTTATAAAAATCCTGGTAATATGATAACTTAGGTGAGAGATTAGGATCAATAATGGTGCATATCCTCTCTGAATCTAATAGAATATGTGTTGTCTGAAGAAGATTTTCAATCAGGAATTGATACTCTTTAGCACTATCATGCATTTGAATCATGGAACCAATTATTTCCATGGCATCGGTAGATCTATCGTTGACCCATGGAACTTGCTCAAACTATAGAGATTTAAAATGTTTTTTAAGGTTATCGACAACTTGATTTTAAGGAACAAGCTTATCATCTCTTATTTGATACTGATTAGTTGTTTGATCTATGATTAGCTATCAATCAACATAAACCTTTAATCCTTGAATATCCCATTATATGGAAAGATATATCCCTACAACTAATGCTTCATATTTAGCCATATTGTTTGTACATTGAAATTATATATGGAATGCTTTAGGGATCAAATCCCCTTGTGGCATGATCAACAATATGCCAACTCTAGATCCTTAGGATGTGAAGGAGCCATAAAAATAGAGTCTCCACTATTTATTTTCTTGTGATGCTTGTTTTATCATCATGATAGAATCATCTAGAAGGTCAAAGTTGAGAGGTTGAGTGGCCGTAATAGGAGCTTACACAAGTTGGTCTGGAAGAATCTATCCTTTGATTGTCTTTTGATTCTGGTACTTGATATCAAACTCACTGAGGGGAATAATCCATTTAGACATGCATCCTTGGAGAGATACTTTAAATAAGAGGAACTTGAGAGGATCTACCTTGGTAATAACAATAGTTTTATTATGTAGCATATAATGTCATAATTTTTTAGTGGCAAGCACCATAGCTAAACATGCATTCTAAATAGGAATATAATTATGTTCATAGGCTACCAATGTGTAACTTAAAAAATAAATCATGTGTTCCTTACCATGATCATCATGATGAACCAAAATTTCCCTTAGTGCATGTTCTGTGGTTGATATATAAAGAAGTAGTGGCCTTCCTTGTGTTATAGGTCATAAAACTGGTAGATTGGCCAAGTATGTTTTAATCTTTGAAAATGATATTTTATAATATTCATCCCACTAATATATTACCCCCTTCTTTAAGATATGGGTAAATGGGTGGAACTTATCTACCAGTTGAGAAATGAACCTGTGTATAGACTACATCTTTCCTTGTAGAACTCATAACTATTTAAGATTGTTTGGTGGAGGCATTTCCATAATAGTGGTGACCTTCATAAAGTCAAATTCAATCCCTCATTGTGATATAATTAACCCTATCAATTTTATTGATGTGACTCCAAAGACACATTTCTTAGGATTCAAGCAGACTTTATATGCACGAAGCCTCTCCAATATTCTTCATAGAATGCCAGGGTGTCTCACTCTTGTTTTTTATTTTTCTAGTATATCATCAACATAGTCCTCAATAATGGCATGCATCATGTCATGGAAGATGATAGTCATTACACATTGATATGTGGCTCCAACATTCTTCAAACCAAATGGCATGACTTGGTAATAGAATATCCCCTACAGAGTGGTGAATGTGGTCTTATGATGATCTTTAAGGGATAACTTGATCTAATTATAACCAAAAAATCCATCCATTAAGGATAACATCTTGTAAATAGTATTTGAGTCAATAATCAGGTCGATGTTGGGTAGAGCAAAATCATCTTTAGGGCATGCCTTGTTGATATCATGAAAATTAGTACAAACACATATGCTTGGGGTCTTTTTACTTACTGGCACTATGTTAGAAATCCATTTAGAGTAGTCCAGTGGTCTGATAAAATTAGCTCCTAACGACTTTTACAACTCAGCCTTTACCCAAAGGGTGATGCATGGATGCATATTTCTCAACTCTTGCTTGACTATTTTAGCATCAAGGTGAACAACAAGATGATGCATAACTAAATTTAGATCCAGCCTGTCATGTCATAATATGCCCATGCAAATATGTATATATAATCCTTAATAATGGATATAATATGTTCATGTTTCTCTTTAGTAAGAGAAAATCCAAGATAAACATTTTTAGGATCCTCGTGGGTTCCCAAATTCACTTCTATTATGCTCTCCATAAGGAGTGTGGATCCATATTCTAGAATTGTAGGTAATGTATGGTCATGATCATCTTCTTTTGATATATCTTCTTTTTGTTTCTCCCAAAGATCTAGATAATATGAAGAATCAGAATCTTCCTTCTTAGGTAAGGGCCACTTGGCAAAGACCTTTGAAAACTCAAGAGCAAGATGCTCATACTAGATATGGAACTTGGGCTAGATGGACTTTCTACATCCTAAGGGGATGAGCAAAATTTCCCACCTAGGATTACCTAAAATAAGTTTTCACTCAAAGGATTATCTTTTTCTTTTCTTTTTCCCTAATCAACAAGTGCCTCAAAGAGGTTTTCACCTGAAGATATTGATGTTTGTTCTTTATTATGACCAAGAAATTTTTCCTGCTCTCCATAGTAGGTAGAAGAATTCAATGAAAAATTAAAACCTTGCTTATGATCATCAATGGGGATTGCATCTTGTAGGCCCATGTATTTTGCAATTGATTCTTCATTTTGAAACTCATCAAGGCATATGACCAAATTTTGTTGATCCCAATCTAAGTTCAAGATGGTAAAGGCATAGGTTACAATGAGGGTTTGATTTAGGATGGGAAACACCAATGGTAAATATATAATGTCCTAATTCAAGAAGGGAAGCACCACTAGGATGGGTTTTTGCTTCAGGACAAGAAGCTCCAATAGGTGTTATGGTCAATATGGTATTTGAATCAAACAAATATGAATCAACAAGCTCATCAAAAAGGCTATAATGGGACATTGTGTCACTATTAGGAGTCTCATTACCAGTCACTTTAGAAGAGTCACTACCAAATGTTATGAGGTCATCCTCTAGTGGTTTAAATCCAATACCATGATTCCCATTGACAAGTCTAGCTGATAAGGGCTCTAAAATTCCTTGCACCTGTGGACCAAGGCCTTTCACTTGTATAGTCAAGATGACCCATTATCCTATTAGGGATAAGATACTTTGGATTCTAAAAATAATTTTTAAAGCCCTCAAAATATAACAAAACTCCCTTGATAAAAGCCTCTTTATCTTTCTTTAGTGTAATTTTAGGTACAAAAACCATAGGAGGTTTTGGTTGCTTCTTCTTTGGTTGCCAAATTTGATCAGATCTATTAGGAGTCTGGGAAGTTTTAGGCTTACCAAATTTTTTAGGGGATTTTGGTAATTTTTCAATATGGAAGACAACCTTTAGATGGTATATCTAAATGCCTGCATCTCTTAATAATAACCTACTTGGTCAGAGTTATGGGAAATGGATTAGTTGAAGTGGAGGCTAGATCACCAGGGTCTATATAATTAGATGGAGATGGATGAGAAATGATGGCTTTGTTCTTTTATACAATGAATTTAGAACCTAGGAAATAGTTATAATTATGAAACTCTACTTCAAGATGTTTGCAATATTGGTATGGCTAATGATCAATAGGAATAGTAACCTCGATCCCATCATGGGGAAACTTAAGGCATTGGTGAAGAGTAGATGGAACTACTTGTACTTCATGGATCTAAGGATGACCAAGAAGTATGTTATAAGGAATATTAATATCCATAATATGGAATAATGTGTGATGAGAAATATACCTAATCATGATTAGAAATGAAATTGTACCAGATGACTCCCTCTCAACATTGTCATAAGCCTTGATTTAATAGTTTCTGACTGAATATCTTTATCCATGTAACCTAATCATCACACCAATTTAAGAGATATGATGTTTAGCCCTGAACCATTATCTATAAAAACTTTCTTGATCTTATGATCTACAATGATTATCTCAATTTATAATGGATTATTATGGTTTGGGCCAAGCGCGGACATGTTCTTTTGATCAAATGTGATTTGTCAAAATGAAGAACTAGGTTCTATAATTGATCAAAGTTATATCATTAGGCATAATAGACTCTTGTAATATTTTGTTAAAGATGGTTCTATAGATATCAGATGTCCACAAGAGTTCTAATATGGAAATTTACAGAGGGGTTTTATCTAATTGATCCATTATACTATAAGGCATTTGAATTGTGGATTGAACTAGTTTGGTCTTTATTGGGATAGAATTTATCTTTGAAATCATTGGCATAATGTTCTCATTAGGTTTATGGAAAGAAGTGGGTGAAGGGACTTAGATGGTAACTCATGACCATCTAGTTGTGATTACACAACCTAGAGGTGGCAAGGAGTTATTATAATTATAAAATTGAGGCAAAAGGCCTTGGATGGTGAATCATGGGTGATTAATGGTATTTCTATAATTTTGGGTTAGCAAGAAGCCTTTAGAAGAATGATACTATTGTTCAAGGTTAGTAACCTATGAAAATGGAGTAACAACATGATGATGCAAACTCGATAAGGTATTACTAGGGGAGAGGGTGTTGACCCTATAATGATGGGTCTCATGTTGTGAGGAACATGAGATTGGCTATGTGGCATCAAAATAGTAGTGGTAATGTAGGTTGAAGAAATGCATCCCATAGTGTTATTGTAGTCATAAGGTACATTGTTATAAGCCACATTATTAGTGTGAGGATCATGATCTTGATTATGCTCATTATAATTATAACCTTGTTTTTGGTTCTAATTCTACCTTTGTCCTTGATTACGGCCATTATGATTGTTTCTTGGTGGTGGTGGATCATGTTGAGGAAAGGGGTCTTTGTAGATTCCCATATCCTGATTTGTGTCATGATTAGGGGCCAACTTAATTTCTAGCTCACCATTTTCAATAAATTCCTCAATAATATGTCACAATTAAACACAATGATATGCACCATGACTAGTAATATGATGAAAGTTACACCATTCATTCTCTTTATACTAGTCTAGTTTTGGTTGATCTTGAGGAAATGGCCTTGATACTTGCCATATAATTAAATTATCTTCAATGAGATTTTGTAACATTATTTCAATTGATATCCTAACTTGATAAAGAATCAAAAATTATTATGAAATGCCCTTCATGGAGGTTGTCTTTGCAAAGTAGGTAGTGAATTTGGGGGAGTTAATTATGTATTTGGAGGAGGCATAACATGTACCATTTGTACATGTCTTATTTCTATCACCCCATTTTCAACCATGTTCTTATTTTTTCTAAACCCCTTAGGCTTATCTTGCATAACTATTTGAGTTGGTGATTTAGTCTAATTAGATGCTTGGCCTTGCACAAAGATCTTAACAAGGCCCCTAATAATAAGAGCCTTTTCAATCTACACTCCTTTGTCAATAATTTATTCAAATGAGTTATCACAAGCTAATCATAAATTACGTGAAAATTTACGATGAAAATTTTGTGAAAAGATATCAGCCAACTATTTGTCTAGTAAAATGTGTTGAAAGCAGCTTGCCAATGCTCTCCACCTTTGTAGATATGCAATAAAACTTTCACCATCCCACTACTTGGCTTTTCACAATTCAAAAATAGTTAATTCATGTTCTATGTTATATGAGAAATGGCTAACAAACATTTCTGATAAGTTGTTCCAATATGCAATTGATCCCTTGGGTAGTTTGAGTAGCCAATCAATAGCTTGTCCCACTAAACTTTGTGAAAATAGTCATAGTAAGTACTCGCTACTATAAGCAACCTCTTGACACAAGATGAAGAATGCTTGTATGTGTTCACATAGATATCCTTTCCCTTTTTACTTGTCAAATTTGGGTGCCTCAAAATGAGGTGGAAAGGGGTTTTGGAGAATAGATAATTCAAATGGCTATGGGCATATCTCATCAAAATTGTACTTTTTGACTTTATTATTCATCTCCAATCTTTGGACAATTTCCTTCATAGAATTCCATTCTTGCATGTTTGGTGCATTTGTGGATTGGATAAGATTCTATTAGGGTGGAATGTGCCCTTGGTTTTGTTGTTATTGGGGTGGAATGTGCCCCTGGTTTTATTATTACTAGGGTGGAATGTGGCCCTAGTTTTGATTTTGTTGGGGTGGAATGTACCCCTGGTTTTGTTGTTATTGGGGTGGAATGTGCCCCTAGTTTTGTTTCTATTAGGGTGGAATGTGCCCTTGGTTTTGTTGTTATTGGGGTGGAATGTGCCCCTAATTTTATTGCTATTATGGTGGAATGTGCCCTTGATTTTATATGGATCTATAGGGAGCGTATACCTTTCAATCCATGATTTGGTTTTGATTTATTGCTTGAGTTGAGAACATAGGCCATTGATTTTTGGATTGTAAAACATTCACTAAATTTGTTTGTTTCGCACTTTGTTGATTTTGGAAGTTTATATGTTTATTTACCAATCTTTGGTTTGTTTGAGGGATCTCCTCAATTCAAACTGAATGTTTGAGTTTCTAAGTTTATAAAGTAACAAGAGGTTCTTGATGATTGAATAATGTATGTTCCATGTCAAATGGAACATCTTATAAGGTCTCTTTTGAATTTAACTATTCATTTAGATTACCTTGATCCACTATGGTAATTTTTTCATCGAATACTTGTTGCATACTTTCCACCATATCTTCAAATTATTTCAAAGCATTATTATGAATTGAAGTGGCAACTAGGGAGTTAGTTAAGTTTGTGACAAGTTGATCTGCATATCATTGACTTATTATCTTGATCTTAGCTAGAAGATCTATATTTGTGGGTTTTGAGTCTATTTGTATTTCCTTTCCTTTAGAGGAAGAAGGTATGTCTATTTATGCAAAATATTTCTATTGCCATCATTTTCCTCCTTCTCTAACTAAGGTATGCATTTTCTTTGTAGGAAAGTCAGAAGGTAATCTGGCACCCGATTCTATCAATCTAAGAAGGGCTTCATATTGATCTTTTTTGGGTTGATATTCATTGTAATCATCTTCAAATCCTAATATTGTGGGGATATCATCAAAAACAACATGGTTATCTTGACCATCATAAAATTTCTCATCCTCATAACTAAGGCCATAAGAGGCCCCACTACGAGTGAACCTTCGAGTCATGTCTAAAAAGAGTTGTTATGTGTGTTTGGTGAATTTTGGACTAATATTTAGCAACCAATAAAAGTATGCTTATGCTCTTTTCTAAATAAATAACCAAGGTACCAATGAGACTATAAGGGAGGGTGGTTTCAAACCATGCACAATTTAGAAGATTTGGTTCATGAGTTTACTCAACCTTTGGTAAAGTTGAAATCATATATATTAGAAGAGAGTAAGGTAACTAAAACACCCAAGGTGAAAACTAGTACACCAAAGCCTAGATCTTTGTGATACACCCACACTACAAAATCTAGCTTCAACTTTGACAAGTTGGCCCTAGAAGTTTAAAAGAAAGCTCCCTAGATTATGAAGACGACAAAATGAACTAAGAAATTCAAGATGTAAAGACATACATGAATCACTAAGTATAAATATAGGACCAAATAGGTAGCACAACGTCACCACATGATTCTAGTAGGATAAAATATGTTCGAGGACCCAAAGTGTGAGTGATACGCAAGATGACTTGAGTCCACCAAGATGATAATATGATTTTGAGTCTTAATAAATGACCTTTAATCCAAATATAAAATTGAACCCAAGTTAAAACAAGCTTAGTGAACAAATGGTGAACCCACTTTGACACACCAACTCTTAGAACTCAGAAAGGTTCAATTTAAAATGTGGATTATAAATGAAAGACTTAAACAAATTGGGTAAAAGATATATAATCAATTGGGTAGCATAACTATGCCAAATTGGATGACATGACACAAAGATTTTGATAACAAATTGAACAAGGAAAAGATGAATTTTACATTTGGACAATGTAATGCCTTCCTTGCTTAATAAAATTGAGGATAATGTATTTTGGTTAATTTCATTGAGTTAACAAGCAATTTTAGACACAAATCAAGACCAAGCAAGCCAATGACAAAAAACAAACATCTTAAGTCTAAAATGACAAGGTATGGCAAAGTGAGGTCTACTAAACTATCAAGATTTAAATCATTCTAGGAGAATTAATTACACAATGACTTTCACACCAAATAATGCAAAATAAAAGCATATATTTTGGGTCCATATCACTCAGCTTGTTGTAAAAAGGTGTAGTCCTTTTTACAACCACTACATCTTGTTGTTCGCTTAGTGTAGTGCGATGTCCAAAGTGCCACTATGTCCTGTGTGTAACTCCAAAGGATCCAAATGAATTCAATGCCAAGAGATGAAAACCTGGGTCAAATATTCCCTAAAGAACTTATAGGAGGTGATGAAAATAAAGAAAGCATAAAATAGAAAGACTTTAGGGTCATTTTCAAGATCACCCAAACTTTGGCAAGTTTTTTGGGAGTGCTTTAGGTGACATTCTTTCTAAGCCTTGGAATAGGCTATTTGCAAAAGGAATGGCACTTTTGATTCCAAGGGTTACCTATAGGGGACAAAAAGAAGAGCATACATGCAACATTCCTCTTTTTTCTAAACAAGATTAATCTAATCAACTATTTCAATCAAGAATTGGCAAGTGTGATCAATTTTAAACTCGAATAAAATGTTTGGTGGTGTTCATTTGACCCCTTGGTCTTAGTTGAAAACTTTGAAAACATTCACCAAAACATCTAAGTTCTTTGTTAAACACCTAAAACAATGTTCCTAATTGATTTTTTAGGCATGCAAGAGGTGATTTAAACATGTTTTTATCAAAACAAAAGCTTGTTCCTACAGAAAAAATGTCAACATGTCCTTTAGGTTTGAATCTCGTTTTAGCTTAAGATAATGAACTTTGGAAAAGTAGGTCTCAAGTCTATGTTTTTGGAAAAAACATAGTGATCAACATCAGTCAATGCCACTAACATCAGTTACATCTAATTGAGATCTGATTGATGTTGGTTCTACTGATCGATACCAGTTAAGTCAGTAACCAATTTTGGTATTTTTGCTGACATCAATTACTATGTAAAAACCATGGTAAACAAAAATGGCAAAATAAAGTTAGAAAATCAATTTTCATGAGTTTTAAGGGCCCAAATGGATATTTTAGAGTTACAAAATGATTTGCCTCATGTGTAGGATGCATCTTGTCCCACCAAGCGTGCCAAAATGTAGAGAGGATTATAAATCAAGTTAGTCAAGAATTAGTCCATAAATAATGAAACATGCATAAAGAACTAACTAACTAAGCCTCTCTATTCCTATGGGAATTACAAAGGATAGCAAGAAATAAATGAAGGAAAGAAACACCATATTACCTTTCCAAATGGATTCACCATACCCATGTGGCTCAAAAACATGTTCTCCTTTGATTAAGCATCCTTGTCTTTGTCAACAATGGTGGTAAGATCCTCCAATGCCTTAAGAACACTCCATAAAACCTAGGATATTGATGGTAAACCACTAAACTAACCTATTAATGAAGATTTGTGGAAACAATTTAGCATTATAACTTTGCAATATTTAAGATTTGAATATATTTGATCATAATAACCTTGCACCAAAATAGCTTAGAAATGATGTTTATGGCCTCTCTATTTATATATTTTTGGGATTGGTCAGGATCAACCTGAACCATCCATCTTGAGATGAAGATGTGTGGTTGAGGATAATACTAATATTTAGAATTAAATCAATAAAAATATCCTCAAGATAAACAAGCATTAAAGAGGCATGAGATGCATTAACTAGGCATGGGTGACCCATAATCTTGATATTTGTCGCATTTATGGCCTAGGGATGTCTTCCCAAGAAATGATGTCACCAGGTGATGCAAATAATAGGAGTCAATTTTAAAAATTAAATATTCAACAACTCTCATGGAAAATCAACTTAAGCTCTTGATTTGGATTAATTAGCCTTAAACAAAGTTAATCAAAATTTGTGCAATTATTTTAAAATTGGTCCTCAATTAATCAAAATGGTCAAAAATTCATATTATAGGTTGTAATTTGACTGGAGAGGAACTATAAGGTGATGTTAGATGTGTTAGATATGTATTCCCATTTAGGATGTTTCCAACACCAAATAATAAAGGTACATGACATGTACCAATGAATTAGAAGAAAAGAGTGATTCAGAGCACTAAATGGCAAAATTGTCATTTTGACTTGAAATGATCTTATCAAAGTTAGTTAGACCATAAAATGCATTACCATATTTAGGGATACTTTGACCTAAATTGGGACTTGTAAGTGACAAGTTCAAACCATTTAGGACATTTTATGGATTTTGACCTACAATGTGCAATTTGAGTAAGATTGACAATTTCAACACAAATGGTGTTAGGAATTAGATGTCTATAGAAGTGGGCATGGAAGGTTGGGAATAAGGTGGAGGCATGTAATCTTGTGGGTTTGGGACATACCTCAGGTTTGGTGAAATAGACATTGGTTGGGTAAGAGGCATAGTTGCATTGGTGGGTTGAGGGTGTGTAGTTACCCTAGTGCTGATAAGTGGGAGTGTAGAGGGTATGGAAACTACCAAATTTTGGAAAGGGGTGGAAGATAGTGGGTTGAGAATGGTAAGTGGTAGGGAATAAACACTAGTTGAAGTCATCCTTATGGTAAATGGAGTATGGGTTTCTAAAGGTTTAGTGGTTCCTACATTGGAAGGGTTGTTGGTTAGGGTAGAAGATGTTTGGGTATTGGTTGGTGGGAGGGATTGGTTTTGGGTGGTGGTGTTGGAAGGTTTATTTTTTTAGGAAGAGTATTGGGTTACCATAGGTTGGGTGGAGATAGTTGGTACTAAGGTCTCACCCATAAGGTAAGTTGGCATACCATAGGGAGGTTTAATGAGGGTAACCGAATCAAGGGTATAGTTAGTCATGATGGAAAGGTGCCAAAAGATTGTTATCAAGAAGGATGTTAAAATATGTATATCTTTGGGAAATAGACCAAGGTATTTTAGGAAATCCAAAGTGATTAAGGGGACTCTCTACATCTAGAGTGCACTCCATGGATGAGGAAGAAGAAGATGGGTGGTTAGGAGGTGGATCTTGGTTTTATTGATTTATAACTTGTTGTCTTGTCAAAACCATGAAAATAAAGATGAAATAAGGGTGAAAGTGATCTCACACACTCAAAAGAGAAGCAAAAAAAATAAAAGATTCAAGGAAAACAAGCATACAATAAGAGTACATTTAGGTCCTAGTATTCTTTTTATCTCTAAATTGGGCTTATGCCTCAATTTAAGAATAAATGAGACTCAACTTGGGATTGTAGAACAAGAAATATAAAAGGAAGTCCAAATATGGTTTCAAGTTTTTCAAGGCTCTAAAAAATATGTATTAAAATTTGGTACATGAATTGATATTGAGGCCTACCCCCTCACTTCACACACCATAGTGATAAGGGTATTAGGTGCTTAGCCAAAATATACCAAGATGCAAGAGATTATACTCAACCAATGAACTAAGTTTTTGTTTCTCCCCTTGGTAGTGAAGTCCAAGTGGGATAGCCAAGGGAAAGGTTTACTATTAGGTGATGATATCCTAGTCAGGCCTTATGTCAGTGTTTGATGTTTGATTTGAATGAGTGATTTGATATTGTGTATATGACAAGAAGTGACATCCTATGATAAAATTTCACCATTTAAATTAAACTATGTGAACTAAACAAGCAAGAAAGCAAGCAATGGATTCAAGGGATTTTTAAACCCAAAGGAAAATTTTGATTTCTTTTCAATGAGTACAAGAACAACTATGATGCACCTAAATACAATATGAAGATATGATTCCTAATCCTAGGATGAGTGTTTTTTTAATTTTTAGAAATGAAAGAAAAATGAAAATTTCAACATTTTCTAAGAATGCAAAAACTTGCTTTGGAAAAGAAGAAATGAAACTAAGATTTCCAATGAAGAAATGAAAGAAAGAACATTTAATTTTTAGAAATTAAATTTGCAAAGGATGAAATTTTACTAATGAAAATAAATGTCCTAAACAACTAAGAACCCAAGAAAATCTCTAGGGTCTCACTAGGCATGCCAGAATATTTCACTTCTTTCTTTTTGTGTTTCTTTTTCTTTTTCTAGAAAACAAGAAGAAACTTAAAGAGGGGTGTGGTTTAGAATAATTGAGTTTCATTATGTTCTTGTGATCTAGTGAATTGTAAATACTCATCTTTTCCTTAGGAGGATGACATGTAAATAAGAAAGAAACTAGAAAAGGGTGGATTAGTAAGATAGATGGGTGGATTACCTAGAATAAGCTAGATCCAAAAAGCACTAGACTTCCTTGGAGGCTATCAATCCACTCTTTAAATAACTAAATTTTAAAAAATAGAAATAGATGCTTGAATGAAATAATAGAAAGTACTAAAACTTAATGCAAGAGATACTTGAAGGGAAATAAGTTCTTTTAATAAAAATTGTAATAAATTATTTAAAACTAATGCTAACAAGTTCAAACCTATTTTAGAAAATAGTTTAGGCCTCTATGGTGTGACAAAAACTCAAAAACTAGAATTTCTATAAAGGAAGATAGGCAAGAATTACTTGTTATTTTTGGAAAAATAAAACATACAATGACTAGTGTTGGTCACTATACAACTAGTGTCGATTAAGAAAACCACTACTGATTGAGGGATGACCGATGTCGATCAGAGATGACTGGTGTCAATCTTTGTGGAATTTGGCTCTATGTAAAAATGGGTGTTAGGTTGGTTATAAAATGGTCTATATGAGCTATTTTTGGGTTGGATGGTGGTCATGAAGACAAAATGGTTTCTCAAAAGTATACAACTTAGGATTTAGGTGGTTAGGTTACTAGGAATGGTCTATGGGTGCTTGGTGAAAGATGGGGTGTTTGAAGTTGCAAAAATCCAACATAGAGAGGAATTATAGGAGAGATGGGGAATGGATGCAAGAAAATAAAACCACTAAATCTAATAGCATAACTTGATGTAGGAGCAGATATACTTAGCTTTAGATTATGCTGGCCTTAAAGAGAGCTGAGGTTGAGTGCAAGCTTCTTGGGATCCTAGAGAAATATGGGTATAGTAATGGTTCTTTAGATCTTTATGATGAGTTTCTAAGTCACTTGGATGTCTATAGTCTAGTTTTTGGTTCACTTGAAATCTTTGATTTTTTTGAGCATTAAGATCTTGCACAAAATATGTTTCAACCTCCTCAGGTAGGGTCTTTAGGTAGCATTAAGTAACCGTCACTAGTCATGTTCAACCATCACCGATTGAGGGGTGATCAGTGTTGGTTAAGAATAATAAGTTAAAATTTCTAAATTTAGTTATTTTCACTTAAGGCTAGTTGTTAAGATTGATGGAAATGGTCTAATGTTACTTAAGGATTTATTGGGATGCATGAGGAATAAGTCTAAGGGGTTAGGGTATTAAATGCCTAGGTGTTAAATAGTCATAAGGCTATGTGTCAATAATTTATCCATGGGTTTGGGTGAGGAGGTTTAAATATTCCTATCTAATTTAATTGAATAATTAAATTAACCAAAATGGGATAAATAGGTGTATATAAGGGGGTCTAAGGGGGCCAAGGGGTATTTTATGATGACTAGAATCATGTACTTTTCTAGTTTTTATAAGTTGATATTGAACACCCTTAATGGCCTAATAATAATAATTCATTTTTTTAGTTTGAGTTGGTCATAACACTTAACTTGGATTTTGTTGTATTATCATTTGAGTTGTGTGATTGAGTTTCAATGATCTCAATGGTCGTATCAAAACTCACCCTTAAAATAGATTGGGGCCATAATTATGAAATGGATCAGGGCTATAATTACCTTATAATATACCTATTAAAAATAAATAAGGTTAATTTTTGAACCTCTCTTAGATCTAAATTTTTTTAAGGAAGCATCTTTACCAATTTGAAGTACGAAGGGGCAACTTGGTTACATCCACACACATGTGTACTCCTTTGCTCTCTTTATTTTTAATAATTTAATTTATGTCAAATTTAAAATTATATGCATTGATATATATTTTAACATGTTCTTGGTTATGGGTCATACACCATAAAATCACTCAATGTGGGCTCAAGTAAAGGCAGGGTGTGTTGCACACACCTAGGAATGTATTTATTTCTTTTTAACTAGTAATTTCATGCTTATGCATTAGAATATTAGGGGAAGGGTGCAATATAGATAATAAAGTATAATTTATATAGTATCAAGGTATTTTATACATGAAAAATACCTATCAGGGCTATACCCTTTAGTTCTAGACCTTCATGTTGCTGAAAGGCTCACATTTGCTATCTCATTGTGCCTAACTATTTATCCAATGGTTTGAACCTATCATTTATGATGACCTGGATATATTTTACTATATTTAAAGACTCAAACCTAATATGTGTGTGTGTGTGTGTGTGTGTGTGTGTGTGTGTGTGTGTGTGTGTGTGTGTGTGTGTGTGTGTGTGTGTGTGTGTGTGTGTGTGTGTGTGTGTGTCCTTAAATTTAATTTTTAGATCCTCATCAGCTCCTAACCTCTTATATTGTTACATCCCACATATAAACACTTGCATTGATACAAGTGTCAATATTCTTATTAAGTTTCCATTCCTCAAAATTCATCTAATTTTAAAATATTTTGAATACTACAGTTTGGAACATTTATTTTATTTAACACTTCCTTGAGATATTTTAAAAATTCTTGGTATAAATATAAATCTAATCCAATTCATTAATTATTTATAAAATACCAAGTGAACACCTATTCAAATTCATTCAATTAATTGTAAAACTAAGTTCTACTACCATATTGTTCCCTATTTTCATATATGCTATAGGATCAGTCATATTACATGTTTAAAGAACTCAAATAATATCCCATGATAAATATTTATCAAGTTATAATATATATCATGTTTCATACCCTTACATATATTATATTTCACCCTTGTGCACCTAAAATCAAACACATAGGGGAGAACTAAAAATGTTTGAAGTCCTCTTTGGAATATTTTTTATATAGGTAGCACTCATTGATAGATGGGTCCTTTATGTCAACTCTATTTTGTTATCCCACTAACACATTTTTGGCAAGGTATAAAGACATAAGATAAAGAGATATGGTTTGATCTATAAATAATAATCTACAACCTATGTGTGAGAATAAAACATATCAATAGAAGCATGATATAAAATCATAAAGCTTTAGGAGATAAATTTGGAATATAGTGAGTATTATTTACTTGAAATATTCATTAACGTCTAAACACCTACATCTACACAAGTCTCCCAATGTTGACGTAAGTGTCTAGGCCTCTATAAACAATGTTTTCAAAACCTGATGACTGGATCTTGATCTCATTCATGCTTGTTTCCACCTTTAAAATTAATAGATATGTCTAAGAATTTTAAAACAAGATAAGTATTATCTCATCTTTGTGTTTATTCGATCAAATTACTTTTTTGAATTCAATTTATATATTTATCATAAATCATAATTTTAATTCAAAATATTCATTTGTCTGAGTTTTCAATTAATTATCCTGCTCTAGAATAGTTTTATTCATTCTTGTGTATAGTCTATTCTAACCATTAAAAAACTCCATAATAAAAATAAAAAAGGGTTAAAAAAATATTTTAAATATTATTATTTTAAATAATACATAAACAAGTTGGATATAGTGAGGGAAAGGGTGGAACCCATAGCCATGCCTTTTATTTTTCAAAAATTACCCCCAATAAATAAAATAAGGTAGAATTAAAGAAAGTGATATAAGATAATTATTTTCATCATTAGTATGACTACCTAATACCCTTATTTTATCATTAATAGGTACCTCTATGAAAATATACACAATATCAAAGCTAAATAAAATATCCTCACTTGAGATTTTATTATATTTGATAAAGTCAACAAAATTCATGTAGTCTTTGATAAAGAAATGTGGTTCACATACTAATGATTTGATTTTATTGGCCAAGAAGGAGGTTAAGGAATAAGAGTGTGAGTTAGTGACATCAATGAAATGCCTAATTGGGACACCTTACTTATCTATTTTATGTTATCATTAATTTGTAATAGGGATATCATTTCTAGGATGGAGTTTATTCTTTGTGTTTTCATTTTTATAGCAATGATTTATATATTTATTAACACTTATAGATATTTTGGAAAATAGGTTAGAAGTTTACACTCTATATCTCCCACTATTTTTTAAATGGTCCATAATCTTCACTTTGTAATCACCCTTATTTAAAACTACCATTGCAGTCCCTTTATCTAATTTAGTGATAAAAATATTATAATTGAAATTGAGATTCTTCAAAGAAAACCACTCCTCCATAGAGATGTTATATTTTGGGATTTTGGATTTATTTTATTCCATGACACAATAATTTCTCACATCTTCCACTAGACCAACATGTAAGATCTTGAAAACAAATTTTACTCCACTAGGAAATCTTCTCTAGGAATATAATTGTGGTAACTGTGAATGCTAGTCTTTTTTTCAAAATGTTGAAAGATGGAAAATCTAAATGGAAACTAGACATATTTATTGTGGGTTTACTTTTCCAATTGTATATAGATATATGAGAGATAGTTCCCACCCTATTATCATATTCAATAAGTAACTATAATCTAAAGTAAAAATTACATTACTATATGTCCTCCTCACTAAGAAACTTGATGGATCTTTCTCCTGACAGGTTTATATAAAATATATTGACACTAATCTCTATCTAAACATTAATTGACACCACCATC
This sequence comes from Torreya grandis, assembly GCA_037957365.1. Classification (NCBI taxonomy): domain Eukaryota; kingdom Viridiplantae; phylum Streptophyta; class Pinopsida; order Cupressales; family Taxaceae; genus Torreya; species Torreya grandis. The sequence goes on from JARHVA010001703.1 coordinate 2,929,925, forward strand.
ATTATAAAAAAATGGAGTCCTTAAAACCCTTGACACAATAGTTTTGATAATTTATGATGATAAAAACATAGAGAGTGAGATCAAACATTTGACTACAATGTTTAGAAATGATAGTATTAAAGGTAAAATGATTGTGAGAGCCTTCAAATCAACTAGGAACACTATTTATAGACCAATAATTATAGTTGATACCTATAATATACATATGGATTTCCTCTTGTATGTTGAATTTATTTATAAAAAAAATTAAAAATTTGTAAAGAGTAAGAACATCCATACTACATTTATCCTTCACAAAAAACTTAGGAGTTTGGTTAAGTCATCCAAAGATAATTTAGATCCAATTCTTATAAGTGGATTATATAAAATTTATTTGAATTTTAGGATATCATATATTAGAGATATGGGTTGGTCCATCAACATGAGGGTCAATTAACACATGTTATATGTAGACAAATAAAGGTTGGTTAAATCATATTTTGCACAACATTCCTTCAAAACTCATCATCATTTTTGTGCTGAGAATAACAAAGTGTTAGATATAAAAGATCACCACTTTTAATGTCGTATAAGAGAAGCAATATAAATTCTAAATAATATGATAAAAATTAAATTATGGATGGTGGCTAAATTTAAACCAATCTTGGGGATTGATCATTAACCCATTAAAAAAATGATGATTTGAATTTGATTTTATTCCTTTACATTTATGTTTATCTAGTGGGTGTTGTCATCTTGGTTCATAGGGTTTCTCATAATTTTCCCTTTCTAATCCGCTTTCCATTTACACATGCTTTTTTATTTGTTTTATTTTAAAATTTATTCTATTAACCATTTCTTTTCTTTTTATTTATTAAAAAAAATCAAATATTATTTCACCAAATTTATTAGATATTCATATATAATTTATCATGAAATTTATAGAATATTAACTTTTTTAACTCCTATGTGATTAATGCATGATATTTTTGGTTGCTATGATTCATTAAAGCAATAATTTTTATTTTTTAATAATTAAAAACTATAATAAATTAATATTTAACTTTATAATCTTATCAATAGATATTTAGTAAAGTTAAATGTTTTAATATTTTAATATTTATAATTTTATTAATTTATTCCCCAAAAACTCAAATTTTCATCACCTCACTAATAACATATTTAAATAGAAATCAAGGTCTACAATCTTATCATACTTTTCTCTCATCCACAAAGTTTGATCCAAAATGTTGATTTAAAATTTTGCACATGGTTTAACAAGAAACTAATTCTTCTTAAGTTGAGTGATTGGTTGAATGGGGCACTAAATTAGGTAAAATTGATCTTAAAATCACATTAGGTTGTCACAATTAGGTTTTTGTAGTTTTATTTTCCTTGATTACATCTCACATCCTATAACTCAAGTGATTTATTTTATGGGCCACTAAATTGTTGAAAACCATAATCCAATATTAGAAATGGTTCTAAATACCATATTATAGAAACATAACTTTGATGTAGTTTTTTGGGAAAAAATCTCTTCAAAAAATAGAAATCCTAGGAATATAATCATACAAACCATCCACATAATGTATTAAGACAATATAAAATGTTTTACAAAAAAAATACATAGTGTATTAAAATAAATGTAATATACAATGTACTTGTACAACCAACAATGGTTTCACCAAAACAAGATCTCTTAAGAGACTGCATCTCCAACTCTAAGCTCCAAATAGTTTTCATAAAGGGCATTAGGTTCCTTAGATAGGAAAATCAAAATGTGAATTTGAGATGATTATTGTTGGAGTGAAAGGTTGGATCATTCCCTAAGTTACACCTAACCTTTCTCACACATGTGAAGATAACTATGCACATTAAATGTGAATTGAATAATTTTTTTTTAATTATTTATCATTCATATGTAACATCAATACATCATGTGGAGACTTTAAAAATAGTGTGAATATTACACACACCAATAACCCCGCTAAAAATTATCTTAGGTGATGTGGTAAAATAAAATAAGACTTAAGCTCATAAGTACGCGTCCTGACAACTAGGATTGAAAGAACTACCCATGTACAATAATAGAGAAAAAATAATAATGAATCAAGTTGATATAAATGATTTTTAAATCTGATAAAGCCTTCAATGGAATGAATCAAAATTAGATTCCATGAATCTAGCTATGTGAATAAGGGTGAATATAGATACATGCTCATTTTTACCAAAATGAATTGGCAAAATACATTAAAGAGGGTTTCATCATAAATTACTATGAATTTTGATACCACCAAATAATGTAGACTTAAATACAATGTTTTGGAATTTTGATAGCAACAAATAATATTGGATCAAAAGGAAAGTTCTAACTTTTGATACTATCAAATATTGTTCATATTTTGTTTTATGAATTTTAAGGTCAAATTTTGCACCTTCATAGTATACAAGGATGAATAAAAGTTACATAGAATACATGAACAACCAATGAATCTTTATAAGTAAAACGACAACCCTTCCACATCATAATGCTTACTAATGAGTTAATATAAAATGATTCTATGTGTGTGTGTGTGTGTGTGTGTGTGTGTGTGTGTGTGTGTGTGTGTGTGTGTGTGTGTGTGTGTGTGTGTGTGTGTGTGTGTGTGTGTGTGTGTGTCTATGTGTGTGTGTGTGTGTGCGTGCGTGTGCGTGTGCGTGTGTGTGTGTGTGTGCGTGTGTGTGCGTGTGTGTGTGTCTGTGTGTTTTTGTGTGTGTGTGTGTGTGTGTGTGTGTGTGTGTGTGTGTGTGTGTGTGTGTGTGTGTGTGTGTGTGTGTGTGTGTGTGTGTGTGTGTGCGTGCGCGTGCGCGTGTGTGTGCATGCGTGTGTGCACACGTGCGTGCCAATATGGTAGGTGTACACAAAAACACAAAAAAAATGCATGTGAGAGTGTGTTAGAGGAATAATAACTGAGCATGGGGGGAGGTTAATTATTTATAAGAAAATTCAATTCTAATTTAAAAATTCAAACTCTCAACCATTCAACATAAACATCCATGAAACATATAAACTAGTTATTGTAATGAATAAAGAAACCATGCAAGATAAACACTCATAACACATGGATTATGTGGGAAAAACTCATGGGGAATAAAACCCACTCTAAAGTATTAAAACAAGTGGAATATATTCCTATAAAATATTCACAAACATGATACTTTAGTGAAGCACTCACTTCACAAGGAGCACTAACCCTTAAGCATGAACAAGCACCCACACAACACCTTCTTATATCAACACCTCTAGATATATAATTTAATTTTAATATGATGAATAAATATTTAATATAAACTCTCTTTGACCCTTAACACTTTCTAAGACCTTCACATACAAGTAATGCATCCAAAACACACTTTTGGATCACTGTACACTTCTTCACTCATCTTCAATCTTAAACCATGAAAGAACATTGTTATAACATCAAAAATATGACCTAAAGGTCATTAATATATTCATAAACATTTTTTATTCTTAAATATATCCACAAAACACACTCATACTTCACTATCCTTCACATACCAACTTTGGAAACCTTTGCCTTTATTTATGCTCTTTATAGAGCCTTCACAAACATCACCTTCTTAGTCGGCCATTAGACATGCATTAACCCTTAAGGATTATTTTTAAATTTTAATAGAATCAAAATCAAGCACATAGGTTTAACATATATTTTATTTACCACCCTTAAGTACCAAAATCTTTCAATTAGGCCTAAGAAGCCCTTATAGGTCCATGATACATGACACTTAAGACACCATAAATATATTAAATTCATCCTTACACACATATTCATATGCAAAACCTATCAATAATTTACCTTATGCATGAAATCACCATGAACTAACCATAAGACAACTTATAAGCAATTGTTCATACTAAAGATGGATTGGTTAAACCTCCAAAATATATATAAATTATACTTATGGAGTATATAAAAATATAAAATATCTAATTAAACTTTAAAATTCCAAACACCATCAATAAAATCTCAAACATCCTTCTCAGTTCATTTGCAAAAGAAGGTCAAACCTTGAATCAACTTTGGACCACAATAAATATAGTTATATGACCAGTCAAACTTCCAAATCATTTTTATTGGAATACCCTAAAATTTATCTACCAAAATTTAATTCATAATACATCAAAATTTATATGAAAAATAATTAGTATTGGTTTTATTTTGTAAATTCAAATATTTGAATTCCAACAGTCACTTTTTAATGCAAATTTGACTATGGAAACTAGTGAAATTTTCTTAGGAGACCAACTTTGCACTAAAATAAATTTTTATATACATCATTTCAAGACATTAAATTTTAAAAAAAACTATCTAGGCACAAATCTCAACAAATCCATGTAACCATTTTCTTCTGACACCTCCACACGTGTGAAAACTGACATCATTAATCTACTTACTCAAGAAGATATGCCAAGTTGACTAGGAGAACCTAGACTTTAAAAATAATACTATAAGGAATTAATTTCGCTTAAAAATTTATTCCAATAACTATTTACACGTCATATTACCCCTTAAACATGGTCAACAAAACACCATCATCCATCATCTTATCTTTCCAAGCAAACATAACAAGCTCCATGCATGATCATTAAGGCACACTTTGTCATTGAGAATCATGCATACTTGAAAAATCATGGAAAAACGTGGAAACCTTAGGGAAATAATTGAAAACACATCAATAATATCCCCCTTTATCATTTATGTCAACATTTTTAAATGTTTTCAAAGCCAACAACAAAACTGTTCACATACGATTCCTCCCTTTACAAACACTTTCTCCCCCTTTGACACAATGACAAAGTGGGCTTACATGATGATATTAAGGACCTATAAATGATTTTGAATAAAAAATCATGAATTTATCTCCTCTAAGAGATGATATAAACTCCCCTATCATTGTGCATATTAATCCTTACCTTGACCACCTCAAGCTTGTTCATTAACAACACTCTACTTACACCATTCACTACTATATGAACAAGAAATGAAAAATATGAATAAAATGAGAGTGATAACACCTTTATAACACTAATATGTACTCCACCTAATTCACCTAAACTTTGTCACCCATTGAGCTCCTTTAGACCATCTCCAACCATGAAGAAATTCCAAAGTTGCCTTCAAATATTCTCTCATAAGCCACCCATAGAATGAAGATTGGACATACAAGATATTTATTAAACATATAGATAAATAAAACCAATTGAGAAACATATTCAGGGATAACCATACTTTTTTATTTTTGAGAAAATGACCAAGAATCACTTGTCTTCATACTAGCCTTGCCTAGAGGCCCAATAACCCTACTTGAACCTTGCAGAGTCCATAACTTTCTATGTATACACACTCATGGCATGAAATTTAATATATAGAGTAAAATAAGATGATCCATTATTCATTATAATAATAATCATCCAAATCTTCCTCTATACCATATCTCCTTTACAAACTGACCTACCAATTATCCCTCCACTTGCACAAATCTTCAATTATAGGACAAATCATACACTTCTAGATGAATTTGAAATAAGTTTTGAGTAAAATTTTGTCAATTTAAATAAATTAATTATCCTCAAACCTAAACTCCCTTAGGAAGGTCACTAACCCATATGGTGTAAAATATAGGGCATCAAAAATAAAATTGGTCAACTTACCACCTTTTATTCAATGATAGATCCTAAAAATTATCTCAAACCTATAGGTCATCGATGTAAACTTATGGACAAAATTTTAAGGTTTTAATCCCATGGTAACTCATTTAACCATGAAATGGTTTTTGTCCTACTAGTCCTTAAGCAAGGATTGTCATACCCAAGAGCCTTCAAAATTCTTCAATTTTCCCCTAAAAGACATTTAAATCCTCAAACCACTTATATCATACCTAAATTAAGTAAAGACATGTTTATATGCCACAAATTCATCTTGACCACTCACCAATCTTAATTTGATACTTAGAATCAGTCATTCTATGCATACAAACCCTATGTATACCCTTGTCACTATGCAAAAACACCTTAAAATTATCATGGAATCCTTATGACAACTACTCAACTCCTTTTTAATATGGAAATATCAAATCCAACTAGCCTCTACCCTTGGTTAGTTTCATAGGCCTCAAAAGCATCAAATTTGCATAATGAGCTCTCACTGGGACAGTGAACACTAAGCAAAATGGTCAAATAGAACAAATGATCATTAAATATATATGTGACCAATATAATGCATGAGACCTCATGAAATACACTTGGCAAATCATTATCCACACTCCATACCAACCTTACCTTCATACTTCATTATTTGACTAATCAAACTAAGCATCAAAATTTGACTAAAACTTACTTTTAGGACCAATGTCCCTGAACAAAAATCTTAAAACTTTTCATGACAGACCTATGGATAAATCTCATGAAATTGTTTCTCTCCATTAACTAATAAACTTAGAATGATCTATATATAAGGATATGACTCCCAAGCTTTGTCTTAGATATTTAAATGTTGTTTTTGTCAATGGTTTAGTCATTAAATCTACAATTTATTCTTTTATAAGCACATACTCTAGCTTAGTACTTAAATTAGTCACTTTTTCTCTCAATAAGTGATATCTAATATGAATATTCTTAGTTCTTGAGTGCATAGTAGGATTCTTATAGATACTAATTGCACTAGTACTATCACAATAGATAGGACAAGGCCCATTTTGTCTTACCTTATAGTCTTCCAAGGTTTGCTTCATCCACATTAATTGAGTACAATAAGAAGCAATAGTTATATACTTATCTTCTATAGTTAATAGAGATAAAGAGACTTGCTTCTTGCTAAGCCAATACACCAAGAAATCACCCATGAAGAAAACACCACCATTGGTACTCCTATCATCCACACATCTTGCCCAATCTACATAAGTATATGTCCTTAGAGTGAATTATTTGATCCTTGGGTACCATAAACCATATTATATGGTGCTCTTGATATAACTTAATATTTTGTTTTGACTAGTTTCAAGTGTGATTATCTAAGATCAGCTTGAAACCTACCTCCAAGGTTTACTACTTGCATGATATTAGACCTAGAAGTAGTAGAGTATAAAAGACTTCCAATCATGGATCTATACAAGGTTTGATCAACTTTTGGTGAGTCATCTTATTTAATCAACTTACATCCCTTGATAATTAGAGTACTCATTGGCTTACAATCCAACATGTCAAACATCCTTAGCATATCCTTGATGTATTTTGCCTATAAAATGAATATCCTTTCATCAATTTGGTTAATTTACAATCTTAAGAAGAAATAAAGTTCTCCCAACATTGACATTTCAAACACAGTCTTCATAGCATCTACAAACCCTCTATTCATGTTGTCATTATCAGATCCAAAGACTATGTCATCAACATAGACTATCACTAGTAATTGATGAATGTCATCTATATTAATGCATAAATTACTATCAACAACCCCTCTTTTGAAGCCTTAAATCAATAGATACTTGTCTAATCTATCATACCAATCTCTAGGAGCTTGTTTAAGACCATATAAATCTTTCTTTAGTTTACAAACATAGTCTTGATTATTTGTCATTAAAAAACATTCGGTAGCTCAATATAAACTTCTTCATCTAAGTTGTCATTCAAAAAGGAAGATTTCACATCCATTTGAAAAAAATTTAAACCTTCAAGGTTTTCATATGATAAGAATAGTTTAATTGATAATAATATCAAATGTCTTATCAAAATATATCCCTTCAACTTGAGCATATCCTTTATACACCAATCTAGCCTTATTTATTGTGACCTCTCCTTTCTCATTCATCTTGTTTCTGAATACCTGCTTAGTTCTTATCAAATTTTTATCTTTTGGTCTGGTACCAAATCTCATGTTTCATTCTTTACTATTTGATTAAGTTCCTCATCCATTACATATGTCCAATTTTCATCTTTTCTAGCTTTTAAGAATGTTTTAGGTTTAACCTTGGATAACAAAGTTGTGTCTTATTGATTTTGATCGATCAACATTATCCTTCTAGTTTACCAACTAGCATTCACATCTCTAATCACCTGAGAACTAGATGATACTTATATATTCTCTTAGATTGGCCTCTAGTATCTTATTTTACCTCTTCCTCTTTATCATCTGATTGATCAGATATGCCTTCATTATTTGAATTAGGATTCTTTATAGTTTTATTTATCTACAAGTTAGGCTTCTTGATTTCACCTACCCATTCAACTCTTACATTATAACTTTAAACAACCTTGTGGAGTCTCTGATTGAAATATATGTAAGCAAAACTTATGGAGAAATAACCCAAGAAGATGCCTTCATCAGACCTTGAGTCAAATTTTCCAAGATTTTCTTCATCCCTCTTAATAAGAAAGTTTTTTCCAAACACTATAAAATGTTTGACATTAGTTGCCCTATTTTTCCATAGCTCATATGGAGTCTTAGAACCATTTACTTTAAATTGACATCTATTCAATATTTATACTAATGTATTGGTAGCCTCTTCCCAAAAACCATCTGATAATTTGGAATCTTGAAGCATGGTTCTACTCATCTCTTAGATATTTCATTTTTTCCTTTCAACCACCCCATTTTATTGAGGTGTCTTAATAGCATAATATTGTCTTCTAATCCCTTGATCTTCACTAAAAGTATCAAACTCATAAGACCAAAATTATCCTCCTCTATCTGATCTCACATACTTGATTTTTTATCCTTTTTTAATTTTCAACAAGAACTTTGAATACTTTGAACTTTGTAAAAGCTTCTAATTTCTCTTTAAGGAAATGCATCCAAGTCATTCTAGTGAAGTCATCAATTAATATCATGAAGTAGTTATTAACTTGAATACCTTGAGTTCTTATAGGTCCACATAGATCAGTGTTGATCAATTCTAATGGTATTATGGTGGAATTCTCCTTAGATTCATAGATTCTCTTGGTTTGCTTCCCATGAAGGCATGATTTACAAAGAATATGAGAAATATTAGTGATTTAAGGCATATTCCTCACTAATACTTTTGAAATGTAACTCTTTAAATTATTAAAATTCATATGTCTAAGTATTTTATGCCAAATCCATCTTTCCTCTAATTGATTTATGAAACACTCCTCCCTTTTAGATTCATGGAACACATACAAGTTGTTATCTACCTTGTGTATATTTGCAACAAATTTTCTAGACTTGGCTCTTCTCACTTCACATCCTTGATCATGAAAAGTTAGAACATTTCCTTGTTTACACATTTAGATAAAACTTAAAATATTGTGTTTCAAAACTTTTACATATAAAACATTTTCAATTCTAGTATGACCATTATCCAAACTTATAGACCTTTTTCCAACTATGTTAGTATAATTGTTGTCACCAAATCTCACTGAAGCTAAATTGTGTTTTTTTAGAGAGATAAACTTGATCTTTTCTCCTATCATATGAATTGATCATCCACTATCTATGTACCATTTATTTTTTTCATCCTCTTGAGTATGAAAGGTAGTTTGAACAAACATTGACTCTTCCTTTGGTGTACTACCTAAATTCTACTTCTTCTTTTCTTCAATATTGGATTTGTCTTCTTTGAACCATTTGGTGGTGTCAATGATTTATATGTCCTTTTTCCAATAAGTTCTCTTGAAATACTTAGCTTTATGCCCTTATTAGTTGAAATTATAGCATATAATCCCATTTATATTTTTTGAAGACAAATCATAGTCCCTATATCTGTAACCATATTCATTACAAGTGTAGAAGTATCCATTGAAAACATAACTATAGTTATTCATGTTAGACATTACTTTTACTTGTCCATAAAAAACACAAGAATTTTCATCTTTAATTTCTTTTTTAAATCTAGGATTCTATTATATTTGGATAGAATCACATCTATAGATGTCATAACTTTACCTTCAAAATGATCCAACCTTTGATTCAGGCATTTATCTATCATGTCCTAATAATTCTTAATTGTTGATGATAGCTTATCTATTTGTGCATTCATACCATCAATTCTTGCATTAATCTCATAATATAATGAGGAATTTAGATCTGAATTCTTACATCATTTATTATTCTCTAATATTTCATTCTCTTCCTATAGATGTTTGATCTATGATAAGGCACATACTAGTTCTCCTTGAAGATATGTCTCAGCCTTTTTGTCATCCATTGTACATATGATCACCTTCAAGTGGTTAAAATTGTAAATAAGTTATGTATCTTATACCAATTTTTAGAGGTATAATCATTAAGAGGGGGTAAATTAGTGATGAAAGTAATTCAAATCCATTTTTAAAACTTCAAACTCTCAACCATTCAATATAAGCATCTATGAAGCATATAAACTAGTTATTATAATGAATAAAGAAACTATGCAAGATCAACACTCATAACACAAGGATTATATGGGAAACCCTCACGGGGAATAAAAACCACTCTCAATTATTAAAAAAATTTGAATATAGTCCTATAAAATATTCACAAACATGAGAATTTATTGAAATACCCACTTCACAAGGATCACCAACCCCTAAGCATGAACAAGCACCCACTTGTCCTAGATGTTGAGTAACCACACAACACCTTCTGATACCAATACCTATAGAGATATGATTTATAAATAGTTAATATAAACTATTTTCAACCCTTAACACTCTCTCAAACCTTCACATATAAGTAGTGCATCCAAAACACCCTTTTGGATCACTTTAGACCTCTTCAGTCATATTCAATCTTCAACCCTGCAATAACACTATTATAACATTATAAATATTATATATAGGTCATGCATATATTCCTCAACCTAATATTATCTTTAATATATCCACCAAACACACTCACACTTCGTTATCCTTTGCATACCAACTCTAGAAACCTTCACCTTTGTTTATGTCCTTTATAGAGCCTTCATGAACATCACCTTCTTAGTCAGCCCTTAGACATGCCTTAACCCTTAAGGATTATTTTTAACTTGGAATATAATAAACATAAACCACATCAGTTGACCATAGCTTTTATATACCACCTTTAAGCACTAACACCTTTAAATTAGGCCTAGGAAGCCCTTATAGGTCAATGGAGATCTATTCACCCTTTTAGCACTTCATCAATAAAAACTAGGAACATAAGATCACTTAATATATTTCCATGCCACATAGCACCTAAGACACCCTCAATATATGAAATTCATAACTACACACATATGCATATGCAAAACCTATCAATCTTTTGCCTTATGCATGAAATCACCATGAACAAACCATAAGACAACTTGCAAACAATTGTTCATATTGAAGATGGATTAGTCAAACCTAAAAAATACATACAGATGATCCCCATGGATTCTAAAACACTCTAAAATATTTAATTCACCTTAAAACATAAAAAAACCATTAACAAAAACTCAAACATCTTTCTTAGGTCATTTACAGAAGAAGGTCAAACCCTCAATCAATTTTGGGCTATAATAAATGTAGGTGTACAACTAGTCAAACCTCCAAATCATTTTTCCTAGATTGACATTGAATTTATATACCAATTTTATTTTTATACCACCATAAAATTCTTCCTAAATAAAAATATATATTCAAAATAATGAGGACGAGTTTTCCTTTATAAATTCAAATATTTAAATTCCAATAGTCACTTTTTAATGCAAATTTGATTATGGAAACTAGTGAAATCTGCCTAGGAGACCAACTTTGCACTATAATAATATTTGATATAACTCATTTCAAGACTTGAAATTTGAAAAACATGATCTAGTCAAAAATATCAACAAACCCATGTGACCATTTTCTTTTGACACCTCCACACATGTGAATGTTTATGTTATCAATCTACTTACTCAGGAAGATCTACCAAGTTGACTAAGAGAACCTAGACTTTCAAAATACTATTATAATGAATTAATTTCACTTCAAAAATTACCCCAATATATCTTGACACCTCATATTAACCCTTAAATAGGTTCAACACAACACCAACATCCATCACCTTATCTATCCAAGCAAATACAACAAGCTACATGGATGATCACTGAGGCACACTTTGTCATTGAGAACCATGAATACTTGAAAAATCATGGACACACTTAGACATCTTAGTGACATCATTGGAGAAAAATAAACATATTTACCAAACTAAAAAAATTAAATGTGAATAGGTAATGTGACAAGTCACACATATGAATGAAGGTATACAAGGCCAAAAAACCTAGTTTAATACTGTATGAATCAGTGTGAGTAAAAAATACATTTTTAAAACCCAACTAAAACTACATATATAATTGAATATTTATCCCATATAAAACTATATTTTGGATTAGAGATGATGATCTAATTTTTTTTACCAAAAAATCATGTTGGCTCAAAAATGATGTTTTGAATTTTGACAAAAAAACTCAATATCTCCACAAGTTTTAATGCAATAAATGTGCATAAAATCATAGAAAAAATCATTAATTAAGAGTACCTAATATTCCATATGAAGAATTTATGATTTTTATTTGGTAAGTATGGCTTCGGTATTGAAGTCTAGCCTAATGAGCTATCACACTAGCCCTTTCATGTAAGACTGAGGTCTTACATGCTCACCCGAAGCATGCATCTTGAGATTAGTTCCTACATGTTTTTATTTCATAGTTATAAATATTCATATTCTTGAGGTTAAAAATTATTTTAATTATATATTCCATATAAGAAAAGATAGACTATTATGATCCTTTGAGTTTTAAGTTTAATTATTGTAATTATGCAAATTAGTGCCATTTGTAGCTCAGAGTTAAACTTTAGAAAAGAAAAGATGGGGTAGATTTCACACTAAGTCTAATCACTATGATTAACTAACATGAAACAATTCATGATTAACACAAGAAGTTTGATAAAATCCACTACTTCATATGTTATGCTTAAGCATCAAATAGGTAAAAGTCCATCACCAGTGCTTTAAAATAGGGGTATTTATACTTGTTTTATCCTAACCAAGTAGTTACATCATTAATGAGAAGGGTAAATATCCAATTAAATATCAATAGACTAAGATTCATGGCACTCAAAAAACTTATTCCTCTTAAGGACCCAAGCCTTTGTATCCCCTATATCCTTGTTCTTTGTTAGATCCTTCTTGTCAAGTGTTCTTCTCCTTATGAACCAGTGCAAAAATTCTTATGAATAAGGTCTAGGTGACCCATATGAATCATTTCATGACTAATACCACTTCCCATGAAGTCCCCTAATCTTCCACTTCCATTCTAAGTCTTATGTTCTTGGGTTCCTCATGACTCATTCCCCTCTAATTGGGTCCTCTCGTGCTGGTCCTTCAATGTCATTGTCCTCTCATGCCCTATAGGTTTTATGCCATGATGCTTTTACACCTATAAATTTCACTCCATGGTCCTTCCCCAATGTGCTGGTCTTGTGCCAAAATAGACAACATTTAGCCAAAATTTTTGGCCAACATCACCCCACACTACCAGCACATTGGATCTGCCACAAGTTGTCACTACTACTTCAAAGTAGCCACTTCCTTGGTGAGTTCTTGCTTATTGAAAACCTCTTTATTTTACATACCCATAATTTGGGCATGTTTATTCTTAGCCATGTACACATCAAAGTCAAAAAAAATGTTTTGGTGTGTTACTTCCATGACCAACTTCAAAAATGTTGCACTTGATAGAAGAGGGGCGGGTCTTTTGGGGATCCAACCATAGTGGCTTGGTCAACACAGGAGCATTAGGTCCCAAGGAGAGATTCTCTTAGGGGAGATTAAATTCCTACTCCTCATTATACATGTCTAAAATAAAGGACACCTACCTCCTCATCTATAAGGTTACATCTTGAGGGATGAAGTATGACCAAAAATACAACATCCTATCTAGGATGCCAAATTGATAACACTCATGTATATTGAAAGATGCATCATTGCCAAGTCTTTTTTTGAAACTGGCCAATTCCTTCCCTTTACTAGATTCATCTATAAGGCATCATATTTGTTAGTAGCCATAGTGGTGATACCAATAACCCTTTCACTCTCGTATTCATCACCATCCTCTTCAACATAGAGTGGTTCAAAATCAAGAAATAAGTCATCAAAGGTGGATTTATCCTCTTGCATCAGGGAGGGAGTTTTCTCAGAGTTTGAATATGAGTTGTGTACCTCTACTTTAGGTATTTCCTGATGGGCCACTTGTCTTGTGGTGTACTATGATGTATCTCTTGAATTAGATGCTTTTAGAGGAGATGGCTAAGGAGTAACTTTTTGGGGATAAGGTAGAGGTAGAGAAGGTAGAGGTAGAGGGACTTGTGGTGGTGGAAACTTTGGTGGAGAAGGTGGGGGAGGAGAAGGGCTAGGTGGAGATGGATAATGGAAAGGTGGATATGGGTGAGATGAATATAGAAAAGGTAAAGGTAGAGATGGGTGTGGAAGAGATGGGCATGGGGATGTGGGGCTTGATTGAGGGGTCTAGGCAATCTTTTACTACTTAGGATTTGCTTATTGTCTACTTGTGTTAGCACCAAGATTTGGTTGCTTCTTCTTTAAAGGGTGTTATTTTGGGAGCTTCTCCTTAGGGTCTCCACTCTGTGGATCCTTTCAAGGTTGTAGCATATATAATATATGGTGTACTTATTCTCCCACCATTATTTTCTTGACCTTAATGTCTATTAAGTTCATCTCCCTCCTCTGTTGATAAGCCTTACTTGGATAGATGAACATATTTTGAAGATTATGAATATCCATATCAATCTTTTTGGCTTCCAAGATAATGGGTTGTTCATCATATATATAATTCATGGATTCTATGAACTACCATGCTAGGAAGGCATATGGTAACTTTAGCCATATAGAGAGATCTCTAGAAAGGTTCATTCTAATGTGTGTAAGGGAGAAGTTCTACTTCATGACAAATTTCACATGCTCTATAGCCAAAGGGGGAAGTCCTTTAATATGCACCACTCATTCTTGAATTCCACATTCATCCCATTAAACTAGTACCTCATATTGATCTTATATGAGGGGTTGATGTGTTTAGGACAAGTGAATGCCTTGAATCATTCATCAGGGGACTTATGCATGGTAGGGTATACCCACTTTAGCACTCTTAATTTATAGTTTGGCATGTTGATCTCATCAAAAAACATTAAAAGAAGGAATACTCCCATGGGAACCTATATATTGGCATTCAATAGGTCTTCTCTGCATCTTTGATAATATTCTAAGTAAAATGCATAGCTCATTTATATTTAATTCCTTGAGTGATGTTATGGAAAATATAGAGGTGCCCTATTTCAACCTCTTTCCATAAATCAATCCCATTGATCTTGGTCTTAATGATTCATAATGTAACCTGGAGGGTTGGATCCTTTAGGCTCTATTAACCAAATTTGACTTTTAGGTCAAATTTAGACCCCTATAGGTAATTTTTTTTAGATGTTTTATGGGTATAATACTTTGTCATAGGGTATTTTATACTCCTTTTGATGTTATTTAATGCCTTTTTAGACTTAGTCATGGTCTAATAAGTTTATTTGTCATTTTGGATCATTTAGTGGGATTTTAAGGGTCATAAATGCAAGTGGCATGGTTATCAAGGTGTATAGGTGTCCATTTTTCCTTTAAAATTTTCAAGAGGTTAGATTCCTTGTTATAAATGCCATTTTAATTAGAATCTTGTAGGTTATCTAACTGAAGATCAAGTAATCAATTGAAAAAGGTAATATTTTTACTTGTACGACCCATTAGGGAGGGTGACACATGAGATAAGGTTATGGAACATCTCTTCATCTTCCTTAGGTATATTTTCATGCTCAAATTGCTCTGTAAGTGCCATTTTAAGATAAAACTATTATGTTCCTTCTTTGCCTTTCTAGACACATAAGTGACCAAAAAGTTTGTACTTAGTATGAATAGCTAAAGAGGTTTCATTCAAATGATTTTAAGAGGTGGTAGTACACTTAAATACCTTCAATTTTATAACAATAATTCAAGTATTGGTCAACCATTCTTTATGAACCATCTTTTATAAGTTGACTGTGTTTTTATGCTTACTATTTCCTACACCCTATAGGTTTTGTTCCATTTTGGACATGTCCATACAAAATAGTTGGTGATGTTGACTCCATAGTATGTTGGATCTATTCTCAAATTATCTCCATGTTTATTTTCATGTTTCATGATGTTTTGATGAATAAGTTGTCTCATGTTGTAGGAAGGTGTCACCATTATGTAGGTTTAGTTAATTTATTCCTTATTGCATAATATTGGTCTTCTACAGAGGTCTCATGTGAATAGGATATGGTTTTAAATAGGTATAAAATACATATTATCACTTCCTTCCATGTTTTGTTTCATCATATCATGTTTTGGGTAACTTCCCATCTTTTCATTCCTCATAGTCAGCTCTTCACTCTTTCCCACTTGCAGTCATATGTATGGAGATTGTTTAGCTTGTTCATGTGATGATAATGAAGGTGCATCAAATTATTCAAGTCATTAATATTTGAGGATTTTTCATTTGGATTTTTGTGGAAGTGCAAGTTTGTTTGCAAGCTCATTCACCATACCAACTAGTCATTAAACACACCTATCTAATATGTTCCAAATGTGTGCTAGAGGTTCTCATCTTAGAATAGTGTTATGGCTATTGTCTTAAGACCTCCTTGATAATAATCATGCATTTGAAGGATTTAAATTGAGTTTGAGTTGTTTTTGAGACCATTGATCCATAACTATTGCTCCATTCCATGTTTACTACCTCCATACAACAAATGCACACCTACAGGAGCCTTTTGTTAACATCATTCTGAAGGTGAAGAATTTGGGAGATGTTTCAATATTTTAATATTGTTAAAAGGTGAATTTTAATACTTGATGAGAGCATATAAGGATCATAAACATGGGTAATTGATATACTACCCAAGTCCACTTTACTACTTGTGTGTGAGAATGACCACCTATAAGTGGTACATCAAAACTATGAAGGTCTTTGAATGGGAAATTTATAACATGGTAGGGTCTGTTTCAAATCCTAACATGTAGTGGAATCATAACAGACCTATATAAGGTGCTAGAGTGGTAAACAAATGTTAGATTTCTTTTTAAGGATGATGATTGTACCTTTAGGGAAACCTTCCCTAAAATGTGAAAACAAAGGTCCAAGGGCTTGTTGTTAATATCTTATAGTAAGGCCAACAAGAGTTTTAAAGCACCTAGATAGATAAAATGTATTGCCTCTAGTATGGAAAAGAACTATGCCAAGGATGGTTTCAAGAGGATTTATGGAAATTAGTAGTTTGGGGTCGTAAATACGTCTCTAGAAACATTGAAACCCTACATTCTTATCTACATTTTTTGAGGTTTGAATGACTTTCACATCCTAAGGTTTAAAAAAAGCATTCTCTCATTGCTAGGATGGTTCCATTAATTTAATAGTGTGAAAATAGCATTAAGGTCACTATTAGGATGTTGATTCATAGTTTTTCAAGCTCATGGACACCTACAGGTGTCCCTCTACAAGAAAATGAGCACCGACAACTGGGAAGATAGATAGTGGGCTAGTAGGTGGTATCTAGGTGGCATTTTAGTACATTAAATTTGAATGTAGGTATGAAAATATACTTTGTGACATCAAGGTATTAAATTAGGGTATTAAAACACCATTACCAAGCTAAATTACACCTTATATACACCTACAGGAATCAAAAGATAAGGTTTCATAATCAAGACATGGAGAACTTAGTTTAGTGAATTTAAAGGGAATATGAATGATACAAGTAAATTTAACATGATGAGATACCCTAAGAACACCTTAATTATATCCATGATGACATCCATTAACTCTTTTCATGATGAAAATAACATATACATACCTCTTAAGGCCCTGTATGCACCTATAATTGAGTATACAACCTTGAACATGAATTGAGGGTAACGAGATGACTATGATTAGGAGTAGAAATAAGGTTAAAAACAACTTTAAAATGGTTCATTATAGGTCAAATTTTTTTTTCACAAGTCCTAATACTCTTCCAATTTGATCATCTACTCTCCCTACTAGCCTAAAGGTAGTAGTCCGTATAGTTGCACTAAGGAACTCTTTACTCAATGGGTAAGAATGAGAATCCAAAAGAGAGGAGTGTTTTTGGTGGATTAAAATATTATTCAGAATTATTTGAAGGAGGATAATTTTTTTAATAATCCTAATAACATTTTTTTTATGACTTGAGGGGTTATTCTTAGGTGGAAGTGAAAAATGCAAAAAACAATCCTTTTGGAGACCTTTTTTGAAAAAATTGAGTTGGTTAGGTGCCTAAATAGATGAATCTAGAGTATCCCTTTGGTAAAGATATTAATTATGACCTAATAAAAATCATATAATCTATATTTTTCTTGGGGAAGATTGATATACCTCATTATTTTGTCTCATAGGTTAGCCAGTCAAAAAAAATTAGGGTTTGTCAATTCAAGCAAATGAAGCCAAAAAAGGCTAAGGAACTTGATGGAAAGATTTGAGAAAATCAAGAAAAATATTTTGAGGTGTAATAAATTTAAATAGTTTCTATGAATCACTATGTTAAACTCAAACCTCTCAAAATGATCAAAACACCCTTGCACATAGTCTAACTAGATAAGCTCCAATTAGGCCTAGTTGGTGAATGAGAGGAAGAAATGAAAAGGAGTGCTTTGAGGGTTTTAGGATTATTTTTTAATTTTAATGACATAAAATAAATCGTTATATACCTTATTCAAAGGGACTAAAATAATCATAAGAGTCCAAAATTACAAAGGTTAGGGTCAGGGCTATTAGGCGTGTTTAGGCCTAAAGATCAATGTCACTTTCAGCCCTAAGAATGGATTTAAATGGACTAAAACATGTTTATGAGGTTATAAAATATATGTTAAAGATTTTTTTTATGTGTAAAAATAATAATAAATTCATTTTTAGGCCTAAAAACCATTTTATGGCCTGTTCAAATGGAGAAACAAGCTCGATAAGCTAGTTTTGAATATTCACATCTTTCATGAGACTATGCATGAATGAAAAAAGAGTTTATAGATGTTATAAAGTGTCATAAATATTATTTTTTTGGAATTTTTTTCATGTTTAACTTCAATTTTTTTTGAAAAATGATTAAGAGGGTAAAACAAGTTAAAACCCTCTTAAACCCTTAGTCTAGACCTGAGGAAGTAAATAAAGGAGATAGTGCATCCAAATGGAATATTTTGACCATGAAAGTGATTGGAACTTTTATATAATTCACTCAATAACCTCCCCTTCCTATTGGACTATACAAAATCTATATGGATAGGGTAAAAATAGGGTTTTATTGATTATTTTATGCATTATGTAGGTTTTAGAAACATTAAAGAGATGAAATAAAGTTTTGGGTGAATGTTAGGAATTTTAATAACTCAATATGGTCATTTATTTCTTCATAAATATTTATAATTATTCAAACAATAGCTCTCACCTCAGCCAGTCAAAACTGGCATAGTGATCAAGCCAGTGAGAAGGGTGGAAAACTTCAAGTAAGCTAATTTTAAGGTGTGAATGATGCCTCTTGTTGGGTGAATATTTTGTCGTTAACTAACTGATGACAAAATGGGGATATCAGCCACAGCATAAGGGAGATTTACACCATGAGGAGCGTGGCTTTACCAGATCTAGACGAGGTAAATCTCTCCTCTCATCAAGGGAAGGTTCCCTATTAATACTTACGTGCCGGATAATGCGGCCTATTTTTTGTCGCATGAAATCACTCAATTTTGTTTCCATTATGGGATTACCTTGTCTCACACCTTAGATTATTTCCCTCAAGGAAATGGATAAGCAGAATCGAGCAACAAAAACCTGGTCACCATTATCAGGAAGTTGGTGGACGACAATCAGAGAACATGGCACAAAGCTTTGTATGATGCTTTACGGGCCGACAGGATAACACCCAAAAGAGCTATAGGTATGTCACCTTTACAACTCCTATATGGATGAAATGTAGAAATTCTCATCACCCTTGAACTACCAGCACTCAGATTAACCAGAGCGATCGAAGACTCAACCTTTGAAAGCTCAGTTGACAAGCGGATCATGTGTCTGACCGAGCTGAACGAACAATGAGTTATGGTGGTAGATTAGATCAAGGAACATCAGGACCAGGTGAAAGTGCTTTTTGATAAAAAAGCTAAAGCACGTGAGTTCCAATTCAGAGATCAAGTCTTGTTATGGGACAAGCGACATGAACCAAAAGGGATGCACGACAAATTCGACTCCCTGTGGAGGGGCCCGTTCACCATTCGGCAGCTCTGTGGCGAGGCGAGCTTTTTGCTGGAGTATAAAGATGGAACACTATTTACACTACCTCACAATGGGTAGCATCTAAAGCTTTTCAACCCTTGAAGCTCGGATGAGTCCATTTGTAAAATATGTACAGTTCTTATGTTTTGTCTATTTTTCTTTCTCCTTTCTCGCTCGACTCCGTAACCCAATGGCTTAGATGAAGGCACTTAGAGACTGGATTCTGCTTTTGCTAATCATTATGAAATATAAAAGTTCCCCAACAGAAGCCAGCTATTGTTTCCAAAATTAGCTTAGCTCATTTTGGAAGCAACCCCCTACAAAACTTGTCTGTTTCGTCCTTTGTCTCTCTAAGTTTGTTTTTTGATACGAATTCTTTAATTCATTTTCATCTTGGTCAGATCAGGGAGTGGTTACTATCCCGTCAAGGCCAAGTTTTCCCTTCCCCTTTTCCTTTTTCTCCTCCCAGAGTTGGTCTCTTTTTGTTTTTTCCTGCAAGGGCGGCGATTTTCGCCGCCCCTACGTTTCCCTTGTTTTTATGCAAGGGCGGCGATTTTCGCCGCCCCTGCATTTTTTTGTGTAAGGGCAGCGAATTTTGCCGCCCCTGCATTTTTTTTGCAAGGGCGGCGATTTTCACTGCCCCTATAAAAGAGACCGACTACATGTAAGGGTGGCAATTTTTGCCGCCCTTGCATGTCTCGATTTTCGCACAAGGCATTTATGGCCACGTGTGGCGGGTTGTTGGGGTGAGTTTTTCACCCTATATATTCTGATTTGAGCCTCTTTCTTCTCACTGCTTCCTCTTCTCCTCCTACCTCTTGCACCTGAGTGCCTCAAGAGACTTTTCGAAGCACCAGCTCGGGGATCCAACTTCATGGCACGCGCTTCTTCTAGGTAGGGGTTTGTTTTTAGATTTGTTTCTTGTTTTCTTCCTAGCTTAGTTGTTTTTGGTTTAATTTTTTTTTCCCCTCTTACCCACGGCTTTTTTTCTGCCGCGGCCTCATACAGACGTCATTTTTTTGCCGCCCACATCTTTGTTAACCCCCGTGCAAAGGCGGCAAAATACGCCGCCCTTCCACGATCCTCCCTTGCCCAGCGTAGTGGCGGCAATTTTTCCCGCCTCTAGTTTTTTGCAACCCTTGTGCAGAGGCTGCAAAAATCACCGCCTTTGCACTTTGTGAACTCCTGCAAGGGCAGCGAAATTTGCCGCTCTTGCATCCTTCCCGCAAGGGCGGCGATTTTTGCCGCCCTTGCATTTTCGTCCAATTTATGTAAGGGCGGTGATTTTTGCCGCCCCTGCATTTTTCTTCCATTTTTTAGCTAACTCCCAGAATTTCTTCTGAATTGTCCCTTTCACGCTTTTTATTCTTCATTTTCCACCCCTTTGCTTGACCTGGCCTATTTAAGTGACCTTCAGTAACCCATGTCACTTAAATTGTGCTCTCCCTCTCTCGCTCACTCTCTTTTTATCAATGGCAACAACACCTTCAGCGAGCTCCTGTACACCTACTCCCATCCAATCAAGATCGTCCCCTATGACGAAAGCATCTCCCTCGAAGGCAAAGATAATGAAATACAAATACCAGGGCGTCTTTCCGCTCACATCAGTCACCTCGAATGTTGATGACATTCGAGATGCAGAGATCGGCCACGTGGACATCGCCAAATTCCTGAGGCAAACTAAGGAAACCAATCCCAACACTGGGATAAAAAGAATTGTTGAGAGCAACATCCACCTGGTGGCCACCTTTCCAGTAGCAGTGCATCATGCAAAGTTTGTCCTCCAATGCGCACACTTTTACAACAAGGAGACCAAATCGGTCTCAGATGCCAACGACAACATGATAATTTGGTTGGACCCTGATTTTATCGACAAAGCTTTCTTGTGTCCTCCGGCCACCGAAGTGACCCAAATCAATTTCAAAGACGCACAGAAGGAGTACGACAAAGACCCCGAAAGGGCAAAGAAGGTCATGAACTATAAATGGCTCAAAACCCCAAGGACCAGTCTATCTAGATGGCCAAAAAGCTTCCCCAGAAGTGATTTCATCGAGGAGGTTGGCGACTTAATCACCCTCCTCAGCAGAGTACGAGGCCTCCCGTCCTCTTCACAATTTCATGAATGGATGTATCTTTTCATTAAGATCATTCTTCAAGGCAAACAAACCATCTTTTAGGGGGAACAGATCAACAATGCTATCCATGAGCAACTGACCAGGGTATAGACCTCTTTCAAATTCTACATGACCTCGTACCTGGTTTATATAGCTGCTACCATGCGATCTTTCCTAGGTTTGACAACAGAGGGGGATAGAAGGACCACCTCGGTCTACTCGTACTATCCACAGCTGATGCTTCAAGGGTTAACACGTCATTTTAGGTGAGTAAATGATGCATTCTTCACCATATTTTTATGTCTCTTCGATCCTCAGCTGGAGCAGAAGAAAATATCAGACGAGGCATGGGCAGTAGTAAATAGTTATGGGTGCATGTTCTTCCAGTTTCCTACCTTTTGCTGTCTTCGGGTGGGTTTTTACCAAGGATACCCTTACATGCTCCCAAAATTCCCTTCGAACAGGTTGGTCCTAATGGAGCTTTGCCGACAACTGTTTGTCATACACACAAAGCAGATGGAGCTCAAGAGACCCAGTTTCAAGTTCCCTGTCCAGATTGGTAGATTTTCAGTTGCTACATCAACTAAAGCCAAGGTCATGGAAATAGAAATGCAAATGGTTACCATCAAACCATTCAAAAGATGGGATAAATTTGACTACAGAGGAGTCAGAGAGATGATCCGAAGGAAAACCCAGTTCTACGAGCCCATGATTGAAGATATCTGGGTAGACATGAGGATGACTGATGAGATAAGGAAAATGGACTATTGTCGTCTCACACTTGAACAGATAGAGTACCTCAGGCTCGCAGAGATGCCTTCAGGTTTAATTGACGATGGAAATATCATAAATAGCAGATATCTGGTGGAAAAGGTCGCTGATTCCCCTCTCCCTCCAATTAACTGGTCTCAGAAGGAACTGACTTCTCTGAGGAAAAGATTTGAACCAATATTGGCTAACACCAATGATTGGTTAGCAGCCAAAGAGATCACCCTGAAAGAATTCATCACAGGATCAGAGGCTAAATACCAAGCAGAGTTGAAGAGGAAGGCAGAGAATCGAACAAAGAACAAAGGAGACGTTCCTTCTCCATCTAAGCCTCGCAAACCTAGAATCATTTTTGTCTCCAAAAAGCCTAAACCTGCACAAGAGCCTGAAGCAGCAACTAAAGGAACTAAAGAACAGAGCCTTGAGGCACAGACAGCTCAACCCATGGAGACACAGGATCAACCTTCAGAATGACCAAGTGTTGAGTCTCCAATCTCACTGGAACAAGCACAGCTGATCTAGAGCGCCTCTCTTTCTCCCCCTCAGTCTCTTGCGGTACCTACTTCTCCTATCTCTCCAATCAGTGTTCCATCTTCCAGAGCCGCTTCCCCTTCTAGGGTTGTTTTTGGTGATCCTCAGGGCCCTTCAGCAGGTTCTCCCTGCTCTTTCGGGTCCATTCTAAGTCTTTCATCTCCGTCTTTCAACCTGCCACCAACCCTTGCACCTGAGCCAGAACCAGTAGTTAATACAGTTTCGTCAGTTACTCCAACTACAACCACTGTCACCACCAATAGTATGGAAGCTGCTATAATGACACCAGCAGAGGTGACTATTGTTGCAATAGGTACTTCTCTCCCTCCATGGATGTCTGCTTTCACACCTAAAAGAAAGAAAATGGCCATCTCCCCAGATGAATTCGACTTTGGTAAGATAATACCGGCAAAAGCAAAGGCTCCTAAAAGGCCAAAAATCCTCTCCAGGTTGGTCGAAGAAAAGGGGCAAAAATTTCTAGAAATTGCCAAGCCTCCTCAGGACGCAGCCCTCGAGGGTTTTGAAATGAGCAGTTATTTCGTCTCTTGTGTTGAACTTCGCAAAGTTACTCATGAAGGGGCAAAGAGTGATCTTCAGGCAGCAATGGACATTATGGTCCAAAAGTTTGACAGGGAAAAAGAAATGAAGGATTTTTACAAAGCCAAGGCTGAGCAGTTAATAGCAGTAATCAAAAGATTCACTATTCCCCCTGAAACAGTGACTCCAGAGGCCTTTTCTGTGGATGATCTAGTCATTCAGAAAGCCAAAAAGACCTATTTAAAAGGGAAAGTCATGGAGGAATATATTGAGAGGATACACAATCAGGGAGTCTCTTTACTGTTAGAAGTTGCAGAAAGAACAGGTAAAATGAAGAGATTGAAAACTTAGGTAGACGACTTTGTCTCCCTTATCTCTCGATAAATTGATGGCTTAGAGAAAGATCTTAACAGGTGGAAGGAAATGAAGGATCTCAAAAAGAGTACCCTGATAACTATCAGTGTCATCCCCAACAAAGATTCTTATGTTGAGATCAAGGAGTCAATGGTCTTCAAAATTCAGGTACTCAAGGACTTAATTGATGATCTCAAAGCTTTCAAGGAAGCTAGCGAAAAGAGTGACCTGAACCTGCTTAACAAGTTAGAAGAGCTGCCATGCAACTTGACCTCCAAGGACCATCAGTTCCTTCCGACAGAGGAAATGATTCAAAGTTTCAAAGGGATGATCCAGAAGGATTTTGAAGAAGCGTCTTTCTCAATGACTTCAGTGGACAACATTCTAGATGCTCAATTAACTTTGGAGAATTTGAAATCCAGGTTAACTAGCCATTCTAAAGCCATCACAACATTGAAAGACGCATTGATCAGAGCGAGAGTTGTCACCAAAAATGCAGCTATGCCAAACAACATAGGAATTCAGGCATCAATCACCATGTATGATGCTCATCTGAAGAAGTCTGGCAGCAAGAATTGACTCTCCATCTCCCCCTTCTCTCTTTTTCTGTCCTTATGCATTTTTTTTTGTGCAGAATGCATGCAATTTTGTAATATGTAATTACTTGTAAAAATTTTGGAAAATATCTAAAAGTCAAAGATGAGTCATCTTTGACCAGGATATTTTATATTTTATTATTTTCTATTTTTGAGGATTTTCTCCCTATATATAGTGGAGACCTCATTTGTAATCGGTCTTCTAGAAAATTTAATAGCAAACACTACTGAAATTGAAACAACTTTTGAGACTTTGTGCTCAAATTTGTAAATCATATTTTGATGAAATAAATGAGAAGCAGGTTTGTTTCAGACTTTGTGTTGAGATTATCTATGTGATTTAGGAAATTGTTCTTATGTCTTTTCCTAGAAATATCTTGTTTATTTGATCTTGTAAGCAGTGGGCGTGTTTATATTATCTAAAGGCATTTTTAGAGGATAGAAGATAGACTTTGTGCTACTTTTGTGTTTGAGATTCAGTTATCTTTTGTAGTTTCAGGTGAAGACTTTGTGCTTCACTTTACTCTACGGTTATACTTATTTTGGATCCATGGGGAAGCTACGGAAGACTTTGTGCTTGCGTGAGCGTTCTTGTGACTTTGTTTCTTCAGGTGATCTCTTGCTCTTCGTTTGACACCATTCCTAAAAGAAGAGGAACGTTGTTAACATTAGACCAAGATTTTCCCCCTTTTGTTCTTTATACATTACTTCTGAAAAAAGAGAAGTAGATGTTGTTATACCACCCCCGTGTATTATTTTCTGCTTAATTATACATTCGGCACGTAAGTATTAATAGGGAACCTCCCCTTGATGAGAGGAGAGATTTACCTCGTCTAGATCTGGTAAAGCCACACTCCTCATGGTGTAAATCTCCCTTATGCTGTGGCTGGTGTCCCCATTTTGTCATCAATTAGTTAACAACAAAATATTCACCCAACAATTTTTGGGGACTCCGCTGGGGAACCGAATGTGCAGTCTAAAACCTCAAGTTTTAGATGAAGTAGTCCCTACCCTTATCCATTATATAATCTAGCGACTCCGTTTCATGTCTTACCCATTATTATTATAGCCTTACCAGCTACCTCCATTATATTATTTGGTCTACAAAACCAGAGCTACTGGGAAGAACGTGCATTTTGAGGCCTCAATCTTCAACTTGAAGTAGTTTTGGTCCCATTTTTGTTTTAAAAAATCTGGCAACCCCACGTTACACCAAAAGTCAGAGATCTAAGGGTGTTGTAGACCCTATGTTTGAATTAGTGCAACAAAGTAATTTTTATCTTTTTTCTTCATCAACCTCTATTCAACGATCTAAGAGTTTTCCCTCTGGCCTTGGCAGATCGCCAATACAAGGAAGAACTCCTTTTCCCGCTGTTAATCGCTGCCTACCTATAAACACTCCACCAAGGTTTTTTTATCCCACCTTTTAATCCTCTTATCATAATGGCTCAAGGCCCTTGGGGTAACTCCTTCGGCCCTCTTAACTTGACCCCACCCCTGCATGAACTACCTCGTAGTTCTAGAAAAAAATTTCCTAAGTTTTTTGGTGATGGAAAGGTTCATCCTGACGAGCATATTGCTGCTTTCTCCATAGCATGTGGCATAATTGGGGTTGAATTTGAAGATGTGGCAGTAAGACTCTTTGTGGAAACTTTACAAGGAGCTGTCGCGGATTGGTTTTATCACCTGCAGGCTGGGTCAGTGACAAGCTGGGATATGCTAAAATCCATATTTGAAGCTAGATTTAAGCCCGCTAAAGATGCACATGCTTTGTTAGCTCAGCTGACACAATTAAAGAAAGAATCTCAAGAGCCCATGAGGGATTTCATAGCCAAATTCAACAAATTGAGAAATTGAATTCCAACCATGGCCTAGCCCACACCAGAAAATCTCAAGTGCTTCTTCATCAACTCGCAGCTTCCTGAAGTAAGTTTCCTGTTAAGGCAAGCTAGCCCTATAGACCTAGCCTTGGCTCAAGGTTTGGCTACCGAGATTGAAGATGATCTTATCCTGGCAAGCAAGATCAGGAAAGAGTCTAGTAAAAATAAATTCCCTTCATCGGTAGAAAGCTCTTCTACGGGCACTACAGATCCTATGGTGCAAAAATTAACAAATGAACTGATAGCTTTGAAAAGGCAAATTGCCCAAGGGACGTCCGCTCCTACCTATCGAGATGCGCCCAGGAGGACATTCCAGAATCATCAATATCAAGGTAATGCTGTCCGGACCCAAGGGCAATCAAACTGTCTACCTACCCCTTCAGGAAGATTAGCCATTAAAGCAGTGCCTGCCAATTCAGCGGTCAGATACCTAGACGCAGAGCACGACAACTCCTTTCAACCATAGCTAGACCAACAAGAAGATACTAACCTCTTTGATGAACAGGATGAGGAACTAGCTGGCGACTCCAATATTGGTTTCCTGGATTATCAAGATGAAGCCGAGGATAAAGGAGAAGATTCGGAGGGAACTTATGATATTTTTACCAGATCTCAAAATCAGTCGGCTTCACAAATTGATAAAGGAAAGACACCAGATGGAGAACCCCGGCAAGCAGTTTCTATAGCCAGACGTGGGACTCCATTACCCCCGCAATCAAAAGATCAGGTAACTCATAAAAAAGTAAGTACTCCCAATCACCCGATATCCCCCTCTTCTACTACTCAAGCCAGTGGGGTACCTGTCAAAGCCTCTGATGATGTAATCTCCTCTTCTATCGCAACTTCTTTTCAATCATTTAATATAATTGAGCATGCTATAAAGACTAAGATTCAGATGACAGAGGTTGAGTATTTGAGATCTAACCCAGAATAGTTTGATAGGTTAGCCGAATATGTTAAAAATAAAGTTATCCCTGTAGGACAAGATTCTTTGAAAGTTGTTCCTGATCTCCCCAAAGACCAACCAGCCTAAAATAATTTGGTTGTGACTCCTCCTATCACTCCCAAAAAAATAGAACCTTTCTATGTTTCCCTGCTTATAAATGGTTACAAACTAAGTAATTGTATTATAGACTCCGGGGCTTCAAATAATGTTATGCCTGCCAAGGTGGTAGATTCTCTCAGCCTAACTTTGACCAAAACTTTTGGGAGGTGTTTTTCCATGGAAAACAAACAGGTTCCCCTCCTTGGCTAAATAAAAGATGCCCAATATGCCTTTGTGGCTTTTCTGGAAAAGGGAATAAAAATGACGGTTCTAGTAGCCGATGTTCCAACATCTTACGGCATCCTGCTTGGGTGGAATTTCTGTAAGGATGTTGGGGGCGAGTTAAGCATGGACCTATCAGAAGCAAGGATTCTAATTCAAGGCGTCATAAAAAAATTGCTTCCTGAAAAAGAACCTAGGTATGTAGTTACCCGTTCCACAGCACCTGAAGCTCAGAGTTTATTTGAGTCATCAGTCATGGGCACTTATTTCTTATCCATAGACGAGATCCACGGTGCATTAAATGAAACTCCTACGGGTGATGATTTGGTTTTGGTTTCAGCTGATGTGAAGGGCGAAATACCCAAGCAAAATGAACACATAAAACAACCCTTTCCCCAAAACAAAAAAGTTTTTATTGAAAAAGCAATACCTGATGAGCTATGGACTTTGGAGTTTGACGGCAGTTGCTCTTCTACTGGATCAAGAGCAAGAGTTGTGTTGGTATCCCCTTAGGGAGAAATTACTCCTTTTTCCTACAAATTGCAATTCAACAATACTAACAAGACGGCTGAATATGAATCCCTGTTGCTTGGACTACAGGCTGCCAAAGAAAAGGGTGTTAGAAAACTCCATGTTAAAAGAGATGCTGAGTTGATAGTCTGTCAGGTAAGGAACCTCTATCAGACCAGGATGAGAGGTTACGCCATTACCGTAATCTGGTATGGGATCAAATCAAAAAATTTGATGCCTTCAATATCTCTGCCGTTCCAAGGGAATTCAATGATCGAGCAGATGTATTGGCTGTCTCTGCCACCCTCCTGATTACCCACCCAGATTTTAAGGGAGATAAGTATACTATCGAGCTAGTTTTCCGACCAAGTGTACCAAACAATGTTGACCACTGGCAAGTGTTTAACAATGATGATCAAATCATTGCCTTCTTGGAGCAAAAGGATGATTTCAAACAACTATGTTTTGAAGGTAGCGAGCCCCGGGAGTGTGGGCTGACCCCTGAAACCCAGACCAATACAGGTGAAGATTTTCTACAGCTCAAGGGGAATAAAATTCCCAAAGGTTTGGTTTCCCTAAAGAAGCTATTTGATGACCATGACAGGTTTGTCAAACAACAACGAACAGATTCAAATTCTTCTCAAGATTTTGATCAAGTCAACTTGGGAACCAAGCACGATCCTAAGATGGTAAACATTGGGAAATGTTGTACTTCCAAAGAAAGGTTTGAACTTGCTAGTTTACTCCATCAATATAGGGATGTGTTGGCCTATTCATATGATGACTTGAAATCTCTTAGGCCACATGACATCCATCATGACATCCCCCTCAAAGCCAACTCTGTGCCTTATAAAGAGAAATCCAGGCAATATAATCCAAAAATATCAGGTACTATTTTAGCTGAGATACAAAAGATGTTGGATGCTCGGATAATTTTTCTGATCCATCACTCAACATGGGTTGCTAAAATAGTACCCGTCAGAGAGAAAAATGGTGAGATTCGAATCTGTGTAGATTTTAGAAACTTGAATCAGTTGTCCTTAAAAGATAACTACCCCCTTCCCATTATGGATCAAGTCTTACAGATGGTAACAGGTTCAGAAATGTTATCAATGCTTGACGGTTTTTTGGGTTATAATCAAGTTGAGGTCGGGAAAGTAGATCAACACAAGACAGCGTTCACCACCCCCTGGGGCACTTTCGCTTACCGCAGGATACCGTTCAGTCTAATAAACGCAGGTGCCACTTTTTAAAGGGCTATGGATCTCGCTTTCAAAGATGTAATGGGAAAATTCATTGTAGTATACCTAGACGATCTGACGGTATTTTCAAAATAGCGTTCCGAGCATGTTCACCATTTGCAAAAGGTACTGGAGTGCTGCCATCAAAACGGCATCTCATTAAACCCAAAGAAATCCATCTTCGGAGTAACTGAAGGGAAACTTCTCAGACACATAGTGTCCCGAGAAGGCATCAAAATTAATTTAGAAAGAGTTAGATCCATCCAGGAACTTACTCTGCCTACCAGCAAGACCGCAGTTCATTCTTTCTTTGGAAAAGTGAATTTCCTTAGGAGATTTGTTCTAGAATTTGCCAAAAAAACTCGTCACATTGTCAACATGATGAAGAGCAATGCCACATTTAGGTGGACTGCCGAGGGCAAAGCAGCGTTCAAAGAAATTAAAGAAGCAATTGCTCAGGCACCAGTCTTGGTCTGTTCGGACTATACTAAAGGTTTCAAGATATATAGTTATGCCTTTGAGCATACACTATCAGCTATTTTGGTTCAGCCCAATTTAGAAAATGCAGAATCTCCGATTTCATTCATGAGTTGCCCACTCAAAAATCATGAATTGAAATATTCCCTTATGGAGAAACATGCATACGCCGTGGTCAAGGCTGTCAAGCATTTTAGGTTTTATATCCTAAATTCTCACACCGA
The DNA here is from genome assembly GCA_037957365.1 of Torreya grandis. Lineage (NCBI taxonomy): Eukaryota > Viridiplantae > Streptophyta > Pinopsida > Cupressales > Taxaceae > Torreya > Torreya grandis. The sequence continues at coordinate 2,960,749 of JARHVA010001703.1, forward strand.
AGTCCTCGTACCAGATACAACGATAATATCTATTTTGACTCAGCAAGAGTTTGATACAAAGAGAGGTAACTGGATTGCCAAAACTCGAGAATTTGACCTGGATATCAAACCAACCAAGCTGGTACGAGGAAGGGGTCTCTGCCAATTGATCGCCAACAACATTCCAGATGAATTAAAAAGTGAAGAACAAGATGTCAAAAGTGGGCCCGCAGTTCTCTTTGTCGCCACTACTGATGAGTGGTATTCTAACATTGCTCATTTCCTAACATATGGTGAGTGTCCTCCTCATCTTTCTTTTAAAGAAAAATGGAATGTTAAATTGAAATCAGTTAGTTATGTTCTGTGTGACAATGGTCTTTATAAGAGAAACCTGGACGGGGCATTTCTTCGTTGTGTTGACAAAACTCAACAAGGAAGACTTTTAGAATCTTTCCACAATTTGGCTTGTGGAGGACATTTCTTCTCACCGGTGACGGCACACAAGATTCTATGAGCAAGGTACTATTGGCCCATGCTTTTTCAAGATGCTTACAAATGGGTGCGTAAGTGTGAGCTGTGTCAGCAATTCATTGGAAAGCCTAAGCTGCCTGCTTTGCCCCTCAAGCCAGTTGTGATCGAAGAACCATTTCAGCAATGGGGTGTTGATTTCATTGGTGCAGTTAACCCGTCTTCAAGTGCTAGACATGATTATGTCCTCACCGCGATGGATTATTTTACTAAATGGGTGGAGGCCATACCAACCAAACATGATACATCTGAAGTAGTATGTAGCTTCCTCAAAGAAAATATCATCTCCAGGTTTGGGGTTCCACTAAAAATTGTGACAGATAATGCGGCCTATTTTTCGTCGCATGAAATCACTCAATTTTGTTTCCATTATGGGATTACCTTGTCTCACATCTCAGATTATTTCCCTCAAGGAAATGGACAAGTAGAATTGAGCAACAGAAACCTGGTCACCATTATCAGGAAGTTGGTGGACGACAATCAGAGAACATGGCACAAAGCTTTGTATGATGCTTTATGGGCCGACAAGATAACACCCAAAAGAGCTATAGGTATGTCACCTTTCCAACTCCTATATAGATGAAATGCAAAAATTTCCATCACCCTTAAACTACCAGCACTCAGATTAACCAGAGCGATCGAAGACTCAACCTTCGAAAGCTTAGTTGACAAGCGGATCATGTGTCTGACCGCACTGAACAAACAACGAGTTATGGTGGTAGATCGGATCAAGGAACATCAGGACTGGGTGAAAGCGCTTTTTTATAAAAAAACTAAAGCATGTGAGTTCCAAGTCGGAGATCAAGTCTTGTTATGGGACAAGCGACGTGAACCAAAAGGGATGCATGGCAAATTCAACTCCCTGTGGAGGGCCCCATTCACCATTCGGCAGCTCTGTGGCGAGGCGAGCTTTTTGCTGGAGTATAAAGATGGAACACTATTTACACTACCTCACAATGGGCAGCATCTAAAGCTTTTCAACCCTTGAAGCTTGAATGAGTCCATTTGTAAAATATGTACAGTTTTTATGTTTTGTCTATTTTTCTTTCTCGTTTCTCGCTCGACTCTGTAGCCCAATGACTTGGATGAAGGCACTTAGAGACTGGATTCTGCTTCCGCTAATCATTATGAAATGCAAAAGTTCCCCAATAGGAACCAGCTATTGTTTCTAAAACCAGCTTAGCTCATTTTGGAAGCAACCCCTTACGAAACTTGTCCGTTTCATCTTTTGTCTCTCTAAGTTCATTTTTCAATACGAATTCTTTAATTCATTTTTGTCTTGGTCGGATTGGAGAGTGGTTACTATCCCGTCAAGGCCAAGTTTTCCCTTCCCCTTTTCCTTTTTCTCCTCCCAGAGTTGGTCTCTTTTTGTTTTTTCCTGCAAGAGCGACGATTTTCACCGCCCCTGCGTTTACCTTGTTTTTATGCAAGGGCAGCAATTTTCACCGCCCCTACATTTTTCCTGCAAGGGCGGCGATTTTTGCTGCCCTTGCATGTCTCGATTTCTATGCAAGGCATTTATGGCCACGTGCAGTGGGTTGTTGGGGTGAATTTTTCACCCTATATATTCCAATTTGAGCCTCTTTCTTCTCACTGCTTCCTCTCCTCCTCCTACCTCTTGTACCTGAGCGCCTCAAGAGACTTTTCGAAGCACCAGCTCGTGGATCCGACTTCATGGCACGCGCTTCTTCCAAGTAGGGGTTTGTTTTTAGATTTGTTTCTTGTTTTCTTCCTAGCTTAGTTGTTTTTAGTTGTTTTTGGTTTATTTTTCTTTTTTCCCTCTTACCCACGGCTTTTTTTCCGCCACAGCCTCATACGAACGGCATTTTTTTGCCTCCCACGTCTTTTTTAACCCCTGTGCAAAGGCAACGAAATACGCCACCCTTCCACAATCCTCTCTTGCCCAGTGCAGTGGCGGCAATTTTTGTCACCTCTAGTTTTTTGCAACCCTTGTGCAGAGGCGGCAAAAATCGCCGCCTTTGCACTTTGCGAACTCCTACAAGGGCGGTGAAATTTGCTGCCCTTGCATCCTTCCCACAAGGGCAAAAATTTTTGCCGCCCTTGCATATTCATCCAATTTATGCAAGGGCAGCAATTTTCGCTGCCCCTGCATTTTTCTTCCATTTTTTAGCTAACTCCCAGAATTTCTTCCGAGTTGTCCCTTTCATGCTTTTTCTTCCTCATTTTCTGCCCCTTTGCTTGACCTGGCCTATTTAAGTGACCTTCAGTAACCCATGTCACTTAAATTGCACTCTCCCTCTCTCACTCACTCTCTTTTTATCAATGGCAGTAGCACCTTCAGCGAGCTCCTGTACACCTGCTCCCATCCAATCAAGATCGTCCCCTATGACGGAAGCATCTCCCTCGAAGGCAAAGACAATAAAATACAAATACCAGGGCGTCTTCCTACTCACATCAGTCACCTCGAATGTTGATGACATTCAAGATACAGAGATTGGCCACGTGGACATGGCTAAATTCCTGGGGCAAACTAAGGCAACCAATCCCAGCACCGGGATAAAAAGAATTGTTGAGAGCAACATCCACCTGGTGGCCGCCTTTCCAGTAGCAGTGCATCATGTAGAGTTTGTCCTCTAGTGTGCGCACTTTTACAACAAGGAGACCAGATCGGTCTCAGACACGAACAGTAGCATGATAATTCGGTTGGAATCCGATTTTATCGACAAAGCTTTCTTGTGTCCTCCGGCCACCGAAGTGACCCAAATCGATTTCAAAGACACACAGAAGGAGTACGACAAAGACCCCGAAAGGGAAAAGAAGGTCATGAACTATAAATGGCTCAAAACCCCAAGGACCAGTCTATCTAGATGGCCAAAAAGCTTCCCCAGAAGTGATTTCATCGAGGAGGTTGGCGACTTAATCACCCTCCTCAACAGAGTACAGGGCCTCCCGTCCTCTTCACAATTTCATGAATGGATGTATCCTTTCATTAAGATCATCCTTCAAGGCAAACAAACCATATTTTGGGGGGAACAGATCAACAATGTTATCCATGAGTAACTAACCAGGGTACAGACCTCTTTCAAATTCTACATGAACTCGTACATGGTCTATATAGCTGCTGCCATGCGATCTTTCCCAAGTTTGACAATAGAGGGGGATAGAAGGACCACCCCGGTCTACTCGTACTATCTAAGCTGATGCTTCAAGGGTCAACACATCATTTCAGGTGAGTAAATGACGCATTCTTTGCCATATTTTTGTGTCTCTTCGATCCTCAGTTGGAGCAGAAGAGAATATCAGACGAGGCATGGGCGGTAGTAAATAGTTATGGGTGCATGTTCCTCTAGTTTCTGACCTTTTGCTATCTTCGGGTGGGTTTTTACCAAGGATACCCTTACATGCTCTCAAAATTCCCTTCGAATAGGTTGGTCCTAATGGAGCTTTGCCGTCAACTGTCTGTCACATACACAAAGCAGATGGAGCTCAAGAGACCCAGTTTCAAGTTCCCTGTCTAGATTGGCAGATTTTCAGTTGCTACATCAACTAAAGCCAAGGTCATGGAAACAGAAATGCAAATGGTTACCATCAAACCATTCAAAATATAGGAAAAATTTGACTACAGAGGAGTCAAAGAGATGATCCAAAGGAAAACCCAGTTCCACGAGCCCATGATTGAAGATATCTGGGTAGACATGAGGACGGCTGATGAGATAAGGAAAATGGACTATTGCCATCTCACACTTGAATAGATAGAGTACCTCGGGCTCATAGAGATCCCTTCAGGTTTAATTGATGATGGGAATATCATAAACAATAGATATCTGGTGGAAAAGGTCGCTGATTCCCCTCTCCCTCTAATTAAATGGTCTCAGAAGGAACTGACTTCTCTGAGGAAAAGATTTGAACCAATATTGGCTAACACCAATGATTAGTTAGCAGCCAAAGGGATCACCTTGAAAGAATTTGTCACAAGATCAGAGGCTGAATACCAAGTAGAGTTGAAGAGGAAGGCAGAGAACCGAATAAAGAACAAAGGAGACGTTCCTTCTCCATCTAAGCCTCGCAAACCTAGAATCATTTTTGTCTCCAAAAAGCCTAAACCTACACAAGAGCCTGAAGCAGCAGCTGAAGGAACTAAAGAATAGAGCCCCGAGGCATAGACAACTCAACCCATGGAGACACAGGATCAACCTTCAGAACGACCAAGTGTTGAGTCTTTGATCTTGCTGGGACAAGCATAGCCGATCCAGAGTGCCTCTCTTTCTCCCCCTCAGTCTCCTACGGTACTTGCTTTTCCTATCTCTCCAATCAGTGTTCCATCTTTTGGAGCCACTTCCCCTTCCAGGGTTGTTTTTGGTGATCCTCAGGGCCCTTCAGCAGGTTCTCCCTGCTCTTTCGGGTCCATTCCAAGTCTTTCATCTCCGTCTTTCAACCTGCCACCAAGCCCTGCACCTGAGCCGAAACCAGTAGTTGATACAATTTTGCCGGTTATTCCAACTACAACCACTGTCACCACCAGTAGTATGGAAACTGCTACAATGACACCGGCAGAGGTGACTATTGTTGCAACAGGTACTTCTCTCCTGCCATGGATGTCTGCTTTCACACCTAAAAGAAAGAAAATGGCCATCTCCCTAGATGAATTCGACTTTGGTAAGATAATACCGGCGAAAGCAAAGGCTCCTAAAAGGCCAAAAATCCTCTCCAGATTGGTCGAAGAAAAGGGGCAAAAATTTTTAGAAATTGCCAAGCCTCCTCAAGACGTAGCCCTTGAGGGTTTTGAAATGAGCAGTTATTCTGTCTCTCGTGTTGAACTTGGCAAAGTTACTCACGAAGGGGCAAAGAGTGATCTTCAGGCAGCAATGGACATTATGGTCCAAAAGTTTGACAGGGAAAAAGAAATGAAGGATTTTTACAAAGCCAAGGCTGAGCAGTTAACAGTAGTAATCAAAAGATTCACTATTCCCCCTAAAATAGTGACTCCAGAGGCCTTTTCTGTGGATGATCCAGTCATTCAGAAAGCTGAAAAGACCTATTTAAAAGGGAAAGTCATGGAGGAATATATTGAGAGGATGCACAATCAGGGAGTCTCTTTACTGTCAGAAGTTGTAGAAAGAACAGGTAAAATGAAGAGATTGAAAACTCAGGTAGACGACTTTGTCTCCCTTATCTCTCAAGAAATTGATGGCTTAGAGAAAGATCTTAGTAGGTTGAAGGAAATGAAGGATCTCAAAAAGAGTACCCTGATAACTATCGGTGTCATCCCCAACAAAGATTCCTATGTTGAGATCAAGGATTCAATGGTCTTCAAAATTTAGGTACTCAAGGACTTAATTGATGATCTCAAAGCTTTCAAAAAAGCTAGAGAAAAGAGTGACCTGAACCTACTTAACAAGTTAGAAGAGATGCCATGCAACTTGACCTCTAAGGACCATCATTTCCTTCTGGCAGAGGAAATGATTCAAAGTTTCAAAGGGATGATCCAAAAGGATTTTGAAGAAGCATCTTTCTTAATGACTTCAGTGGACAGCATTCTAGATGCTCAGTTAACTTTGGAGAATTTGAAATCTAGGTTAACTGGCCATTCTAAAGCCATCATAGCATTGAAAGACGCGTTTATCAGAGCGAGAGTTGTCTCCAAAAATGTAGCTACGCTAGAAAACATAGGAATTCAGGCATCAATCACCATGTACGATGCTCATCTAAAGAAGTTCGGCAGCAAGAATTGACTCTCCATCTCCCCCTTCTCTCTTTTTCTGTCCTTATGCATTTCTTTTTTGTGTAGAATGCATGCAATTTTGTAATATGTAATTACTTGTAAAAATTTTGGAAAATATCTAAAAGTCAAAGATGAGTCATCTTTGACCAAGATATTTTATATTTTATTATTTTCTTTTTTTGAGGATTTTCTCCCTATATATAGTGGAGACCTCATTTATAATCGGTCTTCTGGAAAATTTAATAGCAAACACTACTGAAATTGAAACAACTTTTGAGACTTTGTGCTCAAATTTGTAAATCATATTTTGATGAAATAAATGAGAAGCAGGTTTGTTTCAGACTTTGTGTTGAGATTATCTGTGTGATTTAGGAAATTGTTCTTATGTCTTTTCCTAGAAATATCTTGTTTATTTGATCTTGTAAGCAGTGGGCGTGTTTATATTATCTAAAGGCGTTTCTAGAGGATAGAAGATAGACTTTGTGCTACTTTTGTCTTTTAGATTCAATTATCTTTTGTAGTTTTAGGTGAAGACTTTGTGCTTCACTTTACTCTACGGTTATACTTGTTTCGGATCCGTGGGGAAGCTACGAAAGACTTTGTGCTTGCGTGAGCATTCTTGTGACTTTGTTTCTTCAGGTGATCTCTTGCTCTTCGTTTGACACCATTCCTGAAAGAAGAGGAACGTTGTTAACATTAGACCAGGATTTCCCCCCTTTTGTTCTTTATACATTACTTCTGAAAAAAGAGAAGTAGATGTTGTTATACCACCCCCGTGTATTATTTTCTACTTAATTATACATCCGGCACGTAAGTATTAATAGGGAGCCTCCCCTTGATGAGAGGAGAGATTTACCTCATCTAGATCTGGTAAAGCCACACTCCTCGTGGTGTAAATCTCCCTTATGTTGTGGCTGATATCCCCATTTTGTCATCAGTTAGTTAATGACAAAATATTCACCCAACACCTCTAAGGATATGATAGGTATTTAAAAGTATCATACATTCCTTTATATGGATTTTCATGGAAAATTGAAGCCAAATTTGAGGCCAAGTGTTAAAGATGTGGGAAAGAAGAATTTCTTAGACTGCATATGGTAATGGCTCATCTTCAAAAGTTTTCACATGATAAAGACTAATTTCAATGCATGAATATGCATGTATAAAATAATTACCTCAAATTTCAATGATCATACCTATCCCTAGTCAATTTTGGGATGTTAAAATAGGTTTGGATGATGAAGGTAGTTTCCTGAGCCAACACAGAGAGTTTCATGCCATTTTTCATGAGTTTCATGACTTGTATGGACACTTGTACTTCTTAAAATTGCATGGTTCATTTAAAACCTATTTATAATGCATATTTAACCTATTTTATGAGATTCAAAAGTGTCAAAGTGACCTTTGGACTCCCTTGTCTCACCCCTCTCCTAATGGCTATAAATAGTGACTTTTTTAGCTCTTTTGAGAAACCTCCATTGGTTAATGGTGAAACACTACATAATTTTGTATTTCAATTAGTTTTTAAGCAATAAACAAGTGAATATACATAATTACATTATATACAATTGAGTTTTGTTGCAATCTTATTGGTCTTGTCTAGTAGAAGATGATGTTTTCTAGCATGTTATCCTTGAACATTCACCAAGTGTGCAGAAGAGTAATTATTATACGTATTTGTTAGTGTTTTATTTTAGTGTATAAGTGTTTAATAAATGTTATATTATTTTATTATCCAAATTATCATTCATCATCCCTCCTAAACATCAATATACCTCTTGAGCCTAGCATATGAAACATTGATGTAACAATCTATCTTAAGTTGTAAGTTATGTGTAAAAGAATATTTGTTTTTATCTAAGTAGTATAAGTTTAGTCAATAGGAGGAAATTTAATATTGGTGCATCACCTTTTATATTTCTAAGTTTTTATTCTTAATCCTTTGCATGCAAAGTTGTTAAGTGAAAGAGTGTTTTAAAGAAAGCATCAAAGGAACTAACCCTTCTAGAGATTCTTCTCACCAAATTGATTACCCACAATAAGTGAGATGTTTCCATTATACCACTTGGATGAGGAGAGTTGAGACATCTCCTCAAGGGGTGAAAATCCAAGTGATAATAGTTTTTATCATGCTAGGTGGGACTCGAAGTTCTAGAAGATTGGTACTAGTCTTGACATATTTGTAGTCATAAGAACATCTACATTCAGTACCTGGTGACTACACTAAGTTTTCAAATCTTTGGTTGTTGATCATACCTTAATTTCCATGCCAAAGGTAACCACTAGGTCTGTTTCTAAAGGTATACCTTTTGAGTTTGTGCAATTGTCTTTTTATTTTATCAAAAGATTCAAATTTGTGAATACTTATCCTTATTTAAAGGAGTTGGTGTTTAAGAAGTCTAGGTTTCTACTTATTTTAACCCATAATACACATATTCTACATTATAATATGTTTATAAACCTTCATTTTGTAGCCTTCACTAGATCATCTCCTTTGAATCTTGACCAATATGACCAAATTCCTAGATTAGCCCTTAAGAGTGTCCCATATTTTAGTGGAGAAGGTTATATTACTCCCCTTAAACATATTAGAAACATGGAAAATTTTAGAAACATCCATAATATCACTCAAGATAATATGGCTATCAGGGTATTGGCATTGTTTTTTAAAGGGAAAAAATTAGATTGGTATGGAACTAGGAAATCTATTGTCTAAGAGGTTTGAAAATAAGAGTGATTATTTGTCACTAGCTGAGAAATTGACTACTATCAAGAGGGCTCCTTAAGAGTTCATGCAATATTTTAACTCTAGATTTCAAAATACATGGGATAAGATCCCAACCCTTATGAGACCCACTCAAAATTATACCTTCTTGTACTACCTAAAAGCATTGAATAATGGTGTGGCCATGATGATCCAATCCATGGGTGAAAATACATTACCTGATGCCTATGAGATAGATATTAATGTTGATAATTGTCATGTTCAATCAGGGAAGATTACTCCTAGACCATTAATGCCATTGTTCCCTGATTTGTAGCCTCTTAGTCAAGTATCATTACCTAATGTTTCTCTATATTTTTCACTAATTGCATTTAAATGAGGAAGAAACTAAAGTTAAGAGGTTTGGGTTTGATGTTACTTGGATTTAGTGTGCACCGTATCCAAGCTTTGTGGGAGCTCCTCTTTGGCTGTGGATGAAACACCTGCAGTAAGAAAGAAGCTTAAACAAGAAAAATGTTAGAGGAGGATATGGTGGACTGCCAAGCTACGCGCTCGGTCCCAGAAGCGTGAAGCTCCATAAGGGATGATAGTCCACTGTATAAAGGTAAAAGTGTTGTAAAGAAATAAATGACAAATGACTTAAAGAAATAGAAAAGTAGAATGTTGTGTACCTGTTCTCTATAGTCTGTGTGTCTTAGAATGTTATAGAAAGTTGGCTGAAGGTTTTGTTTGGTGTATGGGCTGTATGGATAGGTTTTTTGGTCTGTTAGTTCAAAACATAGTCACCGACATCGGTGGGTTTGCTGAGGTTGGTGGGGAATTGCCGACATCAGTTGGGTTGCTAATGTTGGTCAGGGTAGTGGGCTTTAGATGAGTTTTAGAATATTTTTGTGATGGACAGAAGAGTTTTTGGGAATTTGGAGGTTGGTGCAAGGTTGTGGAAAGGTGAATGATGTCTGAGGAAAGGTAAGGTAGAGGATAGGTGTGAAAAGAGGGTAAGAATAAGGGGAAGGCCTTTAAACCGCTCCATGGAAGAAGTCAGGTCTCTTGATAGTATTTAGAAATATCAAATGGAAACTAATTAACAGTGTATTCTAAAACACTAAAATGAGAACCAGAATACTTAGCTCTATTAGGTGAAGAACTTGAGGTATCAGAATACTTATTTCCATTATGGTTGATGTTGAGGTCTTCGCACAATGTTTCAATCCAGTCTCTGGAATGACTTATGCAGAGCTTCGGTAGCCAGGAGAGTGATAGTCAAGTTCTGGTGCTTCTAGTCTCAGAGTGTTTACGTCAATGTGCAAGAAGGTGGGGGCAACTCAATGTTAGAGCTTGGCTTATGTAACTGACATCGGTAATCCCATCGGTGTTGGCGTAAGGTTGCCGATGTCAGCTAATGCTTGACTGATGTCAGCACAGAGAGAATAGGTAAAAGGGCTATTTTCAGCCTTTTCCCCATTTCTCCACCTACCAAGTGCCTTTTCTATTAGAGAATGGTCAAAACAAGGGCTTTTGAGGCATGAGAGTTGGTTAGGGAGTTAAGATGGAGTGAGAATAGGTCATGGGTAGTTAGGATTTAGAGGACTTAGTCTGAGGGTGACTCATAGGCTAAGAAATGGTCTTAGGGTGAGGTGTCTAGGTGAGGTATCCTAGGTGAAAGGGGTTTAAGTGTGGGTTAGGAGTGTTAATGTTTAGAAGGGGACCAAGGGGGGTTGACATGATATTGGTGTCTACATTTGCCCCTTTTTGTCTTGTGGTTTGTTCTGACGAATTACAAGACAAAAATAGATGTAAGTTGCCCCAAGTATGGGATGAGGTATTCCCCCTCAAAGTAGGAATCGAGAGAAGGTAATATAAAATTGGGTGCTGATTTGATAAGCAGTAGATGGGTAGGGTGAGGTTAGAGTGTGAACGGTGCAATAGTTGAGATTGTGCGTATACCACTTCACTTGATAGGTAGGTCAAATTGGTGTAGGTAAGGTTGAGGAGGACTAAAATCAAAGTAACCGGTCCCTAGTTATTAGTGGTAGTTGATTGGGTTAAAACGATCAAAGCTATAGCTCCAATGGTCAAGGAGGACTAAAATTGAAGTAATTAGTCCCTAGCTTATTAGTGGTAGCTGATTGGGTTAGATCGATCAAAGCTATAGCTCTAATAGTCATCGTGTTCCAAGTATCTAAGCTAAGAAGTGCTCTTAGAAAACATGAAAATGTCACAAATATTAGGGATCAACTTGGTCGCGATCCAACAATAGGTGTGAGGGGCGCGTATAATTTGCTAATTATTTGTGAGGTAGCATACGTAATCAAAACAACCAAGGCAAATTTGTCTCAAAAGTGGTCATGGTCTGAGGAGATAGTCATGATCTCTGAGGTCATTTTCCAAGTTAGGCTGAGATATAAGTGATCTCAAGTGTTATTTGTTGTGGTTAGGGAGATGTATGTGATCTCTGATATGCCCCATGAGAAGTCTAAGGTGACTTTTACAGTGTCAGGGCTAGTTTTTTGGTCATGATTTTGGGTAGTTTTAGAAAAGACCTATGTTTTTATGTGGCCAACGTTAGTTAGGCAACTGATGTTAGTAATATAGAAAGATATTACATTGCTGATGTTAGTAGAAGACTGGCCAATGTCGACGGCATAGGGCATGATTATGCTGGCGTCGGTGGCCTAACAAATCTGACAAAAGCTGATTAGCAGCCCACCAAAAGTCATTTGTGACTTTTAAAGTGTTGAAAAAGAGAGCTCTGAGTGTTTGAGTGATAGAGACCTCCGATTTGTCCTTGTTAGCAATGCTAGGTGTCAGGGTGTGAGTGGGGAGGAGTGTTGGTGAGTGTTGGAGTGTGTGTGGGCTTTTAGGAGCATGGTGGGCCACTATTGATTGATTTGAGGAGACGAGGTAGATGGAGATGGAAGATGTCAGAGGAGGCCCTACAGGAGGACCACCACCATCAGCACCCATTATACCACCTCAGTGGCAATGACGAGATGAGGTAGGGTATGTTATTTGAATTTTTGATTGGTTTTTGAATTTGATATTATTTTTGTAATTATTTTGAGTTTTTAGCGATAGATCAGGGGGAGGGGTATTAGATGGTTTGGTAGGTTAGGTAGGGTACTTTAGGTAGGTTTAGGGGGGTTGTGGGGTATTTTCAAGGGTGAAATGGGGAAGCCCTAAATTTTAGGGCTCTCCCCATTCAGCCCATGGGCTGAACTAGTTGCCGACGTCGATGGTTCCACTGATGTTAGCTGACAAAGCCACCAATGTCAGCAAGTTGAATACAAATGCCAGTTAGGTTAGAGCCATCATCAGCACCCTAATTGATGTTGGTTGCCTATTGAAGGGTGTTTAGGTCTTGGAAAGGTTGAAAATAATAATTTGGAGGGCCTAAGTCATGCCGATGCACTCTTGGGTGTGATGATGGACATATAGGTTTGTTTGATGGGAAAATGTAAGTCAATTGTGGTAGTTATGTGGTGATTTAGATGAGCTAACCCCAGAAGACCCTGTGTCAACTGAGTGCTGCCTACATAGCCCATGTGAGGGGCCTCAAGCTAATGTAGTTCTCCCAAAAAGGGAAAGCAAAGGGTAGGTTATGGATTGGGTTTGACTAGGTTAGGTCATGGTTTAAAGGTTAGATGGTTAAAAAGACTAAAAATGAGGTAGTTTAGGATAGGTGGTGATCCTAGGGTTCAAGGTAGGTAGTGAGATTAGGGTTTATATAGTTAGTCCATTAGGTAAATGAATGAATGAATGGTTGATCTAACCTCAGAAGACCCCATGGCAATTGAGTGTTGCCTACATAGCCCCTGTTTTAAGGGCCTCAAGCTAATGTAGTTCTCCCAAAAAGGGAAGAAGAGTCAAAGAGGTTGGTAGTTGTTTTGAAAAACATTTGTCAATGTTGTTGCGTGTGTGTTGGTTGGATGCAGGCTAGGTAGACATTGACATTGTGAGATCATCTCCCTACATTGTTGACGCAAATGTGTCAAGACATCATTGGAGAGGAGTGGGCACATATGGCCATTGTAGGGCTCGATGGGTTGCGATGATATTGCTGAGTTACTAGAGATGTCAGTTTGATGGTGGCATTGATCGAGCGGTGGGATCATACCACTAACACCTTTCACCTACCGATCAAAGAGTTGACTATGATAGTAGAGGATGTGTATCAGATTTTGTAGTTGCTGATACATGGGGCAAATTTATATGCATGCTTAAGAAAGGAGCATGACATTCATATGGTTACACTATTTGGGGAGCACACTGTTGAGGTGACCTACCATTCGGTGAGTTTTGCTTATGAGCTAATTTATGCTGCTGATGAGGATGAACATCGACTAGCCATCCTGATGATGATTGGCATCACTGTATATGCCCTTCTTGATGTAGAGGGAGGGATATTCTTGATCTCGATGACTAGAGTTTTGGTAGACATGTTAGGGGAGCAAATAGTTTTTACTTGGGCTCCAGTATTTTTAGCTTAGTTATACAAGGAGCTATGGGGGATCAACCAACAGTGGTGGTACATCTTGTGTGTGGGCCACCTCCTGAATTGTTGGGTGTACCAACATATCATAGTAACATGACCTCTTGGCCTCTCAGTAGTGATTCAGGGTGGCTTCAAAGTTGGTTTTAGGTAGTGGTGAGAGGTCATGGCACAGACACGTGTGGATGCCATCATCTGGGATATTGATTATTATAGGGGGTATTAGATGCCTTGATCTTAGTAGATATCATTTGGAGGCCATACTTGTTATATTCAGCATTCAGAGATTAGGCAGAGTAGCTAGTGGGGGTCTAGAGCCTGAGATGGGTGAGGGGTAGGTGAGTTGGTGAGATCAAGAAAGTTCCTATTGAGAGAGTGTGGCACCATTATGGGTTGTTACAAGATGTGCCACCTGCTCTCCCACAATATAGATGTGATGACATTGAGGCACCCCTCCCACTACCAAAGGAGACAGGGCAGCCAAATTTTGAGGAGATACCCGCAAGTCCCAATGTGGTAGATTTAGGGTGTACGATGGCCTACTTGACTTGGTGGGCAGGTCACTATGCTGGGATTTAAAGGAGACCACCTCCTGATCTGTAGCTGGTTAGTAGAGAGAGGGATGCCACCATTTAGGTGAGAGATGCAACATGAGCATAGGTGGTAGTGCTTTAGGGATAGGTGATAGTTTTGACAGCATAGGTTACTACATTGCAAGGGCAATTGGCCGTAGCCTAGGCATAGGTATTGGTAAGGCAGGGTTTTGGAGGGCAGGGCCCTATTCAGTTGCCACCACAGTAACTAGCTCAGCCACCACCATAGTAGCCATTAGTTCAACAGCCACCTCAGCCACAGCCATAGAGTTCTCTATAGGGCATGGCATCAAGATCGATGGGTCCATCATAGACTATATCTAGGTACAAAACTACAATGGATGAGATCGCATATTATGAGGGTGTCATCTAGGAATTCTTGCAAATCTAGAAATATTTTGAGATGCTAGCTCAATAGAGATCTGTGTCACGTGCCACTGCCTCTAGTTCTCAGAGACAGTGATGGTCAGAGGGTGGAGATGATTTGGCATCTTCACGATGACCACCACCACCACAGCCTTGAGGTGTTTGTAGTTGTTGAGGTGTATATATATACTGGCCTGCATGCCGTTGCCGCGAGATGTACATACATTTTTAGAGAGGCATATTTTAGATATTTTTTAATGTATACCTTCATTTAATAGTTATATATATATGAGATGTTTGAGATATTGGCATGTTATGGATGTGACTTTGTGTTAGTTGTTTTGGTTATATTAGTGTTTTTAGCATTTCCCATATGTGTAATGGTACACGCTTGAAATGATGAGTGTATGATGATGTTATAGACTTTTTCATATTGTGTGATGCTGTATGTTATAACATAGGTTATGTGGTATTTCATCCTTAGAAATTTTCCATATTGGTGATGGTGTATGCTAAAAATGAAATGAGTTTATTTATGTTTCAGTAGGTTTCCATATTGGTGATGGGATATGCTTGACATAAATTGTGTTTGGTTGATAGTTTCCATGTGTATTGTTTTCCATAGAAACTAATGTGAATGGGATATGATAATTTATATAACACAAATTGGTATTTACATTAAATAAATCATGATGTTATGTTAGTGGTTATAAAATGTTTTGGTTGTATTTTATCAAAAACATGTGATGTTATTTATGATAAAATTGAGTTGAATGTGAGGGCAATATGTGAGCATATAATTTTAAGACACTGCATCCTAAAAGATAAACTGGCATGTGACGAAGGTGTGTAAGAAGTGAAAGGCGCATTGCTCTTTCATTGACAAGGACCATAATGATAGCATAGATAGGGTTTTTTGCAAACAAAAGCCCCGTTCATGCATTACGTCATTGGCCATTGGCTTTTGTTAGATAAGTACCCTAATCACTTGACGTTAAGTGAGCTCAAAATCCCTTGGGTATTTTGGGGTAAAAGGTGTGATTATGTGATATGTAAGGATAGCATAACCCTTTTTAGCAAGGATAAATTTTCCCCTTTTATAGGTGACCCTGAGAATGACTATAAGCAAGTCCATGACTTAATAATTTGTCAATCAATTTTTTTTGGTAGACTGATCAATGCAGGAAGTCTACTTTGGGATGTTACTTTTGTTTTGTGGTCATGTGAAGCTGATCGATGCAAGAAACTTCTGAGAGGGTGTTGTTTTTGTAGCAAAATTTGGGCATAGCCATCCTTCAAGGGAGTGGTCTATATTTTTCTTTGTATGTTTTGACTTCTTTAAATAGCTATCCTTTAAGGGAGCAGTCTACTAATTTCAGCAATAATGCAGCTGTCCTTCAAGGGAGCAGTCTACATTTATGGTTTATGACCTTTTAATATTTTGTTAGGCATCCCAGTTTTATGTTTTTTTTTGTTGACTGAAATTTTAGTCATGGACTAGACTATAGAGGTTTAGGGGTTTCCCTTTTATTAGGACAAAGCATTAATGCTTAAAAAAGGGTTAACTAATTGTTGTTAGGGAAAATGTTGAAAGGAATAGGAATGAGGATGATGGGGTTTGTTCCAAGGGACGAGCTCAAGTTAAACATCAGGTGAATGATTACTTGGTTAAAAGTAGAATGGTCATAGATGTAAGGCATTAAGGGGCTCAGGTTCTGGCTGGCCTTTGAGAGAAGACAGATGATAAGTGCCTAATCCATACTTGTGCATTATTATATAAGGTCTGATCCAATTAGGAGCAAACTTGCCTCATTTGCTTCTTTCCATATTGGTCACGTGTTGGTTTTCTTTAAGGACTAGATCTTCGATTTTAAAATCTTGCTCTTTTAGATTTTTGTTGTAGGCACACTTGATGCGATATTGGTAGATATGAAGATGATTAAGAGCGGCATGGTTAGGGACGTGAAGTAGGTTAGCATGTTGTTGGAATTTGATATAATGCTGAACATAGTCACTACAGTCTTGGTTAAGAGTGGGCCAATAATAGCCCAGGTGGAGGATGCGCTTTGCAACTGAGTTACCACTGAAACGTCCTCCACAAATCCCATCATGGACTTGTTTGATGGCATGGGCTGTCTTAGTGGTGGTTAGACATTAGAGAAGGAGGCCATTGAAACCTCATTTGTAGAGAAGACCCCCTAGCATGGTGTATCGAGCAGTACTCTTGATAAAAGCATGTCGTCCATCATTAGAGAGGTCAAGAGGAATGATAGAATAAGTCAAGTAGTCAACAAGTTGTTTATACCAAACATCATGTTGGTTAGAGAGGTTAGGAGGAATTAACCCCAAAGATGTTGGTTGAGATGTGCCCAAGATAAAAATCTTGGGCTTTAGTGGTGGAGAGGGCTTGGCAAATGGATATGTTCAAGGGGTAGGAACCTACTCTTTTCCTTTATCCTTTAGGGTTTGGGACCTGGTGGCCACATTAATAGTGTTGATTTCAAATAAAGGGGGAGAAGGTGGTAGAGGGACCATAATCTCGCATTGGGATCCTGATTCAAGTGAGGAGGTTTGGGAGGCATGGGATGGTGTCAGTAGTTTGTCAAAAAGGTGGTCAGGAGAATCCTTAATGAGAAGGGTATCCTTTTTCATGTGTTGATGAATGAAAACCTTAGGTGCATTATAACTCTCAGTATCATGCCCAGGTGTGCAATGATATAAGCAGATTTGAGTGTCGTCGAACCAAGAAGGTTTTGATTTGAGAGGTTGGTATGGCTTAATGGGTGGGAGAACGATGCTAGAAGACTGTAATAATTAGTGTAATAGTGAAGCATAGGAACCCACTAATGGTTCTACTCTCATTATTGTAGCAGGGGTGGACAAATTCTATTTAGCAGTTGTAGGGAGAGTTTTTTGTACCAACTTTTTGGTTGGTGGTGTGGCCACATGCATAGATGGCACTTTCTTGATGAGAGGTGTCAAATTTCTTGGAGGAAATATGTTTTTGATGGGTAGAGGGAGTAATGGAGGCAGTTTTCCTTTGTGAGGTGTTGGAATGGGGAGCACTCCTGTTAAAGTAGAAGGGTGTAGACCCAAGATAGAGGGAAATGGTGAAGGTGGGGGAGGAGTAAACTGACATGGTTTAGCATCCTTCTTTAGTATGGTGCGAGGACCACTATTGTGTGGGGTGAGGTTCAAATCTAACTTCACTTGTGGGTGAGTTAGTTTTGATAGAGGGTGAACACCGAGAGATTTAATCTATTTTAGCATGGTGGACACCTATGAGGGTTTGGATTCAGATGTGGAAGGCTGAGCTTTTGATGATTTAAAAGTGAAAACCTAATCCTTGTCAGAGACTTTGGGGTAAATCATCATGGAAGGGTTGGTAGTATAAGGCAAAGTGGGATGTGTAGGATAAGGAACCCTAAGTCTCTCCCATAACACCTCATACTCTAGGTTCCTAGAATGGAGGAATCTTAAGTTTTTTGCCAATCGAGAGAAGGGTTTAGATGACTTTGCATGAGGCCTTACAGTTAGTCCTTTAGAGAATTTGGGTGATTACAAGAGCGTAAATGTGTTGGATGCAGTGATGACGGGCCAAAGGTGAGAGAGAACCATCAATGGATCTTCCTCGGCCAAAGTGGGTGAGGCAGCGAGTTCTTCTCTCAGTGCAAAAGGGATTGGAGAATTTGGCTCTTCAAGCAAATAGGGCACAGGGATGATCATTCCTTCCACATGTGGTCTAGGAGTGGGGAAGGTTTGATCCTCCATTGGTAATAAGAAGGATAAGGGCGGAGCCACTGGCATTGGTTCCATCAAAGCATCCTTCAATATGGGAGAGGTCAAAGTAGACTCTCTTACGTGTGAAAGGGGGGTGGATGGAGGGCTATCCTCCATCGGTGGAGGAAAAATAGGAGAGGAAGGCTCCTCTAAAGGGTGAAGTAGAGGGATGATGGCCCCTTCTACATGAGGGCATGGGGTAAATTCTTCCAGTGGTAGAAGAAGAGGGAAGGTGGGGGTAAGAGGAACATGTAATATGGGATCCTCACGAGGTAGAAGAATGGGTAAAGGAGGTGCTTGATGTCATGGGGGTGATGCAAATGAAATAGGTTCATTCACACGAGGAAGAGGGTAAGGCAAAGGGAACTCTTCATTATGTGGGGGTGGTATGGGTAAAATAGGCTCTTCTACCCATGGTGGAGAAAAGGGTTGACCAACCTCTTTAGATTGTGGGAGAGGTTGGATAGGAATGAAAGGAAAGACCGTGTTGACCATGTGTATGTTGCATTCTTGAGGGTCATCGACCATGGTCTGAACATTGTTCTGACTTGGGGGATGGTTAGGAAATGGTTGCCTAAAGACATCCAAGTTTTGGTTGGCTGGCGCATTAGGGTTATCCAAAACAAGGTCCCCTTTGTCTAACATGTCTTGAACAATGTTTTTTAAGGTCTTGCAATTATCCGTGTCATGACCCTTGACATGATGATAGTTACAAAAGTCATTTTCCCTATACCATATAGGGATGGCTCGTGAAGGATCAAATTGGATAGGTGGTTGGATTTGAGGGAGGTTGAGGACTCCCTAATTCACTAATTTATCCAACATGGAAGCATATGATTCTCCTATTGGAGTGTATCATCATTGTTCATACCGTTGTTGGAATTGTCTAGTGATGTTTTGTGAAGTGGAGGGCTCAGATTGGTTGGTTGTGGTAGAAGATGGTGACCTAAGGACCACAAGGTTCATTGATCCCTTGGATTTGGGGTAAGAAGAAGAAGATTTGGAAGAAGAAGAAGGGTCATTAGATTTTGCATTGGTATTTTTGTTACACAATTCGACCTTGTCTTCTTCGATTGTGCGGAGTTCAAGCTTTCAAGCCATAGTGAAAGCTTGATTGAATGTGTAGAAAGTTTGAACCTGCAGAGTGGACAAGATGTATTTGTCACATGCTCTTGAAAAGAGTTCAATGGGCTCAGGTTGAGGTAGTGAGAAGGAGAGTTGGTTGATCAAACCTCTCCAATGGGTGAGAAATTTTGCTATTGACTCATCCTCAAATTGTCTAACAGAATAAAGGTCTATGATGGAGACCTTCTTGGTAATATTGATTGAGAAATGATCAAGGAATAGCTGAGTGAGTTGAGTGAAGGTGAAGAGAGAATGACTGGTAATGAAGCTATACTAGTCAAGGGTGGCACCAAAAAGTGACATAGGGAATGTGTGAAGTAATAATGGATCATCATGTGCTATGAGGTAGCAAGCATGTCTAAATGCTTGCAAATGTTGTTGTGGGTCCTTTTTACTCTAAAAGTGAGTAAATTTTTGGAGTTCCCACTAGCTAGGGTATGGTTGAATAGGAACTGAAGGGTGGATAGGTTCATTGCACATTTGTTCATACAAAAGAACACTCTTGGAACCTAAAATAGATGTCTCAAGGTTGGACATCTTATCCATTAGCATCTTAATTAGATCGGTAGATGGATTGGCATGAGGGGCACCCCCTAAGTTATAAGGTACTTGGAAGGCATTATAAGGGGTGTATGTCGTACTTGGTTGCATTTGTGTAGGTGTAACATACTGATAGTTCATCATAGAGGCTGATGTTAAGGCCATGATGGCTTGTGCCATGAAGTTGGAGGGCACAACTTGACTAGATACCGTCAAGGGTGGTTGAATGGTGGTGACACTAGTTAAAGGATAAGTGGTCACTCTTGTGTTTATAGGTGCAAGAGTGGATGGGATAGAGACAATAAAGTTCTAGAAAGGTGTCAAACTTGGTTGAATTATTTGTAGTTGAGTGGTTAAAAAAGCCTCAATGGAGTTAGGGCAAGAAATGATAGGAGAGGCTAAATCTTGAACATTGGCCATGGTTGGGTTACTGGTCGAGGCAATGGCTTGAGTGACCATAGGTTGGGTAGTAGATGTTGTTGATATCATTGCCGCTTCAACCAAAGAATTTGGCATCCCATAAATAGGGTTACCTAAAGGATCTCACGTTTGGCTTCTAGCGAGATAATGTTAGAGAGCCTTAACATTGTGGTCAAGGAATCTCTCAAATTCTTGATCCCCTTCGAGAACAATAGGAGGTTGATTGGGGGTAGGTTGGATAGGAGTATGCTCAGTGTCTAAAGTATACTCCATTAGATGACTTGGCACGAAGGGAAAATGTGGGAGTGGCTATTGACTTGTGTGGTCAACAAGAGATTTGGCTTGACTGTGTGTTAGAACCATCCAAGGTGAAAGGGGTTCAGTTTCCAAAAACTATGTGTTTCAATTTTAGAAAACTAGAATTTGTGTTAAGTAGTAGGAAATTTGGGTTTTAAGCTTATTGTCTGGAAATTATTTATTTATTTATTTATTGACAGTGACCAATGTTAGTTGTTTAACTGATATTGGTTAGAAAATATTGTTGGCATCAGTGGAGAAACTGATGTCAGTTTCTATGTAATTCTAGAAACATAGAAGATTAATAGTTTTTGGAAGAAGAAGATATTCTGAGTTGTTTTGGACTTCAGAATGGTACGACCTTACCAGCTCAAACACTTAGATAAAAATAGTAGAATAGATGATTAGGCAATCAACCTCTAAAATGTTAGATTCCTAGGAATGAGTTTTAAAGTCGTGGTGGCTTATGCGTTAAGAGAGTGTGTTGGGAGTTGGGCTTGTAGAACAGGTCCTAGAGAGGAAGTCTATGGCTGGTTTCAGGTTATGTTATGGTGCTCAAAAATATCTATGTTAGGGTCAGTATGTGGGCTTGTGTTGGGGCTTGCTCCCTTCACTTCATGAACCCAGAGCTGAGCTGGGCCGCTTAGCCAAAATATACCTTCCCTATAGTTTATACTCTGCCAGAGAACAGAGTGGGTCCTCCTCTTGGTGGTGAAATCCAAGTAGGATCACTAGGTGGGGTAAGGTATCTTCTAGGCGATGAAATCCTAGATGGGCCTTATCTCAGGTAAGTTTATGTGTTTGATTTGAAGTGATTGTGGTTTGGTTGTGTAACATTTGTGCACTACGATTCATTCATAATGCTTTAATTACTAAGTGGGCTAAGTATGCATCCAAGCAAGAATGAAATGCAGTAGTTTTAAACCCAAATCAAAATATGTTATTCAAATGCAAACAAATGGAGAAGAGGTAAAGAGTATGAGTTTTTCACTACTCTATGATGCATGCAAGAATTAACAAGAAGAAAAAGAGATGTTCTTTTTAACATTTTCTAATGATTTCCTTTTGAAATAAAAAGATAGAAGAGGGGATGCAAGAAGAGAATATTTTTCTAATGCATCTATATGAAAGTTTGATTTTTTTAAAAAGAAGAAGAATGAACCCAAGGAAAACTCCAAGGGTCCCACCAGGCATGCTAGAATGTTTCTCTATATTTTTCACTAATTGCATTTAAATGAGGAAGAAACTAAAGTTAAGAGGTTTGGGTTTGATGTTACTCGGATTTAGTGTGCACCATATCCAAGCTTTGTGGGAGCTCCTCTTTGGCTGTGGAGGAAACACCTATAGTAAGAAAGAAGCTTAAACAAGAAAAATGTTAGAGGAGAATATGGTGGACTACCAAGCTACGCGCTCGGTCTCGAAAGCGTGAAGCTCTGTAAGGGATGACAGTCCACTGTTTAAAGGTAAAAGTGTTGTAAATAAAGAAATGACAAATGACTTAAAGAAATAGAAAAGTAGAATGTTGTGTACCTATTCTCTATAGTCTATGTGTCTCAGATGTTACAAAAAGCTGGCCAAAGGTTTTGTTTAGTGTATGGGTTATTTGGATAGGTTTTCTGGTTTGTTAGTTCAGAACACAGTCACCAACATCGGTGGGTCTGCCGAGGTCAGTGGGGAATTGCTGACGTTGGTTGGGTTGCCAATGTTAGTCAGGGCAGTGGGCCTTGGATGGGTTTTAGAATATTTCTGTGATGGACAGAAGAGTTTCTAGGAATTTAGAGGTTGGTGCAAGGTTGTGGGAAGGTGAATGATGTCTAAGGAAAGGTAAGGTAGAGGATAGGTGTGAAAAGAGGGTAATAATAAGGGGAAGGCCTTTCAGCCGCTCCATGGAAGAAGTCGGGTCTCTTGAAAGTATTTAGAAATATCAAATGGAAACTAATTAACAATGTATTCTAAAACACTGAAATGAGAACCAGAATACTTAGCTCTATTAGGTGAAGAACCTGAGGTGTCAGAATACTTATTCCCATTGTGGTTGATGTTGAGGTCCTCATACAATGTTTCAATCCAGTCTCTGGAATGACTTGTGTAGAGATTTGGTAGCTAGGAGAGTGATAGTCAAGTTTTGGTGCTTCTGGTCTCAGAGTGTGTGCGTCAATGTGCAAGAAGGTGGGGGCAGCTTAATGTTAGATCTTGGCTTATGTAATCGACGTCAGTGATCCTATCGGTGTCGGTGTAGGGCTACCGACGTCGACCGATGGTTGATCAATGTCAGCGGAGAGAGAATAGGTAAAATGGCTATTTTTAGCCCTTTCCCCATTTCTCCACCTACCAAGTGCCTTTTTCATTGGAGAATGGTCAAAACAAGGGCTTATGAGGCATGGGAGTTGGTTAGGGAGTTAAGATGGAGTGAAAATAGGTCATGGGTAGTTAGGATTTGGAGAACCTAGTCTCAGGGTGACTCATAGACTAAGAAATGGTCTTAGGGTGAGGTGTCTAGGTGAGGTGTCCAAGGTGAAATGGGTTCAAGTATGGGTTAGAAGTGTTAATATTTAGAAGGGGACCAAGGGGGGTTGACACAATATTGGTATCTACACCTACCTTGGCTCTTTTCCCTAATAGTCAAGAAAATTCTACCCTTGCCCATACCAATGAGATTCATGAAGTCAAGAGTTTTCTTAAAAGTGTTACTAATTTATTGGTTTCCCTTAAAAGGCAACAAGCTCAAATTTATTGACCTTATCAGCCCTATAATCAGTTTGGGCAAGCAAGTATGCCTCATTTTCAAGGTAATGCTCAAGGACAAGGTCAAATCACTTAAGATATACCTTACCAAAGTTACAATCATAATGCCCCATTATATTATATATCTATTTTTTCCAACCAAAATAAATTTATATAATATCAACCATGTTATCCTTCTGATGACCAAAATCAAGGCCAAGTTGCATATGTTAATGAAATACCTAGTCAAGCCATGACAATGCAAGATAGTCAGACACCTAAATTTACCACTTTTGAGATTATAATGTGAAATTGAATTTAAAATTTACAAAAAAAATAGTATTATACTCTTATGAATCATTTAGAGGGAGAATTTTGTGTCATCAATGATTTTCGAAATTCAAGTAATGTGAATGCTAGTGTATCCTCTAACACTATGTCTAAAAAGAGGGTTATTGAAGAGACACAAGGAACTAATAAAGGAAATATTTTGACTTATACTTAATATAAAATGGTGAGTGGGTATAAATCATCCCATAAGATGCAAGAAAATTATAATTTTTAGAATGCAAGGCCAACTCCTACACATCCATCTTCACATGTTACACCACAAGGTACTAGTGCTTCCAAAGAGAAATTCAAGGTGACTAATCCTCATATCATTTTTGTGGGTAAAATAAATAATTTAAAAATGAAAATTTCATTAGGGGATTCATTGAAAATATTGAGATAAAAGGATATTCTCCAAAAATAATTTCTTAAACTAGGCAAACGAGTTGGATCAGCTAGGATTGAAAATGTTGTCTTAGTGAATGGAACTCAGACCATTGATGGAAAAGTGAAAAAAATTGATAAGAATCCTATTTTTTATCTATAATTTATAATTTTTGATTTATTATTTCAAAATTTCATCATAGATAGTGGGGTTAGTACTTTAGTTTTGCCCAAGTCAATAGAGGATAAACTAGGCCTTAAATATGTACCAATGGCTAAAGGAATTCTATAATTAGATGGGTCACCAGTAAAGACCTTGGGAGTAGTCAAGGATTTGAATTTTAATTTAAATTATTGTCATAATTTTTACATCCCTCATGATGTGGTTGTTGTATATTTACCTCCATACTTTGCTTTTTGTTTGTCAAGAGAGATTACAGCCAAGATAGGTAGATACTTGGCAGCGAATTGGTCATATATGGTTTTTAGGACAAAGTAAAGTACCAAGGTAAAGATTAAATTATATCCTATTAATCAAAATAATTTATATCCCTACATGCCTAAGGTTGAAAATTTTAGTCATGTTATTCTTGATGAGGAATAACTTCACATGGATCAATCTCCAACCTCTTCTCTTGAAGGAGTTTTTGATTTGTATCTAGATGAATGGGGAGCTAAGCACTATGAACATGATCCTTAAAAATTCATGGAGTAATTTGGACTTGGAGTGTATTTAATTAATTAGGATGACTCTTTCATGCCAAATTTTATGAATCCAAATGAAAACATGAATGGTTTATGGCATCTATTCTTTGATGGATCAAGAAGCAAGGTTGGATCAGGTGGTGGAGAAATGTTAGTTTATCCATCCAATGAAAGGTATTACTATATTTTAATATTTCACTTTATTTTTACTTGTAATTTGGTATAATATGAGTCCCTTATTCATGGCCTTGAGTGGGCTAGGAAAAGAGGTGTGAAATAGTTACAAGTTTATGGTGATAGTGAGTTGGTTATGAATCAAGTCAGAGGTCAAACTATGACTAATAACTATTTGTTTAAGTCCTATAAGCATAGATTTTGGGATCTTGAAGATTATTTCCAAGACTTCAACATTCAATATATACCAAGAGAGAACAACAAACATGTTGATAGGTTGGTAGTAATTGGAGATCAGCTTGATGTTCCAAATGGGATAAGAGAGGATAAGAACCAGCCTCATCTCAAAGTGATTGTAAGGCCCTCTATACCTGATAATGTCACTAATTTAAAATTATTTTATAGTGACCAATAAATATCTCTTTTCCTATAAGAGGAGGCTAATTTTTCCTTAAATAATCAATCCAAACTATAGTAGCAATATGGAGGGCAGATTGTACAATTAAAGATAAACAAGTTCCCTAAGGGCTTAGTCACACTTGAGAGTATCTTCAATGACGATGATCAGTTGAATAAGGAGAAGGTAAGAATGTATAATAATCAATAAAACTATGAGAGAGTAAAAATATCCAAAGATAATTTACTTGATCTTGGGAAGGTATGTACTAGAGAAGAAAGATATGCTTTCATTGAGTTATGCAAGGAATTTTTCAATGTCTTTGCATGGGAATATAGTTATTTAAAAGGCTTTGATCCAAATTTATCTCAACATACCATAGAGATATATGATAATTCTAAGCCTATTAAACAAATTGAAAGGCCAATTAATCCTAAGATTGAGCCTCTCATGAGAAAGGAGCTTACAAAGTTGATTGAGTCTAAGATCATTTTTCATATTAAGCATTCATCTTAGTTGGAAAACTTAGTCCTAGTAAGGAAGATTAATGGGAAAATAAGGATATATATTTAATTTAGATACTTGAATAGAGTTTACTTGAAAAATCATTATCCTCTTCCTTCCATGGAGCATATTTTTCAAGTTATGGCAAGTAGTGAAAGGTTCTCACTCCTTGATGGATACTTAGGGTATAATCAGATTTTGGTAAAGTAAGGTGACCAATTCAAGACAACCTTTACTAAAAAATGGGGAACATATGATTATAGTAAAATTCATTTTAGTTTTTCTAATGTTGGGAAAACATTTCAATGTACAATGGATATGGCTTTTCAAGGTGTAATAAATGATATAGTGTTGGTGTATCTTGATGATATCATGTTCTTCTCCAAATATGCAAAGAATCATTTGAATCACCTTAGGAAAATTTTTGAGAGAATTAGAGATTTTGGAATCTCTATCAATATAAATAAGTGTGTGTTTTTTATCTATGAAGGTAAACTCTTGGGACACATAGCCTCAAAGAAAGGCCTATCCATAGATCATGAAAGGGTGAGTACAATCTTGGCATTGACTTTACCCAAACACAAGAAAGGTTTGAAAAGTTTATTTGGAAAAATAAATTTTATAAGGATGTTTATTCTTGATTTTTACAATCTATCCAAGCCTCTAACCTCTATTCTAAGGAAAGATGAAGTGTTTAGTTGGACAAGGAGAAGGAAAAAGAGTTTTAAAGAGATCAAGCAAGCCATTGTTCAAGCTCCAGCTCTTTCAATTCCTAATTTCTCAAAGGATTTCAACTTTTATACTTTTTGAAATGAAGAGGTAATCTCTACCATTCTCACTCAATCAAATGAATAAAACTTGGAGTAGCCTATTACCTTCTTTAGTCAAGGATTGGAAGGCTATGAGGTAAGGTACACATATGTAGAGAAGCAACTACTTTTATTTGTTAGAAGTATATATAATTTTAGGCACATGTTGTCTCAAAAAAACATTAATATATTTTTACCTCATATTAGTGTCAAATACTTCCTTTTGAGCAGATATTTGAATAAAAAAGGGTTCATTGGATCACAAAAGTGATGTAGTATGATGTAGAAATCAAAACAACCAATCTATTAAAAGGGAAGGGATTATTTGATCACCTTAATTCATATTTTAAGGAAAAAAATATATGTTTTTTTATAACTTAATGATTATCCTATGACAAATACATATTCATCATTGAGTATTTGGACATAAGAAATGATCCATTTTCTTCAAACTAGTGAGTGTCTACATGCCTAAATAGAACCAAAAGAAGGTACTTCAGATTACAATCTATTCCTTATGTACTTGTTGATAGATTATTATTTAGGAAGGAATTATTAGGTTTACTATTTATGTGTTGAATTATATCAGGTTGAGAAAATATTATTTGAGTTTCATGATGGACTAGCTAGTGGTCACTTTGCTCCAAGAACCACAAGTACTAAGATTATGAGAGATGGATATTTTTGGCCTAATTTGTTTAAACACACCTATTATTAGGTAATGAAATTTAAAAAATGTTCTCTCTTTGATGGTAATTAAAATATTATATCCTTGTCTCTTCATCCAATACAAATAGACCAACCTTTTATGCAATGGGTTCTATATTTCATAGGCCTAATCAACCCACCTTCTAGTGCTAGCCAAAAATGGGTGTTGAGTTATATATATTAATTTAAAATATGGGTGTATGATATAAATCTCAAGGAAGAAAATTAAATTTTAGTTTTAGACTTATATGAATGCATAGTGACAAGGTTTTGGGCTCCTTCATTAATAATTTTAGAAAATACATTGGCATTCCTTGGAATGAAGACAAGTGAGTGGGATTTGAAACATGGTATTTACCTTAGTACTTCCTTAAATTATTATCCAAAATGGAGTGGAATAGCTGAGTCAAATAATAAGAATCTAATCAAGATTGTCAAGAGGACAAAGGAGGAAAACTAAAGAACTTGGCATTCCAAGTTGAAGATAGCTCTTTGGGCTAATAGAATCACCCCCTAAAGAGCCATTGGAAACTCACCATATACAATTTTTTATGGGAGAGAAGGTAGACTACCTATCTCACTTGAGTTACTAGCCTTGGATCTCATTTACCAGCTAGATTTGATGGAAAATGAAAGCGTGGAGGTCAAGTTGTGTGAGTTGATGGAGCTTAAAGAAATAAGGGATCAAGATATGCAAACTATGAGATCCCACTAAGATCAAAAAAATAAATAATTTGACAAGAAATATATGCCAAGAAGCTTCCAAGAGAGGTAAATTGTTCTAAATTTGGATGAAGATAGGGCTAAGCCTAAAAACACACAAAGTTTGATGCTTTGTGGAGTGGCCCTTATGTCATCACTCAATGTAAGCAACACAATGATTTATAACTATCAAAGTTGGATGGGGAGGAACTTAATATCCTAGTTAATGGGATATATTTTAAAAATTTATACTAAGTTTGTCCTCTCTCCTTGTACATAGTTATTGTTTTCTTGTTTTCCCTAAGTGCTTATGCACATGTGTGAATCTTGTTGGTATCTTGATTTATTTTGTGTTTGCTTGGTGTGTTGTAATTTTGTGTGTGTTTTAGGCAATTCATTTCTAGTTTTCTTCAAGAATTAATTGAGTCCCTAGACCATGGATTGATAAGGCTACTGGTCTTTAGTATAACAGGTATGTTACTCCTATGAGTCACCATTTTGTTGACCAAATTTGAATTTTAAGTCAATTTTGGACCCTTATGGTAAAAAACATGAATTTTTAAGGGTATAATACTTTTCCATAGGTATTTTATAATCCTTTTGATGTTATTTAATGCCTTTTTAACCTTATTCATGGTCTAATAAATTTATTTTTCATTTCGAGTCATTTAATGGGCATTTAAGAGTCATAAATTCAAGTGGCATGGTTCCCAAGGTGTCCATGTGTAATTTTTCATTTCAAATATACAAGATGTCAGATTCCCTATCAATAATGTTAATTTAATTATAATCTTGTAGGTTATCTAATTGAAGATCAAGTAATCAATTAAAAAATGTGAGTTTGGTACTTGTGCGGCCCATGAAGGAGGGTAACACATGAGAAAAGGTCATAAAACATATATTAATCTTCCTCAAGTAAATTTTCATGCTTAACATTCTCTATCAGTGCCATTTTTAAGCTAAAACCATTATGCTACTTCTTTGCCTTTTTAGACACATAAAAATTACTAGTAGGTTTGTGCTTAGTACAGATAGCTGAAGAGGTTTTAGGTTAAATTATTTTGGTGGGAGGTAGTAAAATAAGAGAACTTCATTTTATTAAAAATATTGAAAGGATTCATCAACCATGATTTATGAACCATCCTTTACAGGCTGACTATATTTTTTCACTAACTAATTCCTACATCCTATAGGTTTTACTCCATTTTGGACAAGTCCATATAAACCAGTTGGTGATGTTGACTCCATAGGATATTATATCTCTTCTTAAATTATCTCCATGTTTAGTTTCATGTTTCATGATTTTTTGATGAGCAAGTTGTCTCATGTTGTAGAAAGGTTTCACCACTGTGTAGCCATAGTCAATTTTTTCCTTATTACAGAATGTTGGTCTTATACAAAGTTCTCATATGAATATGATATGGTGTTCAATAGGTCTTAAATCCATATTATCACTTCCTTCCATGTTTGGTTTCATCATATCATGTTTTGGGAAATTTCCCATCTTTTCATTCCTCATAGTCAACTCTTCACTCTTTCCCACTTGCAATCATATGTATGGAGTTTGTCTAGATTTTTCATGAGATGGTAATGAATGTGTATCAGCTTGTTAAAGTCATTAGGAGCTAAGGAATTTTCATTTATATTTTTGGGGAAGTGCAAGTTTGTTATCAAGCTCATTCACCATACCAACTAGCCATTAGACACCCCTGCCTGCTTTGGTCCAAATGTTTGCTAGAGGTTTTCATTTTAAAATAGTGTTATGGAGCTTGTATGAAGACTTCCTTGATAAAAATCATGCATTTGAAGGATTTACATTGAGTTTGAGTTGTTCTTGAGACCATTCATCCACCCTTGTTGCTCCATTCCATGTTTACTACCTCCATACAACAAATGCACACCTATAAGAGCCTTTTGATGATATCATGCTAAAGGTGAAGAATTTGGGAGATGTTCCAATATTTTAATATTGTTAAAAGGTGTACTTGAATACTTGATGATAACATAGAAGGTTCATAAACATGGGTATCATGTATACTACCCAAGTCCACTTTGATACCTATGTGTGAGAATGACCACCTACAAGTGGTAATTTAGAGCTATGAAGTCCTTTGAATGGGAAATTTAGAACTTGGTATGGTCCTTTTCAAATCCTAACATGTGGTGGAGTCATAATAGACCTATATAAGGTGTTAGAGTGGTAAACAACTATGAGAATATTTTCTAAATATGATGACAATATCTTTAGGTTATCCTTCCCTAAAATGTGAAAATAGAGGTCCAAAGTCTTGTTGTGAATATCTTACAACAAGGACAACAAGAGTTTTAAATTACATATATAGATAAAATTTAGCATGGAAAATAAATATGGCAAGGATAGGGTCAAGAGGATTGATGGAAAGTGGTTGTTTAGGGTCCTAAAGATGCCTCTAAAAACACTAAAACCCTACATTCTTATTTATAGGTTTTGAGGTTTGAATGACTTTGACATCCTAAGGTTTAAAATAAAGCACTCTCTCATTTCTAGGATGGTTCCATTGATTGAATAGTGTGAAAATATCATGAAGGTCATTATTAGGATGTTTATGCATGGTTTTTGATCTCATGGACACCTACAAGTGACCCTCTATTGGAAAATCAACACCTACAGCTAGGAAGATAGATAATGGGCTAGTAGGTGGTGTTTTAGGACATTCAAGTTAAATTTATGTATGAACATATACTTTTTGACATAAATGGATTCAAGGAGGTTATTCAAACACCATGACCAAGATAAATGACACCTCATATGAACCTATAGGAATCAAAAGACAAAGTTTCACATTCAAGAGAGGGAGAACTCATTTTCATGAATTCAAAGGGAATATGATGGATACAAGTAAATTTTGTAGACACCTAAATTTGGCCACCAATGACCTCCAACCATTTAAAAAATTTGGCAAGTGAGATGTTTCCATTATGACACTTGGATGAGGAGAGATGAGAAATCTCCTTAAGGGGTGAAAATATAAATGATAATAGGTTCTTGATATGCATGGCATGGCCCTAATTTTGGTACATGAGCACCATGGTGGTCTTATAAACCTCCTCTGTATCTACCATATCATCAATCACACTCAACCCTGAGCACTGTAGTCTCATGACCTTGCTTATCTTCTCAGGCATAATCTTCATACTGTACCTAGTAAAGTAAATGTAGTCCTCATGGACATGTGATAGAAGGAAATAAATTTCCTATGTGGGTTTCCCAAAGTATGTTAAATTAAAGAGATAGAACAACCCTAAAGTGTCCAGCTAGTTAAAGATCTTAAGATCCAACACCACCTAGTTCCTAGTGTTTTGGTGCTCAAATTAATAGTCATTTTGAATCTCAACATCATTCCTAGGTTGCCAATGGTTATAATCAAATATTGTGTAGGTGGAGACCTTAGAGACCCAATTTGTTTTACACAACACCAATTTTAGATACTGCATTTCTTAAATTAGTAGAGGTAGGGGTAGGGATGCTTGAGCCTTCTTTGATGTCGAAGATTAAACCTTCTTCAATTTTTGAGTCATACTTGCTTCATCTTCCTCTGTGTGTTGGACTTGTTTTTATAGAGTCGCTTCCCTAATAGGAACCTAGTCTCCTCTGCTTACCTCCTCTTCCTCTAGTATTATAGGTAGTGGGTCAATCCTTTGGACCTTTTTCTTAGGTCACATCACCCTTCAAGGAGCCTAAATGTTGATGAATACCCATCCAACATTTATAAACAAAAACATGGTTGTAGCTAATGACATTGAATTTTTGAGCTTGAGCACCCTCTAATGCTAGACTCTACAAATTGAAACCTGTCATCCCTTTTCTATCATGGTTATGTCCCAAACTTTCCTTATGTTTTACTTTGTATCATCTATAGTAATCTTGAATACTTGTAAAGGTGAAACATAAAAAGAGTTTAATTTTCCTATTTATAGGCTCGATGGGGGATTCACTATCATTAATACATTTCCTTTACCTATCACTTCATGTCATTAATGTAGATCTTTAATGGCCACCACTCTTTGATCCTCACTTTTTGTAATTAATGCCTTTAATAGTATTGTCACATCACACCATTGGCACATTTTTTTCCATAACCATTCTTTCTGCATTAATGGCTCATCCCATCCCATGCCTTCCTTGGATGATAAATTTGTCTCATGCTTTTCATGAGATGGAAGATAGGTATCTCATTTGAGTTTTAAAAATTATGGTAGGAACACTCAACCCTTTTATTCCTTAAATAAATCTAACACCTTTACGCACTTACACACCCTAAATACCTTTTGCATCAAGGACTCTTGAGCACCCTACATACCTTATGTTCCTAGGTGATTTGCATGCCTATGTACCTTATACTCCTATGTGATTTGTGCACCTAAATTTTAATTAGGGGCTCAGGTCTCTTAAACCATACTAAAATGAGTCAAGGTCATCCATAAAAAGATAACCAAAAATTTAAATAAATTTTACATGCAATAAAGGCAACAATTTTATTTAAAATATGAAATCCTAAACTACAGGCATAATCCATATTGATTACAATAGTTTATTTATTTTGAAGTGAAATACGGTCAGAGCCATAATCCATTATAGTGCCCAAGAAGGAACTGGCCATCCATCCTTTATAATCAACATGTTCTAATAGGTAGAATATTATGAATTATTAAAATACCAGCTTAGTGGATTCAAAGCTTTCCAAGGTGGCATGTGAACTTGGAGTCATCTAACAAGACCTTCATTCCTAGAGTAAAGGTTTTATGTTTTATATGGTGGGCATGCCATGTCTTCTCTTTGCACTTTTCCACACCCCAAATCTAATGAAAAAGCAACTGGGTTTCGTCAAGTTATAACAAAACATATAGGAATGCTTTCAAGGATGAATCATCATCTAATTATCCTATGTATGCTATATAGAGAGATGGTACCAAAAAATCAACTGGTAGGACTTCCTCTTTTCCATATATCAAATTTAATGGGGTGCTTTTGTTAAGGTGCTTGTAAGTTATTTGGTATACCCACAAGACTGCAAATACCTTATCATCCTAATCTATTTGGCTAATAATATAAATCTTTATTAGGCTAGTGCCTAATATCTTATTGAAGGTCTCAACATTACCATTGGCTTGAGGGTGATATGCCATAATTTTATGGTCTACAATTATTAACTCATTCAATAAGGCATGAATTTTTTAATTTAGGAAGTGGGTACCGTGATCACTAATGAAAACCAAGTGGGCATCCAAACCAATTTATAACACTCTCCCAAATGAAAAATGTAGTAGTGATAACAATAAAATCTTTTGTTGGCATAGATTCAACCCAATGCATGAGATAGTTATTTTGATAATGTATTGAGAACCTAGTCATCGTACAACAAGAGTTATGAGGCCAAAAAAATCAATGGCCCAATTCTCAAAAGGTTCCTAATAAGGAATGGGTCATAGAGGCATGGCATCTCTTCAATTAGGTTTTCCTACATGATGACATATGTCAAATTTTCTAACATACACTTTAGCATCTCTGAAAAGATTTAGCCACCATAATCCAACTAGTAGAACCATTCATGTGGTAGTCTCTCTAGCATAGTGTCCACATGCAATACCTTCATGAAATTCATGGAGTACCTTCATTTGTTCATGTTTCATTACATAATGTTGAATAATTTTATCATGGCCCATTTTTTAAAGATCTCCTCTGATGAGTTATAATGATGTGGCACAGATCACAAGTTTTTTGGCCTATGAAGTGTGATAGTTAAGTGTTGAACCAGTAGTAAAAAAGGTTGCAATGTCTTCCAACTCTTCAGGTACCTGTGTAACATAGAAGAGGTAAACATTAGGAATATCATGTTTTATGGTACATGGTTTTTTTCTAAACTCATTTTGGGACAAGTGGTTAGGTCCACAATTGGCTTTCCCAAGTTTCACCATAATGGAAAATTAGAACTCTTGGAACAACACTATCTAGCAACACATCCATCCATGTAGTATAGGTTTATTGTAAATGTAATTCAAAGCATCATTATCTATATATAAAATAAAAGGAGTGGCTAATAATTACTATCTAAACTTCTATAGAGAATAAATCATTGAAATGCTTTGTGCTTTGTAGTGGTATAGTTCCTTTTAGCTAGAGTGAAATTCCTAATGATAAAGTAGATTGGATGATCTAAGTGACCCTATCCTAGTTGTGTAAGGATTGAACCAACATCCATTCCAAATGCATCAACATCCATGTGGAATAGTTTTATCCAATCAAGAAACTAGATGATAGGAGCAATGACTAGTCTATCTTTTAGAGTTTTGAAAGCTTCTTTACAAGAGCAAGCCCATTTAAATGGTGCTCATTATGCTTTATAAATTCCTCTAGGGGCATAAAAATATTTTCATATCCATGAATGAGCTTTTTATAATAACCAATAGAAAGGTGTGGACCTCATTCTAGGTTTGGGTGCTAGAAGGTGAAGAATAATACACACCTTTGTTAGGTCTACCAGAAGTCCTTCCTTGTAAATAATATGTCCTAGGAGCACACCAAAAGGTGTATCAAATAGGAACTTATTTAAGTTTAAAGTTATTTATAGAACTAGGTAGTGCTCAATCATAATACTTAGGTTAGAACAATGGTCCTTGACTAAGACATAAACTAACTAATCATCCAAATAGACTTGAAAGAACTTATGAATGAAATCCTTAAAGGCCTCAACTATTATTCATGATAACACTACTAGGATTTTATTCAACCTAAAATTCATGATAGTATATGTAAATGATCCCCATTTAGTGCCAAACATTATCTTTGGTTGGTCCTCTTCAGCTATCTAGACCTGATGGTATCTTGAAAACCCATCTATGAAGGTATATATATCATATCCAACAACACCTTCAAGGATCTCCTCCATGAATGGCATTAGGAAGGAATCAATTACATAGGATGCATCCATCCTTATTGATACTAATCACCATGGGACTAACACATTTAGATTGATAAATGGGGGTAATTACTCTGATGCATAACATGCTATCATTTTCCTCTTTGATGCATGCCTATAGATTGGGATTCATCCTATATGGTTATTTTTTAACTGGTTAAACACCTTCAACCAACTTGATATGTATATTTCCCAAGGATGGGTGGAATCCCTTCATTTCACTATGGTTTCTTCAAAAAAAATCTTGATATTCTCTTATAAACTCAAATATTTTTGAAATCTTAGTGTCAGTCTAGTAATTTCCTACTATAGCCATCTTGGGTTCTTGTTTCATGTTGATGTTATGATGAATAGTTTGATTAGGTCCATTTTAGGGGTTGTCTATATTAACACATGTGTCCTACATAGTTATTATTCCAACATATATATGAACATCTAAATTATTATGAAATGAGTTGATTGGAGTGGATCCTTCACCTTCTTCTACTTATAACATGAGATTTTGTTTCCCTAGACAAATTTCTTTATGTCAGTCCTGATCAGGGACTAGTTCTAAGATGGGAACGAGGTGTGTCAATGGTTCATTAAATAGCTATAGAGATTCCTCAAGTTCATAATGAATACTCCTTACATTATATTTCAAGGGATTCAGGTCACCTATAATTATTTCATGCATGGCTTATAGAGTGAGGCATAGATCCACCCTTGGTGAAGAATAGGATAGTGTTGAGATCATGTTCTTTTTCAGTATATTCCAGAACTTGGTACCCATATGTCACTCTTCAATAACACACCATGCCCACACCCAAGTGCATAGTCATATAAAATGCATGGACCCATAAATATTCTAGTAGGTAGGATTCATCACCTTACCACATTATTTCATAGGCTTTAATGTGGGGTTCAAGTGCTTGCACTCTTCTGTAACTGACTATTCCCTTTACTTTACTATCATGATGGAACTGATGATGCAAGGCTAAGTGCACTTGTTCCCATTAGAGGAGCCATTCATAAGGGGTTCTCTACCATCATGTAATTGTACCATCAAAAAGATGAACCAAAGATCAAATATGAACTATATCAGTGTGGTAAAAGTATTCAAGGAATTGGATGAAGTCTCAGACTTCCATTTATTTGTGGAACCATGGAGCCTCATCAAGTCCTTCAATAAGTGCCTCTATGATTGGTCCCCTCATGACTTGGCTAGTGATAAGGTGAATGAACCTATTTAATTTATTAAATTAGCATTGAACATTCTCTTGACTATCGATGGTATTACACATTCTTCCATTGAGGTCATAGTCACCATGGGCCCAATAATTACACACATTATTTGTAGTGTCATAAAGGGACTAAGTGTCTAACCATCAGAGAATGCCATTAGAAGTGGGATCCATTTGCTCATCATTCCTAGTAGTGATTTTGCATATGTGGTTTATATATTCATCAACATTGATAGGATCTATGTAAGGGGGCCCTTGTGCATGATCTAGGGGAATAATAATGTGTTGATTAGTGTTATAAAAAATGATGTAACATTTTTTGAAAATTAAATCTACATTGTTTTCATAGCACCATGGTTTACCCAAGAGAGCTCGGTAATCATTTGCTTTAGCTAGTTCAAGAACCTCAAAATATACCTTGAAAAGTACACCAAGTATGTCAACTGTGAAATTCTTGACAACCCTAATGGGTAATGCACAAGTCTTACTTACCATAAATAATGCTTGTGGTAAAGTTTGTAGTGTTGGATTGGCCATCTTATACCACATGTCTTTGGTGAGGAAATTCACTTTTGCACTAATGTATACTAGTATGTCCCATATTACCCATCCATTGATAGTAGCATTAACTAGTATCTCTTTATCTTTCAAGGGAGCAAGAGAAACAAGAGTGTCTTACAACTGAGCATGATTCAGATGTCAATCCTCAGTCAACTAGGTGAATTAATTTTGAATATCAATAATTAATTATGCTTGAATTTTAATAAAAGCACTTAGCTATGGGACAATGTGATCATCTAGCATGTGCTTGCACAACTCCTAAAAGTCATCATGTGCTACATATTGAGGTTCAAATTCTCTTTGCACAACATGTTGGGTTGTTTCTTTGTCTTTAAGTAATTGAAATTCTTCTTGATGTTCTCATACCAACTCCATCATATCTTGGAGGACATCCTTTTTATTTTGTGTATCAAGATACTTTTTATTTTGTGTATCAGGATACTTTCTTGCTTGTGGTTCTTTAAGCTACACTTTATTAATGGGATTTGAGGTAGACTAAGTTTGTCCCCCATTGTGAGTAGTAACATTTACTTGTTGAGCTATATGGATGCTTGAGCATGAATGCTAATGTGGTTTATCAATTCAAATCATTTTGACACCCTTTTCATTTTGGTCCTTAGTGATAGCCATGTACAAGTCAGGATACTCTTCCAGTCAGTGGTCTTTTTTATTGAAATCACACATAGGGTAGTCTAGACAATCTCTTTGGTAGTGGTCTAAGGATCCATATTTATAACATGTCCTAGGTGGGAAATTACCAACTCCTCATCCTCATCCTCTTCCTTGTCCATGGTAATTTCCATTGTCCTAATTGTTTGGTACAAAGGTTTAGGGTCACTTTTGATTCATGAATATCACTAATCAAATGATAGTCATTGGTGTCATGAGTATAGGCATCATAGATCTTAAAATAGTTAGATACTTTAGTATGCATAGATTAATATAGAAGAGGAAAAGATCGTACATCATGTTCCTCATGATATATTTCACATGTTTGTTTAATTACTACACAAATATTTTTGCATGGATAGTTGCTCTTTGTATGCCCTTTAGATTTGTAGTCAGTACACCAAACACAACTACATGTATCATGTGAATTCTTGGCTATTAACTTCTCAAGATGTGATTCCATTGAAGCTATCTGGGCTTCCATGAAATTATTGGTCTTAGTATCAATTATTCTAACCACCTTAATTTAAAGAATAGCTTCTAAAGCCTCATGCAAGCTAATGAAGGTCTGTTGAAGTAATGTTTCTTAGAAGGGTAGTAATAATCCTCCCATAAACCATTATGCATGATGATCAGTGTTAATATCAAATGAAATTTTAGATAGAAATGTCTTGAACCTTGCATTATACTCTCACACACTTTCATTAAGTCTTTGATTTATGTCTTTCAACATAGTTATGCTTTGTTGCTCAAATTCAAGAATGTCAAACTCTTGAAGGAAAGTTATTTTAATTTGATCATAGTTGACCACTGCTTGTTGAGGGTCAAAATTTATATATTATTTATGCATAAATTACAAAAGTGTAGTTGTAAACTATGTGGCTTTATGCTTATAAGAGGTGATGTTGTGAGCTCTCCAAATAAGTTCACACTTATGGACATGCTCAATTACATTCTCCATACCTCCATATTTTGGTAATTGAAGTATCATTTTGTAATACACCATTGTTGGATGGGGTACATTAATTGGTGGTTTTTGGGAACCTCCATCTCTTGTTCCTTGAGGGATAAGTCTAATACCTCCTCCTATACCATCACCTATTCTACCTCTAGCACCTCTAGTAGTGGTGGTTATGAAATGGGGCATGGTAGCTAGTTAGTTGACCAAATTTTGGCATGTATCATATCTTCCTTATAGGCTAAGTCCTATAGGCATCTGAAAGTGTACCATATGATTCCTTTGAAAAGGAAAGGAAAGTTCCAAGTCTAAATGAGCAACAAAAGGCTCAACTTCAGTATCACATACTATTTTAGTCTCTGACTCCAAACTATCTATATCCCAATTGTTTATTTATACTTCATCTAATTCAAGAGCATGAGTATGCACTGTGGTTGGGGAGCTAGGTTGGTGGAGACTTGGTTCTCCAATTACTATCATCTAGCTAGTTTTTCCTTCATATGATAAAATGGCATAAAATGTGGCTCAAAATTGATGGGGTCCTCATGTGTTTATGCTTCCCTACAGCTCCTAACAGCACTCATTGAGTTTTCTTGGTCTCTTCTCATGTTTCTAACTCCTATAATCCTTTATCAAGCTTCATCATATTTCTTTTTTGCAATGCTCATTGACTGGATACCATTCCAAACCCATAATTTTTTACCAACTCTTTTCTAATCCCCTTCCAAATGTGTGACTTATGCATAGATGGGTTGAGTTATCCATTGGAATAGTCTCAAGTCCAAGATCAATAAATAAATTATTGATTTCTAAATCAAAATTCCTATGTAATGGCCATGTAGTTATCAAAGGAACTAGTACTTGGATTTTTTAAGACATGAATAGGTAATTACAACATAATCTAAAATTTAGCTATTCAAAAATCCTCTCCAACAAATATTGATAGCTCTTATCCATGGTGTTCCAAGTCGTGATAGAGTTCTTTACCTCTCTAGTGTCTAGGAATATCTTTTCCCAAGATTTCTTTATCATCCTTAAACATACACTAATAGATGAGTGTGTCAATGAACTAGGATCTCAACAAAGAAAGATTCATACAATGCAATGTAAAGATTTTTCTCTACCCACTATCATGAAAAAACTCCTAGTTTAAGGTAGGGAACCAAAAAATTATTTTTAACTTTGGTAATCCATTGTTCTATATTATCAATAGTGATATGCTCAAAAATTTTCCATAATTATGCTTTAAGTGCTTTTAGTCCTATAAATTAAACCAAAATGTTGGGTTTTCTTTGGTAAGTACAACTTCAGTGCTAAATTTTAGTGCAACGAGCTACTGCATAGCCCTTTTCACTCAAGATTGGGGTCTTATACACTCACCTGAAGCATGCAGCTTGAGACTGATTCCCATAGATTTTTTTTGTACAATTAAACTTAGTCATATTCTTGAGGTTAAACATGCTTTTAATTTGATATTCCATATAAGCAAAGATATACTATTATGATCCTTTGAATTCTAAGCTAGATTATCGTAATTATGTAAATTAGTGCCTTTTACATTTAAGAGTTAATCCTTAGAAAGTAAAATATGAGGAAGAATTCATACTAAGTCCAATCATTATGCTTAACTCACATGACACCATTCATGATGAACACAATAAGTTTTATAAAACCCACTTCTTCATATGTTATGCTTAAGATTCAAATACGTAAAAATCTATCACAAGTGATTTACAATAGGGGTATTTATACTTATTTTATCTTGACCAAGTAGTTATATCATTAATAAGAAAGGTAAATATCCAATTAACTCTCAATAGACTAAGATTCATGACACTCAACAAACTAATTCCTTCTAAGGACTCAGGCCTTTAGCCTCATATATCCTCACTCTATGTTAGATCCTTGCTTCTAATTATTCCTTTCCTTGTGGGATGATGTAAAAATTCCAATTAATAAGGTTTGGGTGACCCATATGAATCATTCTATTATTTCTCTTTCTTCCCACATTCTCCCTTAGTCTTTCACTTCCAATTTGAGTCCTATGTTCTCAAGTTCCTCATGGATCATTCTCCTCTGACTATGTCCTCTTAGACTACTCCTTACACACCATTTTCTTCTCGTGCCCTATAGGTTTCATTCCATGGTGGTTCTACACCTATCAATTTTTTCACCATGGTTATTATGCACTATGGTCCTTTTGCACCATGCCAATCCCACACCAAAATGGATAACACTTAGCCAAAATTTGAGGCTAATAAGAATTAACAAAATAAACTAGAAAAGGGAGTGTGACAAAGCATAGACATGCATGATGCTATAAAAAGATAAAAAAATCTCCCATGGAACTTTATAAATTAATTCAATTACAAAATAAATATGAAAAACCCACCTAGAAGTTATATATAATACTAAAGAGTGATTACCAATTAAAATTAGGTGGCACATATATTTAGTGCAAAGATAATTTATTGGTTAAGAAGAATTCACTATTATAAAAAAATTGATATAATATGGAATCCAAGTATTTATATATTACAACTATGAAGAGTGAAAAAAAAGGTTCACTTTAGAAGAAAATAACATGTGAATTGGGATTACCAAATAAAAGTTATGGCCTCCTAAAAAGTTCAATAATACATGAACTAGGTATAAAAACTAGTAATAAACTAAAAATTATGAAAAAATGGTAAGGTGAAAAAAATATACTCCAACAAGCCCCAAATATAATATGTAGCCTAATATATTAGCTAATAGTTTATCGCAAGTTAAACTAACTTTAGGCTTCATCTAGTTTCTTTAGGGGATATGAGGTTTCTCATATATAAAAAAATGGTGAGTGGGAGATGATTATTGGTCGTGTGAAAAGTGGGATCATTTCCCATGTTACACCTAACCCTTTTCATACATGATGATATCTAAAAAATAAAATATGCATTTAATATTTGTATGCACAAAACAAATCAAACCTTTGTAACAACATTACCTAAGGTGGACTCCATAACTATTGTGAACATGGCACACACCAACACCTAAATCACATTAAAATGTCACAATTAGGTTTCTAAGTGATTTTTTGATTGGGTCACTCAATTAGGGAATATCAAACCTTGAATCACATTAGATTATCATAATTAGGTTTTTATAAATTGACTTTCTTCATGTTTGTATTCCATCCAACCAATTGAGATAATGGTTTAATGCATCACTCAATTAGATAAATTTGATCCCAAATCATATTAGTTTGTCACAATAAGGTTTTGATAGATTTATTACCACTAATTTATTCCCCCATCCTACCAATAAATTAGATAATTTAGTTAGACAATAAGTTTAAGTTAAATACGAAGTTACACAAGTCAAACCTAAAGTCAATACTTAAGTCACCCCAATTTTACCTTTGAAAGATCCTCAATGTCACCTATAAAATAACCTTGAAATCACCTCTAAATTATTGTAAATGTCACATGGTAGACACACCAACATCACTTTTAAATTCACCACAAAATTACATCTAAAGGTAACATTATGTTGCATGTTAAAGTTAATTTTTTCAAAGACACCCTAACATCACCCTTTAGAGACACGTCCAACATGAAGCTTTAAATCCAACTAAAGGGTTCTAATTTGATACAAAAAGATTTAGAAAGTTTAATATGATTATAACTCTATTTTAAATGGTCTAAATATTATAGTGTAATCTTGATTACTTTGAGAGTATACTTTTAAAATAATTAATATGCACATCTTTAATCTAATGTAGTACATATGACCAAATTTTGCATAAATGTTTATCATTTTATTTTTAATCACAACATAATATGATATATATTATCTTTAAATTATGAATTTTTCAATGTATGTAACCTCATGCAACAAACTCATTTTTTTACATTAATGCGATGATTAAATTGTATCCAAATGCAATCAATGAGTTGACCCTAATGCAATATCAATATAAAAATGTGGAAACATAGATAAGGTATATAATTTATATA
Organism: Torreya grandis; assembly: GCA_037957365.1. Lineage (NCBI taxonomy): Eukaryota > Viridiplantae > Streptophyta > Pinopsida > Cupressales > Taxaceae > Torreya > Torreya grandis. The sequence continues at coordinate 3,003,076 of JARHVA010001703.1, forward strand.
ACAAAATAATATAACTATTACATAATATTATAATATAATGATGACATAACATATTATAATCTTTGATGAAAAATGTGGAAACATAGAGAAGGAATGGAATTTTAAAAAAAAAACTAATGTGATGATTACAAAATAATATCATAATGTGGAAATTGGTGAATTCCCTTATTTTCATAACCAATGCAAAGGTAATTAAGGTATGAAAGAAACATATACTAATTTTAGTTTAATATTAGATAATAATTATAAGATCCATTTTTATTTAAAATACAAATATAAACATCATAAGTCCATCATTGTTGTCCATTTGATCATATTTCATTGAGTAATTTTATCAAACATTAGTTCACATGCCTTATGTATTTTTTCAGTTTTTATATATATCTATAAGGTTGTTTTCATATATAAAATATTAAAAATGTATGCTTTATATCATGCTTTAATTTATGTGCATATCCTTATGTATCAATGTTAATTTTTTGGAGAAGCTATTGCAATTATTACATTAGCTCATAATGTAACAAGTAAGTTAAATGCATAATGCAATCTAAGTTACAAAAAGTGACAACATATAAAAGCCATGTGAATTTTTTTGATATAAATAGTAAAATTATTATAAAATATCCTAATAAAATTATGAAAATAACCCTATGTATGTATGTATGTATACTAAAATTTTGGTATAGTTATTCTTTTTTCAATGATATATCAAAATTAGAGAAAACATGTAAAATTTGAGAAAAAGATATAAAAATATTGACATAATTTTTATGTCATTATTAAAGATAAAACATTGAATTTAATTCCCAATAGACCAAAATAAAATAAAAAATAAATATATTTATAAAAAATTTAAAATTAATTTTAATTTTAAATTTTTTATTAAAAACTTTTGATGCAAACTTCCATATTTTCCACCCATAAAACATAAATTTTTCAATAACTTGATGTCAAAATTGACATCAAATTTTAAAATAAATGTTATTTTTGAATATTATTTATAAATTTATAGATCAATGCCAAATCCAAATTTATTATTTTATTTCAAATGATATTTACAATGATCAAGAAGGTTGATCAAGGTGATATTGCTATCATTATTTTATTATGGGATTATATTTAACTGTAAGAGCATTTGATATCACTTGGACTGAAGAATACGTATTCTAAAATACTTATTTTTCATTCTATTATTTAATTTACCTAAATAATAATGAGATAAAGACTTATTTATTGCATTGAAATTATAACTCTTTCACACTTGTCAGATGGATGTAGATATAATAGTAATTTTTTTGATGAAATATATATCCATATATTAACTTAACAAAAATATAGAAATAATTCACAAAAAAATATATGTAGGATGAGAGCATGCCACATAGTCACACTAGGCAAAGCCTAGGAACCAAAAATAGAAGCACCACAAACAACTAGGCAAAGCCTAGGAACAAGTCATAATGTCATAACAAAAGACAAATTTAAGTAGCAAGAGTAAGGATAGAAGATAGAGGATCCATATCATTAGGACCCCATCCCAAGGATGGAAAGTCCTTGCCATCTAGAATAGACTCCTAGCTAGTAGCTTGAACAATGTCCCTGTCATATTCTTCTTCTTATGTCTGAGTGGGCAAAATGGGCAGAGAGAGCCTAGGGAACTTGTTTAGCATGTCCAATTGGCCTCTAGTTGGCACTCCCTAATAATTAAAGTATAGAGGAGGAGATAGAGCATCCCAACCATCTTTCCCAATAGGGGAAGGAGGTAGAGGATACCACCCTCACTACTACAAAATAGGGGTCATGTACTAGTACAAGGTGCCACTATGAGAGCAGCACTAGGAATGAATATGAATATGCCCACCATGAGGTGGTAGAGAAATTTTATCCTCTAGTTTAATATCCCTTGGTGGAGATGGTGGAACTCGAGCCATTGCAAAAAGAACATATCCCCTATGAGAAAGGAGATCTTGAAGGTGCCCAAGCTCTATAAAAACTTCATTAGCTTGAACTTGAATCTATAAAAGAACATTAGAGATGATAGAGGACTTACTCAAAGTAGAGACATTACAATCAGTAAAAGCATTATTAAACATATAATTATTTCTTTCTTTCTAAAGCTAGAAGAGAATATCCACTCTAAAAATATTCTAGACTTGGGTGTATTTAAAGGGCATCATGGGTTTATCTCCAAGGAGGAGTGATGCCAAAGAAAAAAATTAGGCTTAAAAGGCCTAAAGAGATCTTGGATCTAAGTCCAAACCCTTTGAGTTTTGGAATAGTAATATAAAATATGAAAAATCATATCAAGGTGGTTATATAAAGGGTAAGTAAGAAGGAAACTCCTATCTAGATGAGTCTTTTGACAATAGGTAAGCCTTAATGCAGTATACTTGAAGAAAAATAAACACGATTGGGATCCACACAAGCCCTCCAAATAGTGTTAAAATATAAGTTCCATGTAGTAATAGATGAATTCATCCCCTAATGGGTATTGATCTTATCCACCATTTTAAAATTAGGGGTGAGCCATCCATAGCTAAGTTAAGGAGTGTAATTACAAAAGGGGGTGTCCACATACCACTTCCAATCCTTCCACCATGGAGGAGTGGAGTGAACAGATATTTTGTGGAGCATGAAGGGTGGCATGGTGTTAAGTATCTCTTGATAAGATTCTTAGTCTAAATTGGATAACCAAAATTTGGTTTTCACCTCTTCCCAGGATAGCCAAGATTGAGATCACCTATAATAGAAATCTTAGATAGTATGAATACCCTTCAGAAGAACTTGAGAGTATTGAACAAAGGGACCTATACTAGGGGAAATTTATTGAAATTAATAATAGGTGACCACTAGAGTGAGTGGGTGTTAATAAATAGTCCATCTTAGAATCTTGAACCATTCTAAAGAAGCCATGGCTTAATATTTTATCATGCTTTTTAGATGATTTTAGCCACAAAGGACCCTATGATTTGGATGAGAGACTTAATGAAGCAAATTAAGGAAGTCAAGCCCTTTCTATATTTATTTCCCATAGGTAGGCCTAAAGAGATGTAGTGTCTAAATAACACCTTCTAAGCTTCATGTCCCTCAACAGCCTGCACAATCCATTTGCTGTTTCCTTGTCAAGCTATGTCAATGAGTTCCATCCCTCTGGCATCCTACATGAGGTAGAAATATTTATAGGCCACCCTTTAGAATCATGTACCTTAAGGATAATTGGTGCAAAGGAAGTCTCTGATTAATTTCTCCAAATTCTAATAATATTTCTTAGAATGCACCCAACATGAAGAGTAGTACACTTAGGTGGTTGCAAGTATTTTTGAGCAAATTTAAAATTTTCCTACTAATGAAAGAGACTTCATCACCAAGTATTCTATATTATTAATAACTCTATTAACAACATATTACCACAAAAAGGTGGTAAATCATCAAAATCAAAGCGGATGCCAATAAATTTGAATATTTCATCATGTTGGATCCACTTCCAATCAAATTTAGCAGCCCACACTAGTGAAGGGAGGTAAGATTGCCTATGGCAATGAGTTTTCTACCATTGGATGCTAGAACTAAAGGCCAGATAGAAGGTGTTGAGACACTACAAGGAGTTATCCACATTGGAATCATCCTCAATTAGCATAAGGAAGGAGTCATCTATAAATGACCATTAAGAAATTACATATCTTCTTATAGGTTTGTGGCATTTGGATGGAGATAAATTCCCTTAATAAGGCCCCTATCTTGGGCATTGCTAAGAAGATATCCAAAACCCTCATCTACAATCACATACAAGGTGGGAGCCAGAGGGAATCCTTGATGATTAAAGGGCATCTATAAAAATAATAAATATGGTTTGGATGAAGTTGGGACTAAAGTCCACTGCTAAAAGCATGGCTAGTATGAATGTCTATTCGATATAGTCATAAGCTTTTTCAAAGTCAATTTTTATGAACATAACTTATTTCTTAGACCTTTTATCCCAGTCCATCCCTTCCTAGACTACTATAATGTTATCCAAATTATAATGGATTTTGATGAAGCCTTTTTATTCATGGCACATGATGAGAGGCAACATATTGCACAACTAGATTGCCAGAGCCTTGGCAATGATTTTATAAGAGACATTCATGAGCGTTATGGGTTGCTAGTTATAGATCAACTTGGGATCTCCCTACTTAGGTATGAATTTAATGTTTCCTTTATTTATTTTTTTATCCTATGAATATGTGTGAAATGCTTCTTAGTAAACCTTATGTGAGTCACTACCCACAAGGTCCTAGAAGGTTTTATAGAATTGATAGGGGAAGCCATCAATGCCAGGAGCTTTGTCACTACCATGTGAGACACTATATCATGTGAATCATTGATAGTGAGGGGCCTATTTCAAGCCACCTATTTTAGGGGAGTGAGTTTGAATGGCACCACTATGAGACATTGCTGAAGGGAAATTGCATGATTGGTCGAGGATGCTTAAGACTTGAATAGCTATTGATAGTGGTGGGAAAATGCTTGAACAATGTGAGGGGTCTCTATGAGTCTATTTACAACCTTAGAGATGACTTGAATTTGTTTATTCAAGTTCTTGGCTCATAGATTTTTTAATAACCCCTTTGAATCTTTATCCCCTATTTTGAGCCAATAAAGCTTGGATTTAACTTGAGTTCCTTGGGCATTATAAGTATCTACAATCTGGATGTAATGCCATAAGGAAGATATTTTGACATAAAAAATATCATTGAAGGGATCCTTTTCTAAAGCTAAATCCATGTAGCTGAGCTCTCAGGAAGTATCAGAGTAAGAATGTCTCTAAATTTTAGAAAGTTAGTGGCAATAGATTCACAGAAAGTGAGAGGTCCTTCTGATGGCATTATCCCACCAAAAAATCCAACTATATTTTTGAGAAGGATGTGAATCTAAATTCCAAACTCTCTGAATGTGCACCGCTATGGTTCCATGTTTGAGTAGATAAGTGTTAAGGAAGAATTGCATTTTATGGATTTTGGGTTTCATGAACTACCATGTCACTCTTAACCAAATTGGGGAGTGGTCAAAAAGCCCAAAATTTGGTAGTGCCTACATTGGAGGGGAAAAAATTTATCAAAAGAGAAGTATGGTTGGGTGGACATCATTGCCCTATCTAGTTACTTCATAATCTAAGTGGGGCCTTCCTTGAGATTACTCTAGGTGTACCACACTCCATCTATAGGTTGATGGGTTAAATTAGGGTCATAAAAGCCCCATTTAGTGCACATATAAAACCACACCTCCCTTTTTCCAACTACCCACTACATTGGTAAGTGGTCCACTTTATCCTTGGGAGATGCCACCATATTAAGGTCACCACATAAGACCCAATGGGAATTGGGGAGATCATCCACTATCCAACACCATAGATGGATACACTCCAAGGCATCATTTGAGGCATAACTGTTAATAAAATCAAGAGAGTTGCTTTCAATGCTAAAAAGGTCCCATACCATTTGGTGGGGTCCATGCCATATTTCACTAAGTACAACCACCACCTTGGATAAATGAATGTGGTCACCCCTCCACATCTTATATCATGATTGTAATATAAAATGATACTATCATGTTAGATGGAATTATTGACATCCATTAATAAAATATCTGCCACCTTGACTTCTTGTAGATAAAGAATGTCGATCTCAAGTAACTTCTTTCTAAAATCATGCACAATGAAATTGTGTTTTAGGTATGTGAGACCCCAAAAATTTTATGAAAAACAATTCAAAGGTGATGGGTATTGATGGACATGTCCTCAAAGTCTAGGCCTTCCAAGGAATCATACAAATTCTACAAAAAGTTCCCACTATTGGTAATTAAAAATCATCAAATTTCTTCTTCATAGTAGGGTCAACTTGATACTCTCCTTGCTCTACCTTGTCACTCCTTTGAGGAAGGTTGTGAAAGCATTTGGGCATATCCCACTAACTAAGAAGTGTAAGAGTGATTAGCTATGAGTTTGAAAATACAAAATAATTGGGCAGGGAGACCTCAAAACCTTAGTATGGGATGTTGGCATTTAGAGGGGTGTTGAATACCTTGGGTTTTTCTACTAATTTTGGGGCTTCATCTTGAAAAGGCTCTTTCTCATTAGGAGCCTACTCTTATGGGCCATTGCTTGAAGAACACTTTAATTATTTGGAATTAGTAATAAATCTTGTGGCTTTGGTACAGTTGGTTTTCTTCCCTACCGTAATCCATCCATCCTTAGCTATTTTTTTACTAGCTTTTGAAGAGGGCTTGGGGGGAGAGGATGAGCGGTTGGACACATTATTATGATCCAAATAAAGGGAAAATCCCATATCTTATGGTCTATGGATTGGTAGTGAAATAAAGTGTTAGGTAAGTTGATATATAGGACTCACTGAGAGTGCTTCACGTCCTCAGCTTGAATTTCCACAAACTCCTTGAGGTCTTAGGAAAGGTCTACTTCTATACAAGCCTGCTTTCATAGTCTATCATAGTAGAACTAGTTTTATTCATATCAAACCACATGACTTATAGAGGATGATATTTAGTGAATAAAGTCCCAACAAGGGAGTGATAGGCTTGGAAATTCAACCCAAATCAGGACTTTAAGAGTAGTGTACTCTGAGACCATAAAGTCTTATGTCTAGGGGGAAAGAATCATAATTAAGTTTCTACCATACCAAGTGGTATACCTATAGAGGATTCCTCCTGCATAGGATGGGTCAGCAAATTAGGAAAGAAAAAAACCATTAGTCATATTCTAGATGCTCTCCAAATTAATTCCATGAGCTACCTAGTGATTTTGAACCCAAGATTATAGCATACTTTCAGGGGGAAAATTTCCTATCAAAAAAATTTCTTCTAACCATTGACATGTGGAATTAAATTTAGGAATAGGAAATATAACATCAAGTTTTGAAGCATTACCTCATGGTAAACCTTTAGGACAAACTTCCTTAGGTGCTTGCAGGGGGCCATTACTCGATGCTTTATCATTATTTTCCATAGTTGAAACAACTAAGATAGAATAGGGAGAATTAAATATAAAGATTGGCCTCACTCAAAGGTGATAAACCCTAAATGGTAATAAATGCAAGTCCCAAAAGTGACTTAAGGCCACAATGTGACACAAGATAGATAGGCAAAAAAAATAAGGGCTGACTCAATGGTGTGCATGGAGGAAACCCTATCAGAGTAAAAAAAAAATCTAGATAGTAGTTTTTTAGTTTTTATAATAGTAATTATTCCCATATATAACATATAAAATTAGTTTTAAACAAATAACTCTTAGATTTAGGTTACTTTCAAACATTTTAACAAGTTATTTCATATCATTTTTGTTATAATCAATGGCTTATGATTTTATTCTATAAATTGAGATATAAAATGAAACTTTTTAAATTAGAATATATTAATTTGAATCAGATTTACATTAACTTATTAGATTATTTGATAAAATATTTAAGGATGTCATAAAAACTAACTATTTTTCCTTCCAAAAATGACATATGGCTTTTAATTTATATAAAATTATAAAAATTAATATTTATAAATCCATCAATAACATGGCACTTAAAAAATTAATGTAAAAATCTAAGTTTTAAAATTACATTTTTATTATAAAAATAAAAATAAAATAACTCCTATTTATTTTATTATTTTTTATTAATGTAATAGTAAATAAAATCATGATGCAGGCAACATCCCCTCAAATGTTCTTAATGTCATCCATGTTGAAGGTACCAATGCAAATTAAAAAAATCATCTCTTCACACATGCATGACCTTAACTTGATGGGGAAGATCTCAATTTATCTGATCTACAATCATTTTAAAGGAAGGGGTCTTAATTATTTTTACGAGCCTTTGGTAGGATTTATGACCCATTTATGCCTTACTCATTTCTTCAACATCTAGAAACTTAATCTCTCCCACTCTAAATCTATGATTCCATCATCTATGGGTGGTGATAGGGATCATCTAGAACCTACATCCTACAAGGAGGTCCATAAACAAAAGAAATTATGGAAGAATCTCAAGAAAGGGGGACTCATAAATTTATGGAACACATCACTGAGCATAACACTGAGATTTCTTGAGACTTCATGGAGGCTTGGACAAAGTGGAAGGTTACCATGCACGACATCACCATTAAAATCTCAAAGGAATTCATCAGTGATGCCACTAAAATGTCCTACATAGGTGCCAAGGAATTCAAGGACCAATCAAAAAATCAAGAATCCTTGTAGCAATTTTTAGAATAAATGATTTTGTGTAGATAGACAAAAAGGATTCCCATGAATCAACCTCCCACATTTTTAGACTAATCTCTTCCTTCAGATCATGGAATATATGAATTTTGAAGTTAAGTATACACTAATATTTTCCCACCATTTCCTACTTCAAAATCACTTCATTGGGTTTAAAATTAGTCTTTCATATTTCCTGCTCAAGTCCCTAGAAAGTATAGTTCTACTTCACCAAGTAAATGATACAAATCTCATACTAGACCAAGGTCAATTTATCCTTGTTAAACATGGCCAAGCCATTTTAGGCTAGGAAGTTCCCCTTAAGGAATCCTCTTCTAGGAAAGACTCCTAAGAGGATTCCTTAGTGGAGGATCCTACCAAGGGATCCTACCTACCTTATAAACTCTCCCCCTAGAATAATTCATCACAGTTCCCCCTAGATGACCTCCCTCTTAAACTGATGTTAATCCCTAAGCCTAAACATATTGAAATTGGGACCCCTACAAATTCATCTAAGAAAGGGAATGACATATTAATGGAGGAGCTACAAAGAAACAAATAGTTACTAAACATTTTTAACTCAAAGGTACATCAAGTAGGGTTTGGCCTAGCCAAACTTATCTAGGATTGGAATACACTACACATATAGGCCAAAGTAATAGTCTAGACATTTATTCACTCTACTCAGCCCCCACAATCCCCTATTATGAAATCTCATAAGATTTTTAAATCCTTCCCCAGGGTTTTCCCAAGGGTGTCCACCCTAAATAGTCTCCTTTATAGGTAAAAGGTAGAAAACACCCCAAAATGATCTTCCCTAAGGAAGTGGCAAAAAGCCTTGACAATTACACTAGGGCCAAAGTATCAAAGGACAAACCTACTATCCCAATAAAGGACACTATTATTGCTGATGATTCTCAGGAGGGACCTTCCTCCTAGTTTTGTTAAGGTTTTTTAATTTCTATTTTCATTCTAGTACTATTACTTTTTATTTTTTGTCTTCTCAGCCCTAATTGGCTTCTTAAAACTTTTGTAATGCACTCTTGTGGTTTTAGGTCCCTATAAAACCTAGATTTTACCATATTAAATAAAAAAATTATTTATTAAAAATTTTATTTAACAAATAAGTTTTAAGGGTTATTTTTACTATACATTTTTTATTTTAATATTTTATAATTTTAAGAAATTATAATTATTAAAAAAATAAGACATTAAATAAATATTTAAATATACATTTAAAATATTTATTTTTTATTTTTTTAATAAATTTTTTAAATTTTCAAATATTTAAAAGTAAAACACAATTAATAAATCCAATAATGTGCATTAGAAATGTTTTTATTATCGTCATCCATTTTGTATTTTAATAATTTAAATTTTCAAAATTTTATAATTGTAAAAGTAAAAAATAAAATATAGTAAAGTCTCTTATATATATAGGCCTAGATTAATGGCAAAACTTTCAAGGAATTTGACCATCATAGTCAAAACAAAATAAACTACCTTTAAATATTAAAAAACACTTAAACTTTACATCAGAGGATATTGTTTGCATAATTAGAGAATCTAGCTTAACCTATTATTCACCTTAAACAAAGCATATCATAAAAACCAAATTTTAATCTATCATAATGACCTAGTCACCACCCATTTGTCACCCTAAACTTCATTGATACACTGAGATAGTACTTTCTCTAGAATCACTGGGCCTTTAATTTCCACTAGCTATGGACAAGATGGTGCCTGCAACTTTAACCTTGTTAGCATAACTACTCCACCCAACACCCCAAACTATGGATACCTCCCCAATTTCTTCTAGTTTTTATGATCCCCAAAATTTTTAAACTTACCCCCTTCTCCTCCAACCAAGGAGGCACCTAAAAACTTCCACTATCAAACCCTCAAATCAACATTTTTACCACCTATAACCTCTTCGGTGACCTTTGCACTACTTGAAATTTTGTTAATAGAATAAGAGGGCCTATCAATTGTTTCAAATTTGGAAGGAGCAATCCCTTTTATTCCCTTTTGTATCTTCACTATAACACAAAAAATCCACTTCTCTTACAAAATTTAAAATAGAAACAATCCTCTCCTCCAAATCCCTAAATATCAACAGTAAGACAAATCCTACACCATCCTTCCCTAAAAAGGGGAGATTAGCATATATTCCTTCCTAAAATTTATCTACCTCTAACATCAAATTTACCCTATGATCCATCTAAACAAAAAATGAAACTAGATCTTTTACCTGATCTTTATTAAAAATTACCATTAAAAAATTTACAACAAACAAATTAGCCAGGTCCAAAATCACCTTCAGCCTTCTAATTTCATCCAATAATTTTACCCCTAAAAGATTTTATACGGTCTCTAATATTTCCCCTATCATATTCTATAAAACATTTTACAGTCATACCCTTGATACTTTTTCTACGAAGCCCATTTACCTAAACTCAACACCTCCAAAGCAAAGTGGCCACACTAGAGTTTCCAAAAGCTCTAAATCTATTTTTAACAACTCAAAATCTCCAACACCTAAATGCAAGACACCTTCACAATTGGGAATAATACCAATAAATTCATCCTCCCAATGATTTTGAATGCCCAAGTAATATTTTGCATTATTTACCACATCAAAACATTAATGCCACCATCATTGAAAATTACACCACCCTCTCCCACAAGCCTTGAAGTGACTTTTAATCACAAATCCACTACTTCAATCCCATGGAAATCATACCATCTCTCTTTAAAATTATCTACCCATTTATCTTCCCTTTGGTTGATACCTACAATCACTAGAAAATCTACCACCTTATTACTTTCATGAAAGTAATGGGCACAATACCAAATATGAAATTGACCCATCTTTTCCAAAACCTATGACAAAATATTATCTAAGTGATAGGATTTAGCCTTTTGAATAGAGAGATCCTAAATAACTACTTGAGAATCACCATCATTTTCTAAACACTCCACTCCATATTTAAGAGCTATCTTAATCCCCCACCATTATTGCTTGCACTTTTGCTTCATTATTAGTCCTATCAAGGAACTTGAAGGAAGATATTTGTATTAAAGATCCACTATAGTCTTTAATAACACATTCTATTCCTGAAGCCCTTAGATTGCCTTGGTAGGCTCCATCAAAATTTAACTTAAAATAAACTAATTGTAGAGTCTTACAAAACACCATGGCTCTATTAATCTTATTAGAACTAATTACTATTGGCCCTCTAATGGGAGGAAAATGTTGGGTAATGGGATTTTTTAAATAGAGTCACAACCACAAATATTTTTATAACTAGAATTTTAAAACTACTGGTGACTAGTACTCCTATCCATGGGCTGTGGACTTGCCTCATTATATCAACCTCCATTGCATTTAACACTGAGTTGATAGTCCATTACATCAAATAATTTTCTTGAATAATCCACTGTACTAGCTTAGTGTGGCAATGATGCTCGAGAATGGTCATCCCAGGGATAGACCCTATGACCTCCCACCTCTAACACTTAGCTCACTCACTACTAGACTATCATCATCAAATTATATTTCAAAGAATATTAATCTAGGTAAAAATCACTCATTTGATTAGGATATCTTCTAATCACTACCATAATTCTTCAAAAATTTCAAGGCTAGTAAATAAGGGTATGTAGCTTCATTAAAGCATAATCTAATTCTATAAGTAGGACAATTGATTGTATTTTTAGAATACGTAAAGATATAAACATCATGGTGTGATATGTTAGTAACTTTACTAGATGTTTCTCTCAATGTAGAAAAATATACCCTTTACTTTTTATAAATTTATAAGATATAGTTATAGGTTGAGTCAATATATATAGGTGAAATTTTAAGCAAATAAAAGTTGGGGACTCTAAAGTCTAGGTATGCCTCATCGATATAACTCATATTCTTGAACTATTAAATTCCTTCTAAAATAACTTTTATTCCTTTGTGTTTAGATTATATTAGACATATATAAATTTATACATTCTAAGCTGAATTTTCATTCATAAGTAGAGTGAATATATGTTTCTCATTATTGACAAATGATGAAATGAAAACTATAAATAGAGATAAAATATCTTAGAGAAAAACAAAATTTTATTCAACATCATTATGCTAATTGTTGAGATACAAATAGATTCTCTATAATTATAATCTTATTTATTTGATTTATGACCTGTACAAACAAATCAATAGAAATAAGAATACCATTGATCCATCTAATGACGTTGGCCATAATATTAGTGTTAGGGAGAAAGTGAGGTCATAAGAAGGGTATATAGAATGAGGAGGACATATACTTTATTATGATGGATATATAAATAAAGTATTAGAAAGGATATTTCATGGCACATATATCATGAATAAATATCAATCATCCTACCTAGACCTTGATGTATGCATAAATATACAATAAGGGAGATTAATACACTGATAAACTTAAGACAATAAAAGTGAAAGTAGTGTGTATATATTTTTTCCATTCATTTATTTGAAAATAAATGTATTTAATTAAATAATATGAATTAAAAAATCCAAAGGTAATATAATGGAATTACTTTCATGGGCATTTTTATACATTGTAATTGGCATGCTTTGTAATAAATTTAAAAGAGGCATATTTGGAGCAGGTTTATTACACATATCCTATTTGTAAATTTGAGCATAATTAGGAAATATGGAGCTTTCATAAGGAACATGTATAATATGTGTACATTCATTGGGATTTTATAATTTTGATATGTCACAAAGATTACACAAACTAAATGATTGCATTATATTAAAAAAAATCCTTATAAATAAAGTGATTGGTTCTATAGACATAAGGTTTGAATATTTATCTATATTTGATGTTGTTATCTTTTTTAGTCACCATAATTATTATGAAGAGATGGTGTAATATTAGTTTTTCATTTTTATTTTTTAATTATCTACTAAAAACTTTAAATAAATGAAGGGTTTATGAAGAATACCTAGAGATGAGAAGATGGTTGTGCACCATTTGAATCCAGGGAATGAGGGAACTTATTTTTGGTTGGGAAGGATAACCTTAAAATGATTTTAGGTAGAGTGTATTCCTTCTACAAGTGCAAATGATCTCCCTATATTGTGATGGCTATTTTGGACTAGGTATAACCTAAATTTTGATAGTGTGGATCTAACATTCACCTTAATTATCCTAAATAAATCCAAGCAATGTTTCAAGATTTAAAAATCATGGACCTAAAACCAAATAATCACCTACATATATATAGATCAACTCTGATAAGAAGAGTCGATGTCGATCATGAGAGAATCATTATTGATTCACCCTTTTTAACAGGAGTTTGGTTTCATCTACTTTGGTTTATTCTAACTAAAAATTAATTTAGGATTATAAGTAGTGGTTTATTAGGAATGGGTTTATATATGGGTAGGTTATTATGGGAATAAAATTTTATGGGTTGTAATTAGATTTAGGTGGTTAGAAAGGTAAAATGGTAATTTGTAAAAACAAATTATTGAGTGCCTTATAGTAAATAAATTAGAATTTAGGATAGGGGTATTTATGATAAAATATAATAAATTAAAGGACCTAAAACATTAAATAATAATTCATATAGGACATATAAAATTATGGTGTTTACATTTTCCCCTTTTTAAGGAGTGGTATGTAATAACATGTAATGCGATAAAAATTGAGAGAGGTCCAATGCCCTAAGTTTATGTGAGGAGGTGTCCCCCCTCAAACCAAGAGATAGCATAAGATTAAGAGTGGGTTATGGGTTTTAAATATGGAGTGATGGATGGGATAGATAGATAATAAATGATAACTAAGAGTGTGGATGCATAAAATGAAGTATACATTTTTCACTGATAGGTTGAGATAGTACATGCACAACTTCCCCAAGGCAAATAATGTAATAAATTATCATAGATATAAATTATTGAGCTTAAATGAAGTCAAATAAAGAGAATAAGTTATATTTTTTGGCTAACCAAATCATCTAGTGTGTTATACAGTGTGTGTACAATCTATATACAATCATTCTCAAGAGGAGATGCACTCTCGAGACCCACATGGGGAAATTACCAAAAGGTGCATGCCATATGTAGGTTGTGGGAAAAACAAGGGATATATTTCAACAAACCTAAAATTTAATAAGATAAATAATGGGATAGGTGTGATAAGATAAAAAGATTGGGATTTAGAGTAGGACTAGATGCACAAAAAATTACTAGTGTAAAAAATGGGTAGATTAACATCAATTTAGGAAATCAATGATGATATATATAAATTTATGTCAATATAAAATAATCAATGCTAATCTAAAGATAAGTATATAAGAAAATATAATGTGGAGAGTGTTGAACAAATTTTGGCCCTTCAGGCCAAAATTGGGCACCCCTTTTTTGCAAAAAAATATCTGAGTCTATACCTTTACCCAAGTATAGTATGTAGGTTTCATTTGGAAGGAGTGTTATTATATAAAGCTAAAGTCTTTTACATATAAAAAACCCAAGTGTTTTCCTATTTAAATATTTGTTCTTTAGTCTTTTGGCTAAGTCCTTTGCAATGAATTCTTTTGGGTTATTGTTCTAAGCCTTTGTCAAATTCTTTCAAACTTTTTGTCTAAGGATTTTTTCCTTAAGTGTATTTATTTCAAGATTTCATTCAATGGAATTATTTCATAAAAATTTCTTGATGCAACATTTTCGAAGTGTATGTTCTATTTTTCTAAAGGGTATTTTCTTTGTAATGTGGACACTTGCTATTTTCCTAAAGGGTATGTGACAACTTTTTTGAAGGACTTTTTCAAGCTGAAGGACATTTATATTCTTCTAAAAGGTCACTTAACACTTGCCTTTCCAAAGGGTACTTCACAAAAATTTTGAAGGGAATTTCAACTTTCTCGAAGTGACCTTTTCAAAAAAATTGAAGGATTGTTTTAAAGAAAATGTGGACCATTTAAAAATTATCAAAGGGTTATTTCAAAGTTATGAAAGGTCCAATCGCATTTTCAAAGGATCATTTTCAATATTTTGAAGGGTATGTGACCACTTTCCTGAAGGGTATCCATAAGAAGGCCAAAGAGAAAGAGATAGAAAGGCCAAAGGTTTCATTACCAAAAATTCTAAATGATTGTTTCTATAAGAAAGTGGACCTTTTCAGGAAGTCTGAAGGGTCACTTGAATTTTTATAAAGGTATGTTTTCAACAAGCCAAAAGGCACTTTTATTTTTTATGGAGGGTACTTAATAGAAAATCCAAAAGAATTCATTCAGACAATTTATTTGAAGGAAATGAGAAATTTTTCCTTGCAAAAAAGCTAAGAGGAAGGAAGAAGATCTTGAAAAAATTCTTTTGGACAAATTGTTCAAAACAATTTCAAAGACAAGAAGTCCAAATAAAATACTCAAAAGGTGATGGCCCACAGAATGTTAATTTCAAGCTGCAAGGAATAGCCGTTGGATTTAAAAAACAAAAGTGTGGGAACCTAAAGATGAATGTGGAAGTGACACATGGTAGAATTCTAAACATCTGAGGCATAAAAATTATAAATAGGCAAGTCGATAGTTCAAGTTATTACACTGTTTCATAGATCGACAATCTAGCAAAGAGCAACTAACATCAAAATATTTTTTCAACAACTAAGCCCATTTATAGCAAAACATAGTTTTAGACATCTTGATTATGATGGTAACTATTCCTATTATTAGTTGACACATGTTTGATTGATCTTTGCATTTCATTCACTTGACTTCCCTTCCAAAAAACTATATATGTATTCTTTCTACTCTTTTAGAGAGCCTCTATTGGTTATAGTGAAACTCTAGTTAGATTTGTACTGGTAAATATTAAATAAATACAAGTGATTTCACCATTCACACATTGGAATATTGAGTATAAGTTTGAATCTTGTTGATAATGACTAGTGAAAAGGTTATTTTCTAGCATGTCAATCTATGGTCACTTACCAATGTGTAGAAGGAATGATGTTGTAGGTCTTTGTTAGTGTTCTTTACTAAGTGTATAAACATCTTAGAAGTTTTATATGTTTATTCTCTTTTTATAATCATTCATCACCCTCTTAAACATTAAGTACCTTCCTAAATATAACTTATGAAATACTAATGCAACAATGTCTTTTGTTGTGATTTTGTGTGAAACATCCTTGTTTACCTTTAAGTAGTGGCTTTAGTAATTTAGGAAGATATCAAATATTGGTGCATCATCACTTGTTTTCTCAGTTGTTTTCCTTCTCCCTTTTCATTCAGAGTTGTTAGATTAGAAAGAGCTTAAAGGTGCATCAAGGGGAGTTTTCCCTTAATCTAGAGTTTCAACTCAATATAATTGTCACCCACAACAAGAGAGATGATTCCATTTTACAATTTGGATGAGGATATTTGAGCATCTCTTCAAGGGTGTAAATCCAAGCATCAATAGTTTTTGGCATTCCCAAAGGGACATCTAAGTCCTAGAAGATTATTCAAGATTGGTGTTGGTCTTGACATGGTTGCAGATAAAGAAGCATCTACATTCAATACTTAGAAACTCCATTAAAGAATTCAAGTCTTTAGTTGATGATCAATCCTTATTTCCATTCCAAATATGACCTTTAGGTCTACTGCTAAAGGTGTACCATTTGAGTTTGTGGAATTACCACCATATTCCTCTAAAAGGTTTAATTTTGTCAATACTCATCCTTACAAAAGAGGTTTTATGTTCAAAGATTCCAATTTTGTGATACATTCCATTCCTAACATCCATATTTTTCATTCCAAAATGGATATAA
The DNA here is from genome assembly GCA_037957365.1 of Torreya grandis. Classification (NCBI taxonomy): domain Eukaryota; kingdom Viridiplantae; phylum Streptophyta; class Pinopsida; order Cupressales; family Taxaceae; genus Torreya; species Torreya grandis. Next base: position 3,020,110 of record JARHVA010001703.1, read on the forward strand.
GACAAAATTTTGTGCCTTTTTGGGGGGTATCTCCCTTGCATCTTGCCCAATACGATCAAATTATAGGAGCTACTCTCAAAAGTGTCCCATATTTTAGTGGGGATGATCCTATTACTACCACTGAGCACATTCAGAATATAGTAAACTTTTGTAATATCCATAATGTTACCCAATAAAATGTATATATTAGTTTTTTGGCCTTGTCTTTCAAAGGAAATGTTTTGGATTGGTATGGGAGCCTACCTATAAATTCTATTGGCTCATGAGATGAGTTGGGGACCCTATTGACTAATAGGTTTGGGGAAAAGAGTGATCACTTATCTCTAGATGATAAATTGACCATAACAAAGATGGTACCACATTAATTCATGTAATATTTTAATACTATGTTTTAAAAATCTTGGGATAGGATCCCAATTCTTATGAGCCCAACAACAAACTATGCATTTTTGTACTAATTAAAAGCATTGAATAGTGACATTGCCATGATGATTCAATTTATGGGTAGAACCAAATTTCCTATTACCTATGAAATATCCATAAATTCTGAGAATTATCTTGTCCAAGTGGGAAAAATAGATCCTAGACCTCTAATGCCACTATTCTCTGATTTGCATTCTCCTAGTCAAAGTGCATTGCCCACTTTAACTCCTTTTCCTGGTCAAGAAAAATTTGCCATTGCCCCTACCAATGAAATACATGAAGTCAAAATCCTACTTAAAATTTTTAATAATGAATTGGTTTCTCTCAAATTCAACAAGTCCAAAGCTATAGGCCTTATCAGTCCTACAACTAGTTTGGACAAACAAACAAACCTCCTTTTTAAGGCAATAATTAGGGACAAGGCAAAATCACCCATGTCAAACCTCATCAAAGCTATAATCCTAATGTTACTTCATTTTCCAAATCTCTTGTCCCCACTCAAAATAATTTGGTCTAAGAACATCCTAATTATCTATCTTTTGAACATGGTCAAGAATAAGTTGTTTATGCCAATGAGATGCAAAATCAAGGCATGGCTACAAAAGTGGATCAAACATCTAAATTTTCAAATTTTGAGATGCCAAAATAATTTAGGATGGAGATGAGATAGGTTAATTTTTTTATTCCACTCTCATTAATCATTTGGAGGGTGAGTTTTGTACCATTAATTACATAGGGAGTACAAGCAATTAGAATGTTAGTATGGTTGCCAACACTAGATCAAAGAAAAGGTCATGTTGAAGAAGTTCAAGGAAATAATAAAGGACCTATTTTGACTCCTAAATCAGATAATATGGGAGTATGGCATAATTCATCTCCTAAAGCATAAAAAAATTAGAGGATTCTAAAATTTAGGATAGCTGTTACAACCCTGCCTCCACAAGCTACATCACAAGGTGCAAATATTCATAAAGAGAACCCCAAGGTAAGTAATCCTTCTATTAATGTTGTGGACCAGATGAAGAATCTTCATATGAAAATATCATTTTGGGATTCTCTAGCATTACCAAGGTATAAATATATACTCCAAAAGGAATTGCATGGTTTAGGTAAACAAGTTGGCCCATCTCGAAATGACAATGTGGTTTTGGTCAATAGAACTCAATCTATAGATGGTCAGGGGAAGAAAGATGAGAAGACTCCCAATTTATACCTATATTTAATTATTGGTGATTTATTGGTTCATAATTTAATCATAGATAGTGGAGCAAGCACATCAATTATGTATAACTGCATAGTAGATAAGCTAGGCATCAAATACAAGCCAATGACTAAAGGAGTTTTGCAATTGGATGGATCACCAGCCAAGACTTTGGGGGTTTTGAAAGGTTTGAACTTGATCTTTCATGATTTTCATACATTTTTAATTCCTCATGATGTGTTGGTATCATATTTACCTACTTATTTTTCTCTTTGCTTGTTAAGAGACTTTACATCCAAGATAGGTGGATACTTGGCAACTAACTAGTCTTACATGGTGTTTAGAACAAAATATGGCACTAAGGTGAAGACTAAGTTAGAACCTATTCATATAGATCACTTGGAACCATATTCACCTATGGTAGAAAATGTTAACTATGCTATCATTGATTAAGAGGAGTTCCACATTGATCAATCCCCATCATCTTCCCTTGAAGAAGTTTTTGATCTGTTCCTAAAAGAGTGGGGAGATGACAACTATGTGCATGATACTTAAAAGTTTATTAAGGGATCTAGTCTTAGAGTATATTATATGCATGAGAAGGATTATTTCATTCTCAATTTGATGAATTCAAATAAAGATGTGAATGGCTTGTGGTAGCTTTTCTTTGGTGGGTCTAGAAGCAAGATTAAGGCTGGTGGTGGAGCAATGTTAGTTTCACCTTCAAAGTAAAGGCATTTTTAAACTTTAAAATTTTAGTTCTCTTGTTCTTGTAATGTATCAGAATATGAGGCCCTCATTCATGGCCTCGAGTGGGCAAGGAAAAGAGGTGTCAAAGAATTGTAAGTGTTTGGTGACAGTGAGCTTATTATCAATCAAATTAGAGGGTAGACTTTGACCAAGAACTCCTTGATAAAGTCCTATAAGCATGGATTTTGTGACCTTGTATAATAATTAATGGCATTTAATATTACTTTTATTCCAAGGGAAGATAATAAGTATGCTGATAGATTGGCATCTATTGGTGCTTAATTTGATGTTCTAAAAGGTATAAGAGAAGACAAGAATCAACCTCATCTAAAGGTGATTATGAGACCTTCTATACTAGATAATGTCACCAATTTTTAGGTTTTTGAGAGTGATGAGAATATAGCCCTCTTCCTATAAGAAGAGGCTGAGTTCTCTACAAAGAGTCAGTCTAGGCTTCAATAACAATATGGAGGGTAGATTATCCAGCTAAAATCCAACAACCTTCCTAAAGGCGTAGTAACTCTTAAAAGCATATTCAATGAGGATGACCAAATCAAGAAGGAGAAGGTAAGAATTTCCACCAAGAAAGAGAGCTATGAAAGGGTAGATATTTTCAAATATAAATTACTTACACTTGGAAAGGTATGCACTAGTCAAGAGAGGCATGATTTCACTAAACTATACAAAGAGTTTAGTGATATTTTTGCATGGGAGTATAGTGATTTGAAGGTTTTTGATCCAAGATTGGCTTAAAATCACATAGAGTTAGATAAAAATTTCAAACCCATCAATCAAAAACAAAGGAAAATCAATACCAAGATTGAACAACTCATGAAGAAAGAACTCACCAAACTGATTGAATCCAAAATCATTTTTCCTATCAAGCATTCTTCTTGGTTGGCAAAATTAGTCCCTATTAGAAATAATAATGGGGAGATGAGGTTATTTTTGGACTTTAGTAATTTTAATATAGTGTCTTTAAGATATCATTATCCACTCCATTTTATGGAATAAATTCTGTAAGTGGTAGCAGGTAGTGAGAGGTTTTCTCTCTTAGATGTTTATTATGGATACAATCAAATTTTGGTGAAAGAAAGTAACCAATACAAGAAGGCCTTCACCACCAAATGGGGAAAATATGCCTATAGGAATATTCCATTTTGATTTTAAAATTCTAGATCTAATTTCTAATGTATAATGGAAATGGCTTTCCAAAGACTAATCAATGACATTGTATTGTTTTATCTTGATGATGTGACAGTTTTCTCCAAGGATGGAAACAATAATTTGAAGTACTTGAGGTATATTTTTGAGAGGTGTAGAGAGTTTGGGATCTCTATAAACCCAAATAAGTCTGTGTTTTTTGTTCATGAAGGCAAAATCTTAGGCCACATTATTTCCAAGAAAGGTCTATCCATTGATCTGAAAAGGGTAAGTTCTATCTTGGCATTGTCTTTACCTAAACATAAGAAGGGTATACAAAGATTATTTGGTAAGATAAATTTCATTAAGAGGTTAATTCCTAATTTTTTTTAACATGGTCAATCCCTTGACATCGCTGCTAAGGAAGGATGAGATATTCATTTGGACAGGAAGGATAAAAGAAAGTTTTGAAGAGATCAAACAAGCCATTGCCCAAGCCCCTACTCTTGCAAGTCCTAACTTATCCAAGGAATTAAACATATATAATTTTGGGAATGAAGAGGTAATATATACCATGCTTACTCAAGATAATTATTAAAATTTGAAACAACCTATTGCATTTTTAGTCAAGGTTTGAAAAGCTATGAGACAAGATACACATATGTTGAGAAACAAGTGCTTTTAGTCATAAGGAGTTTGAAGAAGTTATTCATATTTTGTCTAGCAACAAGATTCACATTTTTGTGACTCATCCTAGTGTAAAATAATTTCTATTTAGTATATATTTGAATGAGAAAATGGTAGGTTAGATCACCAAAGTGATGGAATATGATGTGGATATCAAAATGACCAAGTTAGTGAAAGGAAAAGGACTGTGTGAGCATCTTGCTTCAAATTTAAAAGAGCAAAGGGAGGATTTTTATGCACTTCATGATGATCCTATAGTATTTTTACCTTTATACATAAGAATATGGACACAAAACATGATTAATTTCCTTTAAACTAGTGAGTGTCCACAAGGTCTTGACAGAGCTAGAAGAAGGTATTTTAGGCTACAATCCATTCCTTATGTACTTGTTGATGGAGTGATTTTTAGAAAGGTCTTTTAATGTGTGTTTTTAAGGTGCATTAAATTAGATTATATTGAAAAAGTATTTCATGAGTTCCATGATGGGCCATCTGGTGGCCATTTTGCTCCAATAACTATAACTACTAAGGTTATGAGAGATAGATACTTTTGGCCTAGATTGTTTAAAGACACCCATGCTTAGGTAAGGAAGTTCCAAAAGTGTGCTATTTTTTATGGAAAATACAAGATAGATACCTTTCCTCTTCATCTCATTTATGTTGAGTAACCCTTTATGCATTAAGGTTTGGATTTTGTAGGTTTGATCAATCCTCCTTCTAGTGCTGGTCACAAGTGGGTGTTGATAGCCACTGATTATTTTACAAGATGGGTGGAAGCTTTAGCTCTTAAGGAGGAAAATGAAAACTTCGTATTGGAATTTTATGAGGGTATAATAACCAAATTTGGAGCTCCTTCAATAATCATTTTAGATAATTCACTAGCCTTCTTAGGAATAAGGACAAGTGAATGGGCTTTAAAGTATGGCATCTATCTTAGCACCTCCTCCAACTACTATCCCTAGGGAAATAAATAGCTAAGTCCACAAACAAGAATTTTATCAAGATCATAAAGATAACTATGGAGGAGAATCAAAAGACTTGACACACCAAGTTAAAGCCAACCCTTTGTGCTGATAGGATCACTACAAAGAGAGAAATTGGGAACTCACCATACACACTTGTGTATATAAGGAAGGCTAGGATTCCTATCTCACTCAAGTTGTTGGTTTTAGACCTCACCTATCAGCTACAACTAATGGAAAATGAGAGCATGGAAGCTAGGTCATGTGAGTTGATGGAGCTTGAGGAGATAAGAGATCAAGCTATGCAGACCATAATAACTCACCAAGAGAAAATAAAGAAGTATTTTGACAAGAAGTCCATGCTAAAGAGTTTCAAAGAGGGAGACATTGTCTTTAAATGGGATGAAGATAGGTCCAATCCTAGGAGACACATAAAGTTTGATGCTTTGTGGAGTGTGATTATGTAGTGCAAATAACACAACGCTTTCCAACTCTCAAGGTTAGATGGAAAGGAGCTACATATCCCAGTTAATGGGATATATCTAAAACATTGTTACTAAGTTTCTCTTTCCCTTTGTACATAGTTTATTTTTCCTATGTTCCCTAATTGCTTATGCACATGTGTGGGTTTATCCTGGTCTTGTTTTGTGTTATCTTTGCTTGGTCTTGCTATTATTATGTGTTATGTTTCCTTGTGTTTTATTTTGGCATAATCCTTGTCAGTCATCTTAAAGAATACATTGGCCCTGAGTTGGCTAAGGTATTGGTTTGATTAGTATAGTAGGCATACTACCCCTATGAGTCACCAATTTGTTGACCAAATTTTGGCCCTTCAGGGCAAAATTGGGCATCTTTTTGTTTGCAAAAAAATGTCTGAGTCTATACCTTTGCCCAAGTCTAGTATGTCAGTTTCATTCAAAAGAAGTGTTCTTATACAAATTTGAAGTATTTTACATATAAAAAACCTAAGTGTTTATTCTTTCAATTTTTTGTTTTAAGCATTTGCCAAATTCTTTTGGACTTTTTATCTAAGGCTTTTTTCCTTAAGTGTATTTATTTTAGGCTTTCATTCGGTGAAATTCTTTCAGGAAAATTTCCAAAGGCAACATTTTCGAAGGGTATGTTCCATTTTTATGAAGGGCATTTTCTTTGGAAAGTGGACACTTGTAATTTTCTTGAAGGGTATACGAAAACTTTTTCAAAGGACTTTTTCAAGCCGAAGGACATTTTCAATTCTTTTAAAAGGTCACCTTCATTTTTTTTGAAAGAAAACTTGCCTTTCTAAAGGGTAATTCATAGAATGTCTTAAGGGAATTTCAACTTTCCCAAATGGACCTTTTCAAAAAGTTTTAAGGATTGTTTCAGAGAAAAGGTGGACCATTTCAAAATTCTTGAAGGGTTATTTCAAAGTTACAAAAGGTCCACTTGTATTTTCAAAGGATCATTTTCAATCTTATAAAGGGTATGTGACCACTTTTCTAAAGGGTATCTGCAGGAAGGTAGAAGAGAAAGAGACAAAAATGCCAAAGGGTTCACCTCCAAAAAGTTTGGAGGATTGTTTTCACAAGAAATTAGACCTTTTCAGGAAGTTTGAAGGGTCACTTGCATTTTTCTAAAGGTATGTTTTCAACAAGCTGAAGGGTACTTTTATTTTTTTCAGAGGGCACTTAGCAAAAAATCCAAAGGAATTCCTTCAGATAATTTGTTTGAAGGAAATGATAAATTATGCCTTTCAAAAAAGCCGAAAGGAAATAAAGAAGAGCCCAAACTAATTATTTTAATCAAATTTTCTAAAAGAATGCTGAAGATAAGAAGTCTGAAGAAAATAATGATGGACCACAAAATGTCAATTTCAAGCTACAAGGAATAGTCATTGGAGTTCAAAAAACAAAAGTTTGAGAACCTGAAGATGAATGTGGAAGTCACACATGGTATAATTATAAATGTCTGATTTACAACAATCAAAAATAGGCAAGTTGACAGTTTGATTTGTTACACCATTTCATAGCTTGACAAGCCATCAAAGAGAAACTAATGTCAAAACAAATTTTCAATAGCTGAGCCCATTTATAGCAAAACACAAGTTGAGACATCTTAATTCTTCTAGTATAACCATGGAGATCATCTTATAGAATTTATAGTAACTATTCCTATTCTTAGTTGACACATGTCTGATTGATCTTTACATTTCATTCACTTGACCTCCCTTCTAAAAAACTATATGTGTGTGTGTGTGTGTGTGTGCGTGTGTGTGCGTGTGTGTGCACGTGTGTGTGTGTGTGTGTGTGTGTGTGTGTGTGTGTGTGTGTGTGTGTGTGTGTGTGTGTGTGTGTGTGTGTGTGTGTGTATTCTTTCTACTCTTTTGGAGAGCCTCCACTAGATATAGTGAAACTTTGGTTAGATTTGTATTGGTAACTCTTGAAGAAAATACAAGTGATTCCACCATTCACACATTGCACTATTGAGTACAAGTTCAAATCTTGTTGATAATGACTAGTGAAAAGGTTATTTTCTAGTATATCAATCTATGGTCACTTACCAATGTGTAGAAGAGATGATGTTTCAAGTCTCTGTTAGTATTCTTTACTAAGTGTATAAATGTCTTAAAAGTTCTATATGTTTATTCTCTTTATATAATCATTCATCACCCTCCTAAATGTCAAGTACCTTCCTAAATATAACTTATGAAATACTAATGCAACAATGTCTTTTGTTGTGATTTTGTGTGAAACATCCTTGTTTACCTTTAAGTAGTGGTTTTAGTCATTTAGGAGGATATCAAATATTGGTGCATCACTACTTATTTTCTTAGTTGTTTTCCTTCTCCGTTTTCATTCAAAGTTGTTAGTTTAGAAAGAGCTTAAAGGTGCATCAAGGGGAGCTAGCTCCTAATCTAGAGATTCATCTCAACAAAATTGTCACCCATAGCAAGAAAGATGATTCCATTTTGTTGCTTGGATGAGGAGAGTTGAGTATCTCCTCAAGGGTGAAAATATAAGTGTCAAAAAAGAGAGCTCATTTTTTATCAATGCATGGTGATTAAAGTTAAATTTTACAACTATTATGACATGTGGTACAATGGAGGTTAGTGACAATAGTTATAGGTGATGGAAATGGTCTCAAGATAAGGTAGACCTTATTTTTATTTAAGTTTGTTGTTTTTTTTTAGTTTTTTGAGTTTCTGGCTAAGGTAAATGTGTATGGTTTTGGGAGTGTTAAAGTGACCCAAGATTGACATTGATTCTAATGAATCGATAAAAATTCAGTGAAAACATTATTGATTTAGAAAAACTGTCACTAATAAAAAAATTAATTGGTATTGATTTGTTAGAAAAAGGTGAATAACTAGGTTAGAATTTCTAAGGTTAAACTAAGATAAATTGTAAAAATTTTAAGTCTTATATAAGATTATGGTAATAAGCATGAATATTTATGGGGATATGAGATCGAGGATTGCCTCTTCTAGATCAGTTACATGATCAACTGAGTGATATGATTGGGTTCATATGGAGGTTATGGGCTTAGGAGGAGTGTGCTTTTACCATTTCATTCATAGAGATAAAAGTCTATTAGAAACATTACTTGAGTGATGGGATGTGACCACTAATACCTTTTGGTTACCTATAAGGGAGATGACCATTATCAAGGAGGATATATATAAGATACTACAACTTCCAATGAATGGGCTACTATTATACCTATGGATGAGTGGGGTCACACAACATCATTGGCATGGTTGTATGGTGGAGATGTGGTGGACATCACCTTCATAGTAGGGATATTTATGTTAGATCCTTTATTTGGTATATATATAGAGGGTAGGTGAGTATTGATGATGATGATGCTAGACATCTCATGCTATGCTCTCCTAGACTCGATAGAGGTAGGTTCCCATGGAGATTATAAGAATTTTTGTAGACATGTTAGAGTAATGGATAGTGTTTACCCAGGCCTAAACTTTACTAGCACATGTATATAGGGAGTTATGGGGGTGGAGGACCCATAGGAAATATGGTTTATATGTGACCTTTATTTTATAGTGCTAGGCATACAAGCACATTAAATTGGTACAACCCATTGGTACCCTATGGATACGATGGTATGAGTCAGGTTACAATGTTTCCTTCCTTCAATGGAAGGAATATTTAATACAAGCTTACATGTATGGTGTGATATGTGACCTAGCATATTATCGATGAGTCCTTAGGGAGCTACATGATAGTGACATCATTTGGAGGCCCTACGTAAAATTTCTTAAATGGCCTAGGATAGAGGTAAAGCTAGCAGATATTCAAAGGGGGAGGTGGCCTATAGGGAGAAGGATGGACTACATGGATTTTATTCATTTTGGGAGGGCGAGGAGATAGTTTGGACTTATACAAGATATACCATGGGACCCATGAGTGTATAGATGGGATGACCTAGAGACTGGACTCTCAGAGCCAAATACTATAGATATTTTGATAGGGTTTGAAGAGGAAGTAATAGATTCATATATAAATGATGCAGGGTGTACCATAGCATACTTAGTATGGTATTGAGGGTAGATGGATGCCAGGTAGGAGAGGGTGGTGAGACCTTGGTATGAAGGATCAGATGAGGAGATATAGGATGTAGAGGAAGAGGGGGAGGAGAGGAGGAGGAAAGGGGAGAGGATGGAGGAGAGGAGGAGGAGATATATGTCATAGGTATCATCACTAAGAGGGATACACTGAGAGCCTAGTGTATTCCTTTACAAGACTAGATGACCATAATGTAGGGGGTGATCACTACCATGTAAATTGAGTGAGAGTAAAAGGAGCATCCATCTAAGTTGTCTCTAGTTTATGGAATATCCATTTTATATCTATTATACTGGATAGAGAGCCACATACTCTGTATATTGAGACTTATTATGTACATTTTAGCACTTATATATAGATACGTGATTTTGATTATGAGCAATGGTGTTATATTTTTTGATTTATGGATTTTATTAGATTATGGATTTGAAGTGTTATAGATCATGGAGTTAATTTTAGGATGCTTTGTATTTAGATTAAGTGATTATGTATTTAGTTATTTAGATGACATGACAATGTGATAGATTTGTTGTGGATTTAAATGTTATGGATTTACATTAAAGTATTTATGGATCATGATTATGTGATTATGTATGTAGATTATGGATTATGGATTTATGTTATATGATTATGGTTAGATTAGATTGCTTATGGATTATTAGATTGTTAATTTAAAAGATGTCATGGATTTAGTTATGATACTCTTACACTGTGATCAAGATATATGTGATGATCCTATTTTAGATAATTAATTAACTTAATTTTTATTTAAAGAGACACAAAGGTCTAATTACTCATCACTGGATCATACCACAATCCAAGAAAACCTCTGGTAATAATTGCATGTGTATCCTTAACTAAACATTAAAAAATATCCTAATAGCCTTACATCAACTAAGTTCAAAGTCTATGGATTTGAGATCTAGGGATTTGATTTAGGATTTTCATTAAAAAAAAGTGTATTTTTTAAATATGTTTTCATCTTGTGTTCCAAAGTTTAGGCTAGCTCTAAGATCCATTTTTTTATAATCCATGTAGACTGATCAATACGAGAAGTCTACTAATTTAAATAAAGTTGATTAATGCAGGAATTTTTTTTGGGATATTTAATGCATGATAACCATCCTTCAAGGGAGTGGTCTATATTTGAAAAATGTTTTTTTGTTTGAAGTATCTATCCTTAGAGGGAGCAGTCTACACTTTTTTCATTTTTTATAGATTTTATAGCTATCTTTTGAGGTATCAGTCTCTTATTTTTGCATTTTTTATAGATTCTTTTCTTTGCTTGGTATTTGATCTTAGTGTTATCAATTTATTATGGATTGGTTTAAGGTATCTTAGAATAATTTCTAAATCTTTGTTGTATAAGATGATATTCTTATTCCTAAAATGAACTACTGAGGTGATAAAGAGGGTTTTTAGGAAATAATGATTTTGGGCTCCTTCCCATTATAGTGAAGCTTGTTTAAGTAGAGAATTTTATGAATAGAGCCAGGGTATTCATATTCAATGTTAAAATAGACAATGTTTTTGGATAACCACATGACTCTATATATCATTATTTGGTATTTATAATAAAAAGGGGATATGGTTTTAGATAATCAAAACAAAAAAAAAAGAAACTAGGTTGATCAAGGCAATTAAGACTTATTAACAATGGAAAGGACACAAATGCAATGCATTAAGAGGTTCTCATTATGGTTTTCCATCAAGAGAGGCTAAATGATATGCCCTAGATTTATATTTATGGGTGATAATATATGGTTTGAGTCTATTTGGAGTAAATTTTCCTCATGTGCTCCTTTTCATATTAGTGACATGTTGATTTTATTTCAAGATAATGTTGCCAACATTAAATTCATGTTATTTTAAAATGTTTATTATAAGCGCACTTTATTTGTTCCTGATATACATGGATGGTCAATGGTAGTCAATTGATACTCATCCAAGATATTAAGTTGGGATAATAATTACTGACAAAATTCATCCGTAGAAAATATATCTTTAAGAGATATGTGAAGGGAAGGAATCCAAGAGGAAGTACAACTTTGGCACCATAAACTAGAGAGAAAGGGGTAGCACCCATAGGGGTTCAAATACTAGTTAGATAAGCCCATAAGGAAAAGGGAATATGAAGATGCCAGTTTTTTCTAGCTTCATTAATGACTTTAGTTAGGATTTTGAAAAGAGTTTTAATGTATGCCTTGGATTTTCCATTATCTTGAGGATAATAAGATGAGGATAATCTTAGCTTAATGTTAAAATAATCATAGAGCTCTTGAACCTTTTTATTTTTAAAATATTTTCCATTATCTGTATTGATCTTATGAGGAATGCCAAAGCAAAAAATAATATGTTGATTAATAAAATACATAATTTTTTCTACTTTGGTTGAGATAAAAGGAATATCCTCTACCCATTTAGTGAAATATTCATTGGTGGTAATGATGAATATGTGGCATTAGGAATATTTAGGATTGATTTGACCTATAATATCAAACCCCCACTGAGAAAATGGCTACCTATAATGCATGACTAAGGACATGTGATATATTGGCATGCTACTAGCATTTTTTGTATTTCTTAATGTACTCATAACACTCCTAATTTAAAGTGGGTGAATAACCTAATCATAAGATTCTCTTATCAATAGTGTGACCACTAAAATGTCTACCACATGACATGTCATGAGCTTCTTTGATAGTGAGGGTAGATTCATGATTTTGGAGACAACAAAGAAGCATACCATCAAAAACTATGCTTATAGATAACACCCTACAATATGAAAAAACTTGCAATGTGATTATGGAAATCTTATTTTCCATTTTTTGATAATTTTAGAGGAATAATCCCCCTTGATATATCATTGAATATCTATGAATACCAAAGATCTAATGGAATTTCCTATACATTGTGTATGGAAGGAAGATTATTTTTGGTAAAAGAAGGTTGATTAATCTTGTGGATGAGGACAAATAACTTAGATTCCTAAGACAAAGATGGGATAAATGAGGCCAAGTAATACATGGTATCCGTAAACTTGTTAATTGATCAAGGAATGGTTTGGATAGCATAATGTTCAAAAGTAGCTAGTAATTGATCAACCAAGGTCTTAAATTTTTGAAGGGTGTCATTTTTACATTGATATATGCCCTTTATCTGATTGAACACAAGTTAGGAATCACCATATATATTTAGTGATTTAATACCTAAGGCTAAATTGGTTTGGATACCTATGATCAAATCCTCATACTCTACCATATTATTGGTGCATTCAAAATCAAGCTTAAAATATAAAGGTATAGGTGTTCCCCCTAGAGGGATTATGATAATTCTACCTCCCCCACCATGTTTGTAATTGAATCCATCAAAGAATAGAGTAATTTTATATTGTGGATTTAATTAAGATGTGGAGGCTATGGACTCATCTTTTAAATCATAATTTATTGGTTACTTATTAGCAAGAGGTGCCACGACAAGTTGATCAACAATGATCTGACCTTTAGATAATTTTTGGTGGATAAAATCAAGATCAAATTTAAACAAAAGCATGAGCCATTTGGATATTTTTTGATTCTGATAAGGCTTTGAATGCATCAATTTTAGGGGATCCACATTCATGATCACATAGGTTTTGTGATTAAGTAGATAATGGCAAAGATTATAAGCTACAAAGACTATAACTAGGCATAATTTTTATGTGTGTATAGCGTGCCTCATATTCAATGAGAGTGAAACTTATATAATAAACCACCTTCACTTTATGTTTCTCATCATGATGGGCAAGCATGGCTCGTAGGGCATGATCTATGGACAAAATATATAAGAAGAAATGTTTCCCCTCCTTAGGAGGAATAAGAACCAGTGGTGAAAGAAGATAGAATTTTAGGGCATCAAAAGCCTCTTGATATCTAGAGTCCTAATTAAAGTGGGTATTTTTACTTGGGAGGTGATGGAATGGTTGCCATCAATCAGATAACTGGGAGATAAAATGATGAATGGACTGTAGTTTTCCTTATAAACTATGGAGTTGATTAAGACTAGATGGGGTGTCATTTTTATAATGGATTTGATCTTAGCAAGGTTGACTTATATCCCTTGAATAGATATGATAAAACCCAAAATATTACCTATCAAAACCCTAAAAATGAATTTCTTGGAATTGAGACAAATGTAAAACTGAATTAGGTGAGTGAAGATTATTTTAAGTTTCAACAAATGGTATTTTTGTAGTTTTGACTTACCAAAGAGATAATTCACATAATATTCAACAATTTTATGGATTATGTCATAGAAGATATAATTCATGGTCCTATGATAGGTGGCTATGGCATTATTTAAGCCAAAAGGCATAAATCAAAAGTAGAAAGTACCCTAGGGAGTAATAAATGAAGTCTTATGTTGATATTTTGGTATGATAAGGATTTGATTGTATCTAGAGAAACCATCCATAAGAGACAACATTTCATGATTGACTATTAAATCCACTAATTGGTCAATATTAAGGAGAGGGAAATCATATTTAAGACAAGCAAGGTTAAGGTCATGAAAATTAATACAAAGGCATAGTCCTCCTATGGGATTTGTGTCAAGGATGATATTAGACACCCATTGATGGTAGTCAATAAGCTAGATAAATGTAACAGATAAGAGACATTAAAATTCCTCTTTAACCAAGAGTGCAACATGAGGTTACATTTTTTGAAGTTTTTGTTTTATAGGTTTGCCATAAGGGAATGTGACAATGTTACATATTATAATAGAATGGTCGATACCAAACATGGCATTATAGGACCAAGAGAATGATTCAATACGATATGTTATAAACATAATGAAATAGTATTGCTCCTAAGGATTTAAGGATTTTCTAACCTTACTTATTCATAGAGTCTTAGGAGACCCTATTAATGTCGATGATAGCTTCATTTAATAGACTAGAGGTTTTAAAAGGAGGAAAATTACGTAGATAGGAGTTTACACCTAAATGAGTTAAGATCGACTCATCATCTTAACACTAAAGACAATGGATGGTGGTAAAATCCTATCCTATCATGTTGGAGTAGGAAAGAGGAATTGTTTTAACCTCCCCATTTCTACAATAGATGAGACTTTCTATAGTGATGGCATTGACTGAAAAAAAATTTAGAGGAATGAATACAACATCCTCTATCATGGGAGGGGTGTTGGATGGTGAGGATGGAATGTCCTTTTCAAGAATAGGTAGAAGAGTGGTTTCTGGGATGACTTTGGGATTTTTATTAAAACCTAAGCTATGTTTCTCATGAAGAATCCTAAAATCCCCTAACATGATATTATGCAGCACTTATTCATATCATCTTATGATAAAGCCCTTCCAAGCACACCATTGTAGGTATGTTATTACAAAGTGGGGTTTATCTAGGAACAAAAATTTTAAGGTGAATGGTTTGGTGTGGGTTTAGCTATCAGGGCTTGAAGAAGTAGCTGATTTATCCTCCCATAGATTAAATGAGTGTGGAATATAGGTGGATCAAAGGGAATGATTTCCTTGAGATTAAGATAATATTCATGTTGTTTATCAAGACACCCATATTCCTAGGGAGTGGGGAGAGTGTTGAGCATCAGTAATTGATACTCTCCAATCGATAGTTGTTGAAACATAGAATCAGTGGAATCATTGCTAGTAATTCTTGATGTAGGGATTATCATACTAGATGATGCTTCATGAGATGATGATGGGATCAATTTTTTTAATGGAATTAAGATGTCATTTGGTCAAAAGGTAAGGTTATAATTTTTAAATGGATAAGGATTGATCAGAACATTTTGGATCTTACCCTCATGCTCAAATTTAATACATCATTTTAAGGTAGAGGGGACATAATGCATATCACATATCCTAATATTTCCTAATATGATATTATATTCAAAATACATTTTTATTATGTAAAATAACTCAAGAAGGGTACGTACACCTACTTGTATGGGAAGGACAAATATTCCTAATATAGGGCCCACAATATCATTAAATTCTCATAAAATGGATAGAGATTGAGCTAGATTAGTTTTAGGTAATTGTAGTTATTTAAATGCATAAGAGGCTATAATATTTATGCTTTCTACATTATCAATAATTACTCATTTTATTTAGGTCTGATCAATTTGGGCAGTGATAAATAGTGGCATATCCTGGTCATCAAGATGTAATGGTGATATTTTAGAATCATGAAATGTTATGGATGATGAATTTTGAAGTAATGCAATAAAATATGATAGAGGATAGGGTTCATCAGATTGTATCTCTTTATCTTTCAAGGCTTATATCATAGCATTGTGATGTTGTGGAGAGTTTTGGAAAAGTTCATATTGTTAGGAACCCATGGAAGCACCATTGATTACCATATACAAGCAACTAACATGCAGAATTAACCAGAAGTAACAAGTAATTATAAATCACAAACAACACAGAATATGAGAGACAATACACAACTTGTATTAATACTCATCCAGAAAAGAATACAATAAAAAAGATGCCACTTCTTCTTCACACCTCTCAGAGGCTTCCCACACCTCAAGTGTACAGTAATTCTTTCCTCAAAGCTCTCTCTCTTATGGTCCCAACACACAACTCAAACATAGAGTTGGTGTTCACCTTCAACCAGTCAGTATCCACTATTGCCAGTACACCAGTGCTCCACGCACTCCACAAGTGCTCCACGCACTCCAAGTACTCAACGTGCTCTAAGTAGATCTCCCTTGAACTTGCAATAACCTGTAACTCAAATGATCTTACTTTGGAAGGAACTACCTTGCCTTCCTCTTTGCTCTCCAACTAAGTACACACTGTACTCCAAGTAGATCCTGCCTGATCCTACTCCCTATTGTGTTGTTGTCACCTTGATTCTGCTGCCACCTACATATCAACCTAGTTCTACACACATGCAAACCTTAGACCTCACACACACATACACCTGTAGATAATTGATCTTACTTACCATGTAGATCTCCTAACATGGCCTTGCACACCCACTGACCAAGATCCTACATATATGAAGAATCCTTCTGATTCTCCAAACCAGCACCCACACTTGGCACTATGGCACTAGGAGGAACACACCATGCTCTCTTCACTCTGAAGGAGCTAATATTTACTCTCTTACTCTCTAGCACGCATTACAATACAACACATGAGTCTATTATATAGATCTCATGCAAACAATAATTAGACACCTAATTACAATAATTAGATTCATAACTCAAGACTAAAATTAGCCTTCTTCATGTAAACAACTAGTTCGTTAATGAACTATCCATAGAACTCGTAGTTCAGAACCACACAGGTGACTGATGTTGGTCCCTATCTACCTGGAGGTGACTGACACTGGTTGATCCCTGACTGACGTCAGTTTCTCTTCCTGTCTAATACTGACCAACATTAATTGGCTTGACCGACGATGGTGTCTGTGACACTTCAGCAACCTCCTCCAATGTCTGCATCAGTGAAGCTTTTAGCTCCACAACCTAACAATCTTCCACTTAGAGATAAATAATTGCACTGTACCTATACATATACCCCATCTAATTTGTTTCTTAGTTTGTATCCCTCTTCAAGCGCAACCTTGAAGACCAACCACCACACAACCTATGGTGCACCTCCTGTTATCCAAGTAACTTGCCGCATCTGCATCTACAAACACATGTAGAAAATAACTTGACCCTACATAGCATGTCAACCTGTTGCTGGTCCCTCTCAAATACCTAAGAATCCACTGAACTGCCCTCTAGTGCTTCTTTCCTAGATTGGTGCCAAACTTTTTGATAGCACCCACTATGTGGGTAACCTAGGTCTAGTATGCATGTACTTAATCTCATCATGTGAATCAAGACCCTGTTCTGTGAACTATCCAACCATCAGCATGCTAACTGGTATCACACAATCATCTGGAGACAAAATCAACCTATGATCTCCATGTCTCTAGAACACACTTATGCCAAAGAATTTTGCTGCTCCAAATTCCTCATGACATGCCATTGAACTAACCTTACCCTTAGCTCAGCAAAACCCTGTATGTCTGAACCTACACCAAGCTCATCCTCCACATACAGTAATAGGATAATTTTGTGACCATCATCCACCTGGTAAGACAAACACAATGGTTATACTAACATTGACTAAAGCCATGCTTTGTCATCCACCTAGTACCACCTGTCAGCCCTATACCACTGTCCTGTAGCTTCCTCAAGACCATATGACCTGGCCTTCCATCTCATGTGTCCATTCTCTCTATTCTTTAACTAAGGTATCCATTTGTATCTTAGTGCTTTCTTCTGACTGGCAACCCTACCAAATCTCCCATTTGGTTTTGCATCCTAATCATGCCATGCTCCCATTGTTTCCTGGATCCTTCCTGCTCTACAGTAAGCAACGAGTATAAAGAAGAGGAACAATGAATTTGAGGCTTACTTACACTTTTAGTCCTCTCCATGGGCATTTGAGACTCCTTGACAACTTGCTGTCTACCCAAAATCTATCTCAGTGATCGACCTCGGTCACAACATAGTCTGCATCTGACTGACATCGGTTCTATGCAACTGTCTAGGTCACTGATGTTGGTTATCCTACCAACGTCGGTCTCCACCTACTCGACACCACTGACTCATCTGGTCTACACATGACTGACATTGACACCTATCTGTTTGACATTGGTTACCCTTGACCGATGCTGGTACCTGTGTATGCCTGTGAGTAATGACTTTTTACCCGCGAGCTATCCATGGATCAAAACCCTATCCAAACCACCCTACTCAAAAGCATCTAGCCCCATCCACTAGTCTTTGTCTATCATCTCCTCCAAGAACACCAAGGCTTTCCAGTTTTTAAGTTTATCAAATACATCAGTCTTCCTTTTCTTGCAATAAACACAATCCTTTCTTGTAGCATCCCACTACTCATAGAAATCTTGGTCTATGCTCTCTAAAGCTGAACTCTTACCATTTGACTTAAGAACATCCATTCCCTTCTCACTTATGTGACCAAGCCTATAAAGCCACACCTGTGCAACAGAAGTGGAATCAGTAATACAAGCAAGTAGATAAAGAATACCTGCTTTCTTACTGCATGCTAATTCAAGTGCATCTGCTATGAGAGTTCCTATGCATCTCTCATCACCCAACTTTCCTGAAGCAATTAGCTGCATCTTCAAGTCTGAGACCTACATGACCTTCTTCAACACCCATGTGTTGGCCACCTATAATTTCAGCAACACTTCCTCTTTGCCAATATTATGACAAGGCTCACCAAACCCTCTACCTGGGGCTGCATGGAAAGAGGCAATAAAATCTATTAACCAAGATTCAACTTTATCCAAGGAACATCCCAGAGCAACCTGTGCAACAACACCTGCAACATCTGCATCTTTAGTTTCTTCATGTTGATTTGCTACCAACCAACAATATTTCTTTACCTGCTCTTTCTTTCCATAAGACCATAATTAACCATTTGTGCTATTCAATTTCTCCATTCATAGCTTACTTTCTTTTGTCATTGCTATACTCCCACTCAATTAGAAACCCCTGAGAGTGACCTGTAATCAAACACAAAACCTGCTCCCTGTAACCTTAGCTCTGATACCAATTGTTAGTGGTATCAAGCTATGAGCCAATAACCTTGCTCTAATACCAACTATTAGGAACCCATGGAAGCACCATTGATTACCATATACAAGTAACTAACATGCAGAATTAACTAAAAGTAACAAGTAATTAGAAATCAAAAACAACACAGAATATGAGAGACAATACACAACTTGTATTAATACTCATCCAGAAAATAATACAATAAAGAAGATGCCACTTCTTCTTCACACCTCTCAGAGGCTTCCCACACCTCAAGTGTACAGTAATTCTTTCCTCAAAGCTCTCTCTCTTATAGTCCCAACACACAACTCAAACACAAAGTTGGTGTTCACCTCTAACCAATTAGTATCCACTATTGCTAGTACACCAGTGCTCCACGTACTCCACAAGTGCTCCACGCACTCCAAGTACTCAACATACTCCAAGTAGATCTCCCCTAAACTTGCAACAACCTACAACTCAAATGATCTTACTTTGGAAGGAACTACCTTGCCTTCCTCTTTGCTCTCCAACTGAGTACACACCGTACTCCAAGTAGATCTTGCCTGATCCTGCTCCCTGTTGTGTTGTTGTCACCTTGATTTTGCTGCCACCTGCAGATCAACCTAGTTCTACACACCTGTAAACCTTAGACCTCACACACATATACACCTACAGATCAATGATCTTACTTACCATGTAGATCTCCTAATGTGGCCTTACACACCCAATGACCAAGATCTTACATATATGAATAATCCTTCTGATTCTCCAAACTAGCACCCACACTTGGCACTGTGGCACTAGGAGGAACACACCATGCTCTCTTCACTCTGAAGGAGCTAATATTTACTCTCTTACTCTCTAGCACACATTACAATACATCACATGAGTCTATTATATAGATCTCATGCAAACAATAATTAGACACCTAATTACAATAATTAGATCCATAGCTCAAGACTAAAATTAGTCTTCTTCATGCAAACAACTGGTTCATTAACGAACTATCAGTAGAACTTGCAGTTTGGAACTGCACAAGCGACCGACATCGGTCCTTATCTGCCTGGAAGTGACCGACGCTAGTCGATCCCTAACTGACGTCAGTTTCTCTTCCTATCTAATACTAACCGACGTCAGTTGGCCTGACTGACACCGGTGTCTATGACACTTCAGCAACCTCCTCCAATGTCTGCATCAGTGAAGCTTTTAGCTCCAAAACCTAACACATATAAAGACATCTTTATCAGGAACTGATGAAGCTACTTTAGAATGAATATTTGTATTTATTATGAAATGCTATTATTTTGCACTTTTCCTAAAATACAAATTTTAGGTATTTAGATGGGAATTTTAGGACTATTTATGGTAGAAGTAGGAGATTTTGTAATAGTTACTTTGTCTTTATTGGGATTTTGGGTCTTATGATCTTTGGTCTAGGATTTTATAGCTATGTGAATCATGTCAATCTAAAATAATGGTGGATTTGTCATTTTTTTAGACTCATCCAAATCTAGAGGATTTAGGAGGGGTTGATACTAAGTTATAATAGAGAATATATTTTCCTTTGAAACTCATTCAAATTCTCTTGGTAATATACTAGTTTTATAGTGGATGTGATCCTAGTAGTTTGACTATGGGGATAGTCATGACCTAATTATTCCATTAAAAAGATCATCCTTTCCTAATAAGTTTTGGACCAAAAAATTTAACGCATTATAAATTTTAGTATCATGTACTATTATTTGATGATATACACATTTATTCTTTTCTTGATACCACATTCGTATCTAAATATGGGGGTTAATAGGTTTTATGGGTGGTAAAGTGACAAGGGAAGTTTGAAGAAGTTGATCAAGAATCTTAGAGTAAGACCCCTTCAATAGATCCTAGATGGGTTTTTTAAACTTTTGAGGCATTGGCATAGAATTTTCATTTTCTTTTGAGCCTTGATCTTTCAAACTGGTTGTTTGAATATTCCCTACAGTAGGTACTTTATGCTTGGGATAAGATTTTACACCTAAGACTTGTGGGTAGTAGGGATTTAAATGGTTATGAATTGGCATTATTATAGTGGGAACATCCCTTTTTAATGGAACATGCTCTTTATAAGAGGATTTTATAATCGTGGATTTTAGTTTTACCAAAGGATGAGGTCTGAATATGGATGCTTTAGTTTGAATAGGTGGTAGAGGTACCTTCCCTTTTTGAATTTGATTGGGGGTAGTAGGGATATCTACTTTAGGGAGTTCAATCCTTATGGGAGGATGTTGCAAGGATTTTCCTCATGATGCCCCAAGGTTCTTGTTTCTAATTCTTGAATTATTTCCCCTACTTTCTCTAATATTTGACTTTTCCTAAGCTATGAGGGGATTTAGTCTTGGGTTTGGTTGAGGTAACATAATAGTCTTCTTAGGTGGGACTAAGCTAGAGGGGATGGGTATGCTACATGAAGGTGTTATAGTAACTAAAGGAATGGTATGAATATCTTCTAGGATGTCTAAACAAGCATCCTCCTTGAAAGCTCTCTCATCCTTTATTTCTAGATGATCATCCTAAATTAGTTTAGATGATGTTTCCTCAAGAGGATCCCAAATAATGAGATCTAAAAATCTTGAGTGAGTCTTATGGATAGATCTACTTTATTTAGATGGTCAAAGGCATCATATATAAATATATTTGGGATTTTAGTTATTTTAGAAGGTGATTCATAAGCACTATCAACCTATTTATGGAGAATTTGATGATGGATCATGCTAATCACATGGGTCTCATGGTTTGAGGTGCATCTTGAATTAGCTTGCATTGAACTAGATGTAGAGGCATGGTTGGGGAATGACTACCTAAAGTATTATATGGAATGATTAGGGGGAACATTAGGGTTATCTAACTATAACTCTCCTTCCTCAATAAGGTTTTACACTAGACCTTTAAATTAGTAACACTTATTGACATCATGACCTATTACATGATGGTAGTTGAAAATTCAGTTTCCTTGAACCAACTAGGCTTAAGGTGAGAGTCATCAAGAGGTCTAACTGGAGTAAGTTCAATGATAGATTATTTTAAGAGCTTGTCTAAGATATAAGTGTAAGATTCCCCTAAGGGTGTGTATTATCATGGAAGAAAACATGTTAATGGTTTTGGGGATTATTATTAGGAAGTAGAGGGTTTGGATTGGATTTTTGTCTATGGGGTGTTGATTTTAAGACCACAACATTAGCAGTGACTTTGGTTTTGGTATTATTATTTCCTTTAGAAGGATCAAGTTTGAAATTTTTACTATGTAACTTTACCTTCCCTTCTTCTAAAGCTCAAAATTCTAGTTTACGGGCCATCAAAAAGTCCTCATCAAAAGTTTTTAAAGAATCCATAATGTTTATGAGATATGTTTAACACATTATCTCATTAATAATTTAATTAGTTCTTGTAGACACCTAAAACTAGCCACCAATGACCTTCAACTAGGCTTTTGACCAATTTCTATCAAAATGCATAATTTGGCTTAAAAACACTAAAAAGACATTAAAAGCTTTGAAATTACTATATTAAAGTGTCATTTTTGGCTAATGTATCCCTAAATGGGGTAATGCATTTTATTAGATAACTAACTTTGATCAAATCATTTTGAACCAGAAAGACATTTTCACACCTGGGTGCTTTGGATTGTTTTTTTATACCAAATTTATTGCATGAGACATGTGCCTTTGTTATTTTGTGTTGGAAACATCCCAAATGGGATAATGGATCTAACACATCTAACATCATATCCTAATTCCAATCCAATCAAATGTTGAGCTGATAATATGACATTTTGAACATTTTGACTAATTTGTGCACTAATTGCCAAGATTTACATCAAAGTTGACTAATCATTTATATGGCTAATCAATTTGAATTAAGAGCTTCAGTTAATTTTCCATGGAACTTGTTGAATATTTATTTTTGTAAATTGATATTTAATAACTACATCATCAAGTGACATCATTTTTGGGAAGGCATCCCTAGGCCATAAATGCATAAAAAATCTCATTAAACCCTCTCATGTCTCATTAAGCCCTTCCATGTCACTTTAATACCTTTATCCCAAATATTTATGAGGTAATTTATTTAATTTGGCCTCCAAAATTGAATGGATTCTTAGCCACACATCTTCATCTTGATATGGATGGTTTAATTTCATTCTAATCATTTTCAAAAATCTATAAATAGGAGGCCTTGCCTATTAAATTTTAATCTTGGATAGTGTAAAGTTATAATGATAAAATATCTCTCAAGCCATTGATGTATTGATATCATGCCCAATTATTGATACCAAGCCAAATTCATCACAAGCCAAAGGTGCCAAGGAGAAAGGGAGATAGCCAAGCATCCTTTAATGAAGACTCATTGAGCACAAGCTGAGTAAGTGAATTCAACAAGCCATCTTGGAGACACAAAGAAGGTAAAAGTATTTGTATTTTATGTTTTAGTTGTGTTTTTATCTTAGATTTTTTATTATTCTCCCCTTTTTAGATAGGATTAAGGTGTTAAAATTAGTGTGTTTTGGATTTTGATTTCATGCACTAACACTATATTAATCTCCCCTTATTACAATATTATGTTCACAAATGTCACACTCAGTGGGACCTAGCCCCAAAAAAATGATCAAATAGATCTTACAAGAAACCTAATAACCATGTTCATGTAGGATATTAGAGTGTGGGAGCAAAGGGAGTGGAAAAATTGCTAAAAGGGACTTTTTTGGAAGTCATGGTTTTGTCTCTTTGTAATTATGATATTGTCTTTTGGACTATGATCCCACAATTGATATAATCATGATTTTTTCTTAGTAATTATATTACATCTTGAACTATTTTTTGCTTAATGTTTGTCTCTATCTATAGTTCTAGTAGCGATATTGCAATCCCACTATTCTCTAGTAGTGATATTGCAATCTCACTACTCCATAGTAGTGATATTGTAATCTCGTGACTTTTTAAGTCACGTTATTACAATACCACTATTTTTCTAATAGAGATATTATCAATCCAAGTCATGGTATTGTATCTAAACCATTAGCAGTTAGCTTAAACTATTAGGGTTAGGTGACAATACTATAAATCTCTCAGTTGTGGGTTTGCCCTATTACTAGTGATATTATTTTTTAGAGTAGTGATATTGCATTTTCTATTGACTAACTTGTGAATGGTGATATTACCATAACTAGTCATAGTTTTGCAGAGTCATGATATTGGACTATGGAGTTTCGGGATTACACTATGTGAAACCAAGAAATCAATTTTTAAAGTTATATGTTTCACTTGGAAGAAGAGATTTTAAGCTAAATAATATACTAACTTTTTCCTTACAGGACCAAATTGAAAATTTACTAAATCTTGCTTTTTATACGTCTTTTGAATGTTTAAAATGAATTAGGAATTGTTTATTTAGTGCTTTAGGAAACACTTAGATGCTTATTTGAATGTTTTTGTGATTTTTCTTTAAATTTTATGAAACTTAAAGCCAAAGGGCTAAAATAACATCACTAAACATTTCATTTGGTGCTTTAAAAATTGAGCACACATTAAAGTTTTTATAAGTTATTATCACTATTTGTTTAGTTTAGACTTGTTTGAGTAAATAAAGATTTATAAATGTATGCTCTCCCCTCGTCCCCTATAGGGAACTTGTGGGATCAAAAGTGTCAACCTCATTGAAAAGTGCCTTAGTCCAAAGGCCTAAAAGAGATGTTGTGAAGGCTCTCCTCAAGACCTGCATGGCTTGGATGATCTAGAAACAACCTCAAATCTCTTTTACCTAGTCTTTGTTTCATTACATATTGGCTTGTGAGGGGGAATTCATTACCTCCCATGAGTTATTTAGGGAATATTTGACCCAAGGATTCATCTCTTAGCATCGTATTCAACCCCTCTCTATGGGGGATATATAAATTAGGATCACCCCAATCAATCTGATGGTTTGATCAGTTAAACCATCTCCTATCATTACATCTAATCCTAGGATGTTTTAGCACATTAGACATCACACTACACTGAGTGAGTGATAGATGTACTGGTTATAAAAAAGGAAAGACCTTTTTACAACAAGCCAAGTATCACAGACCCAAATGATGTGAGCTTCTTTTTCCCATTAGATGTCAAAGTCTTATGCCATTGATATATCTAGAACATTTGAAAACTTATAGAATTTTTAGACAAACCCCAATTTCTATAGAAGTATTGTTGATGCAAGGTGCACCTCAAGGTCCATGTCACCTTATTATCACTTGAGATAAGGGGGTGTAAAAATCCTACTATATAATGCACTTTTATTTTGGGTGAATAATTAAAATTCCTTTCAAAGTGCACTTATAAATATAGACTTCAACAATACCATATAACCTTATCAATTTAGGGCTTAAGATGATTAATTATTTAATTTATTTTAATCATAGATTACTCGGTCTTGTTTGAAGTCAAAACTTGGTGTTAAAAAAATGACATAACCAAACACATTGTCCCCAAATTTTCTTTAAGCAAGGAGGCATTATGCTACCCAAGTGAAAAATATCTTTTTCCTTGTTCAAATTCATCATCATACACTTTGTTTCATATCATCCATTTTGGTGCAGTTGTGTTGCCCATTTGAGTCTAGACCTTTTTCCTAATATTATTAAGTCCATTGATAATTCAAGTTCAAATTTTTACCTATACAATTTCATAAGGTTAATGTGTTAAGTGGGTTCACCATTTGCACTAAACTTGAGAGAATTTAGGTTTCAATTTCCAATTTGAATTGAGGGCCATTTCTCATGTATAATATATAATTTAGTATGGTAGTTGCATAAGAAGAAATCTTTCAAGACCCCATTGCAGACAATGTTGATTATGAGATGAATCCCTATCCATCTTATAATTCTCAAATAGGAGCACAAAACCAAGACCCATTAGCTCATTACTTGGTTAACATGGCACCATATTTAGAGTAGGATTAGGAACAAACTAAGAAATACTTAGTTATGGTACCTATAGTTGAAGAACCATTTCCTCAAAAACCATAATCTATTAATGCACCATCTATGTATGATCCTTATTTATTTGACCATCATTTATTGGAGAACAAAGACAGTATTTTGGTTAGAGATATAAAAGTAGGGGCCCAATTTTTGATAGACCTCCCCCATGAGAATTTATGAAGTCTAGTAAGAATGACTCACAACATATTGTATAGTCAACAATAGTCTTCTATCAATCCTTTATCTCTAGTCCAAATGATGCATTAGGACCCTAATATGCTTGTCAAAGGAAAGGACCTCATAGAAGATCACTTTGTATAGATGCAGATAGCATACCAAACCTACTTGAACCAAGAACATAATTTTAATTAAATGACCATGTTAAATATGCCTCTCATTGATTTAATTCCTTTAACAGGAGTTTTGATATAATTGACTGGTTAAGACAATCAGGGTGTAGACCCATTCATGAAAAACACTTCGATAGATAACTTGTTTCATATTCCAACTATTGAGGGAGTATATTTTAACTTTATGAAAAATAATGAGTAAAACATAGTGGACAATGCATAAACAACATCCAATCCAAACCAAGGTGGTGTAAGTACACAAAGGACTAGTCTATAAACAAGTGTACCTTTAATTAACACCATGAGTGGTTATACAAATCCAAGAGTAGTATTTTATGCATCCCAATCTCAACCAACTACTGCCACTAATCCTCAACTAGTTGCTTCTTTAAGCATTCAATCAACAAACAATGTCATGCCTCAACAACAAAATTTGATGAATCATATTCCTCTCCAATAGGTAATGAGTAATATTCCACAACAATAGGCATAATCAAACCTACCAGCATATTAGAGGTATAAAATATTGCCTCCTTAATAAGGGGAAATAAATATTCCACCTCACTAAGTGGTAGTGAACATACATTTTTCCTTACAGACAAATATACCAATTCAAATCCAAATTATTTCTAATCAACATCATACATTTATTATTTAGCTATAAATGCTAAATTTAAAAAATAAATCCACTTCCCAATAAATGTTCACATAACAAAAGGGTTCCAATGTTCCTTAAGTACCAATCAGGTAACCTTTTCCTTTTGTGTATAATGTGTCACTAGTTCAAAGATAAGGTCTTGGTTCACAAGTACCCCCTCAACATCTAGGTTTGAGTAGTTAGTAGAAAATCCATATTAAACCTTATTAGGCATAGTATGCTTATATCCATTCATCCCAACCTCAAAATCCCCAAAATCAAGCCTATATAACCAACCCAACTAGAATATTGCACCTCAATATGTACAATTATAATAATCAAATCCTAATTCATGTATGTGTATTCCTAGTCTATTCACCAACCAATCTAACATACCCCAGAAAATACCTCCATCATACCTCGGTCAAAGTGCTCCACTTGTGAACACTCAACCATTTACCTAGGCCAATATTCCACCTCAAACCAATGTTCCCTCTAGTTTACTACCCCAAGAACTACAAAAAATGAAGGATGTGATTGTTGCCATCCAAGCTGGGAAACAAACCAAAAATTTCAAGTTGATTGATGTGTGTTCTTATTCATTTAACATGGAGTACTTTAAGATACCATTTCCTCTAGGATATGAACCACCTAAATTTGATAAATACAAGGGGAAAGGTGACCCCAAAGCCTATTTGATAGAGTTATTTGTTGCATGCTAGCCAATGGCATATATTGACATTTACCATCTGTTATTTTTCCCAAGGAGTCTCATAAGACAAGCCTTAGAGTGGTTCTTGAAGTTGCACAAGAATTTTCTATCAGATTTTGATGATCTTTTAGATAAGTTTATGCAACACTTTTCATATAATCTTGAACATGAGATTTCATCAATCGATTTAATGCAAGAAAAGCAAAAATCCATAGAGATTTCTGTAAGTTATCTATAGTGATGGATATCCCTTACAAGTTGTTTCACCCATAGTTTACCAGATAAATAATTAACCACTGTGTTTACTAAAAATGAGCATAGTGAGATATCCTATCATTTGGAACGGTAATATGCACATACATTTAAAGATATCATTGACAAAGGTTTTTTGATCGAGTGAGCCCTTATCAATAAGGGAATCATCAAGCTTAATTTGATAAATTAGAGTCAAGGTACCAATCAAGTAAATTGCCAAAACCAACATCAAATCCAAGCACAAGTGTCTCAACTAGTATAGGCCAATAACAATGATAGACCAAAGTAATTCAATTACAACAAAAATATTGTTGAAAATAGAGTAACTGAATCATGAAATGTACAAATGGTACAAACTCTATCTATTTAGCCTATGTAGCATATACAAATTACTCCTAATATGTAACCTTTTCATCAGATGCATCAAGCACAACAACTCAAGCCCATGCAACAAACACAACCACCTTTGCCATTGTAATCCCCTCCTCTAAGAAGAATAGTGCCTACTCATCATGTTTTTAGTGACCATAGAGAACCTATTAAATATATGTTTTACAAGCTCACCACCACTAATATGATTAGCTAGCCTATACTAAAACGTTACCCTTATGGAATTCCTTATCTTGATTGGTACCATGAAAATGAATTATGTGAATATCATCAGGTTAATGGATATAATTTTTTTCGTTGTGTCCAAATCAAACATTTGATTAAAAATATGTTGGAAAATGGGGAGATAACATTGGATGGTGGTACTTCCACTTCCAATCAGACCCTTGGAATCTATCAAAACCCCTTTCCACAACATAACTAGTAGCAACAAAAATAACAACAATGGCCAATGAAACATCAACAATAACAATTTCAACAACAAATTTCAAATCAAAAAAATTAGTAGAACCAACATCATCCAAACAATAGATAGAACCAAGGTCAAAATAGTAATAAAAAACAAACCTACGATGTAGTTGCACATGACTACAACAAAGTTGAATTCCATATTATAGGAGGTCATGTTAACACTATCTCCATCAATCCAAGACCAAATATTAATCAGTTATGACCTTTTCTAAATAATGTCAGTCTATCAACTCACATTGATAATCCTTCCTTGACCTAGGATCACATATATGCATACTAACAATCAAGGATTACTAATTTTAGACCTTATACTGATAACTCATCATTACCTCATGCCCATACACAAGTGCAACATATAAGACTTATCCTATCTATTCCCACACCATCACCATCATTTATTATAAATCATGGTCCTGTGTTTAATCCTAATTATGCAATCACAAATCAAAGGTAAAATATTACCATTATAGGCCCACAACCATCTACCACCTCACTCATCACCCAACTAGCCATTCAACCTCAAAATAAGCCATTTAACGCAGAACAAGTAAAGAAGTCTGACATTGTGGAACAATTACAAAATATGCTAGCACAAATTTCCATCTTAGATTTGTTGTGTACATCAATAATCCAAAAAAATATTTTGAATGAGTTCTTGATCCAATCCACTATTTCAAGTGACATATCCCCTAACAAGTTTCAAGATTTGGTTAGACACCTAGCTCCAGCCCAATAAGTCACCTTCAACCAAAGTGATATGTCATCCCTTGGCCCATTGCATAACAGTACATTGTATATAAAAGTTTATATAAAATGAAACAAAGTGAAACATGTCCTTATATACAATGGATTAGGTCTAAACATTGTGTCTCTAAATCTTATCAAGATTTTTGGATACATAATTTCAAATCTCCAAGAAAAAATAATAACCGTCAAAGCTTATGACAATGAAGAATGAGAATCATAAGGCACCATTTATTTTCTAGTTATCCTTGGACCCTTAACCCATGATACACTTTTTCATGTGCCATATCTCAATTTTTCATACAATATACTTTTGGTTAGACCTTGGTTGCATGAAATTCATGATGTCCCATTGACATTGCATCAATATATCAAGTTCTCCCACTTAGGAATGAAAGTTTGTATACCAAGAGATTTTCATCCATACGAGAACTACAAACAACTAGAGGCCAAGTTCAATAGCTATAAATATCATTTTGGTATGAATCTAGTCACTAAATAAGACAAGGGAAAGGTAATACTCCTTGATGTGCTAGATGGTAAATGTATTGATCCTAATACCCTTGATTCACTTTCCCACATGCTACCTTGTAAAATATCCAATCATTTTATTATCTCACCTAATGGCCCAGGAGAGTATTTGACCCATGATACCTTTCATATTTCAAAGCTTCCATAGAAACCAAATTCCTTTGGAAGACTTAAAGCCAAGACATTTCATCTAGAATGGAAACAAAAGGGCAAAGGTAAAAAGTATAGTCCATGACCCATCAAGTTTATACTAGAATTTGACCTAGAATAAGACCCTCTTAAAGGAGATGAATAATGGTTATACAATGATAAGTATGTAGATTTTTATGAGAATGAAAATTATCCTATTCCTAATTGGATCATGAAGAATCAAGACTATGAAGGAAGAATCTTTGGACCAAATCAATAGGGAACACTTGAGCTGATTTCCATGACCAAATACAAGGGGCCCTATGGATTTGGATTTAAACTGCTTGGGGGTGACCCCATGTAACTTAATCATGTTCCATCACCATTGACTAGTGATGACCATGCCAAAAATAAAGTAGAGTCTGATCATAGCATTTTTGATGACCTTTCTAATACCAACTAGTTTTACCCTCATTTTATTTGTACCCTTAGACTAGTCATTAATCATAATCCACTTCCATTATATTATCCCCAAATAATATACTAGGGTCAATAAGAATTCAATTTTCCAATTGATGAGTTCCAAAACAATGAGGCTTTCAATGATTTTCTTGACCTTAGAGGCAATGGTCTATTGGGAGACCATAAGTCAGGGTTTTGAATCAAGTTAGATCCTAAAGCCTATTTTGGAAAGTGAGAACACACCTAGCCAAAAAATAATAATTAAAATAGTGATTTCCCAAAGTTAAAACCTCTTTGAGGCACTTTTTGACCAGGGAAAAACTAAAGAGAAAGGCCAGTCTAGTGGTGAAAACTTATTTCAGGTGCCATTAGATGGGGGTGTTTAACCTTCTTCAAGTATAGCTTAGGAAACCACCAATGATGAACTTGTCTATGAGTTTAAGTTTAGTTTTAAATAATAACAAGATTTTTATCAAATCATTCAAGAGTTTCCAATAGTTTTTGTTATGTGGCCATATCTCCCATTGGGGGATTCTGATTCATCATACCTAAGGGAACTCGAAGAGTTAGTCCTAACAAAGGACTCTAATGTTTCCAATAAGTTCAAATCATTACCCACTCTCCTTAAAGATGGTTTGATCCTTCTAGTGGAAGACACAATAGAGGTAAACATTAGGTCACCGAATGACCCAAAATTGATCAATCTAGGCACATCCCTTACTAAGAAGGAACGTGAAGTCTTAACAACCCTATTGAGGGAATTTATGGATATATTTGTATGGGCCTATTTTGACATGCCAAGTTTGGACCCTGCCTTGGTTTTGCACCACCTTGTGGTCAATATTGATGCCAAATTAGTAAAAAAAAAATTATGTAAGATGCATCCTCACATTATAGTATTAGTAAATAAAGATTTGGAAAAACTCTTATAAGAAGGATGCATTTGATCCATCAACTATTCAAAGTGGATATAAAATGTTGTACTAGTTAGTAATAATCTTAAAATAATCAGAATCTATAGTGATTTCTATGGCATAAATAAAACTTGCCCTAAAGATAATTTTTTATTGCTAAACATTGACATGATAGTCGACTCCATAGTGGGTTATGAAATGATTTCATTCATGGATGGATGTTTAGGGTACAACCAGATTAGAATAACACTGGAAACATTCTATTATTAGGTTATGTTGTTTGGTATTAAGAATTCATGGGCCACTTATAAAAGATCCATGACCATTATATTTCATGATATGATGCATGATATTATTGAATACTATGTTGATGACATTCTTGGCAAATCACAGACTAGGGTTGATCATCCAATAGTGTTACATAAAATATTTCAAAGACTGCATGAGTACAAAGCCAGACTTAATCCAAAGAAATGTATTTTTGGCATCACTTTAGGTATATTTATTAGATTCATTGTGTCTCATTGAGGTATTGAATTTGATCCAGACAAAGTCCAAGCCATAATAGAGATGTTAACACTAACTAATTTGAAGTAACTTCATAGTATACAAGGCAAGATCTAGACAATTAGACAATTCATACCTCCATCAACTAGAAAATACCATCCTTTTACATATATTTTGAAGAAAGGAAACACATTCTAATGGGATGGTCATTGATACATAAAGTTTTAGCAACTAAAGGACTATATATTGAATCCACCTATTTTGTTTCCTCCTATGCTAAGAAAGCCATTTTTATTGTATCTATTAGCTACAAACAATGCCTTGGGGGCACTTTTGGCTTAGTATAATGATAATGGAAAGGAACATGTTGTGTACTATTTAAGTTTTACACTAGTAGTGTATGAACCTAATTATATGCCCATTGAAAAGGTCTATTTAGATATGATCTTCATAGTTCAAAATTTGTGCCATTACATGCTAAACAATAAGACCATGATTATTTCAAAAGTAAATCCTCTCAAGTATCTACTATCTAAAACAAATTTACAAGGCCACATGGCCAAATGGATCTTGATTCTTAATGAATTTGACATAGAGTATGTAAACTAAAAATCAATTAAGGGGCAAGCTCTTAAAGATCAGCTTGTTGAAGCCCCCCTTGATGATACAAATCTACTCACATTCTAATTTCTTGATGAATCCATAATGACCATCATTGAAACACCTCTTGCGAAGTATCACTAAAATATGTATTTTGATGGATCATTCATATCAAATGGATCAAGGGAAATCCTTTTATTTATTACACCATAGGGGGATATAATCCCTAAATCATTCAAGATCAACTTTCCTTATACCAACATGGCTGAATACGTAACACTTGTTGTAGGGCTTCTCCAAGTGGTACAATGGACCATATCTCATCTAAAGGTCTATGGTGATTCTTAGTTAATCATCAATTAGGTTACATACCACTTTTAGACCAAAGATGTCAATCTGGTACCATATAATACCATGGTCAACACTCTCAAATAATAGATTATTGATACAATTTAAACATATACCAAGGTTAAGTAACAAAAATGTAGATGCTATGGCTACTATTGTCTCTCTAATTTAATAAATAGACATGGCTAAATAATATTAGTTCCTTGTTGAGAATCTACTAGCACCAGCTTATGAACCTTCAACCATCATGATGATCTATGATATTATTGGACCTAGCTCTATCTGGTATTAAAACCTTTATAACTACCTTCATGACCAAATTATACCACCTAACCTATCTTAAAAATAAACCAAATCCTTCATCCATGAAACCACTCATTATACCTTACTTAGATCAACCCTATACAGTTATATTTTTGATGGAACTCTACTTCATTAATTAACTTCAATAGAATCTATAATAGTGTTATGAGAATATCACAAAGGAGTATGTAGAGCTCACAATAGTGGGGTAGTCTTATCCAAAAAGCTCTTGGATACTAGTTATTATTTTTCCATGATGGATGTAGATGTAGTTGCATATGTAAAAAAGTGTGACAAATGTCAATGGCATACCAATCTGATTCATGCTCCAGCCAAGACTCTGAAACCAATGTTGACACCATGGTCATTTGCTACATGGGTCCTTGATCTCAATTGTAAAATCAATCCAACCTCATCTAATATCCATAAACATATCCTTACTACCACTGAATATTTCACTAAGTGGGTTGAAGATATACCCCTCACGTGATTGGAAAGAAAATTTCCAAGTTCATTTTCAACCATCTCATTTGCCTCTATGGTATCCATTCTAACATTATATCTAATAATGGAGGATCATTCAAGAAAAAGGATGTCAAAAATCTATGCACCGAATATAACATCACACAACACTTTTCTACGGCATATTATCCTCATGATAATGGCCAATGTTGAAGCATCAAATAAAATAATTATCAACATTCTCAAAAATATAGTCAATGATGATAGTCATGATTAGTACCTTTAGAATTATGTGCACTTTGGGCCTATCATACCAATCACTGTACACCCACAGGATTCACTCCATATTCACTTATTTATGGTACTAAGGCCATTCTTCCCATTGAGGTCGAGTTGCTTTCTCTATGCATTTCATTTAAGCATGTCCTAGATGACAATGACTATTGAGTATCTCAACTGAATGAGCTAGATTTACTTGATTATAAATGCATGGATGCAGTAAAAAATATCAAAACCTATCAAAATTTACTTTGAGGCCACTACAATCGATATGTGAAACCTAGAGAATTTGAGCTTGGTGATCTTGTCCTTAAAAAGAACTAAACGATTACCATGGTTAAAAATAAGCATAAAGGTAAGTTCAAACCCAATTGGGTTGGTCCTTTCATAATTATGGAAAACTATGGAATAGGAGCATACATGCTTGCTACACCAGACAAAAATGAACTTGATGAGCTATTGAAGATTATCCACCTCAAGTGGTACTATGTTTGAGTGACTTGGTGTATTGTCTATAAAGACCATTTTAAGTTGTACCATATTATCATATTCTTCTTTGTACTATACCATTTTATCATCCTACCAACCTATCATTTTTTCCTATCATGTATCCATTATACAATACCTTTCCCATCAATCAAATTATTTTATCCATCCCTACCCAGCCCATTGACCTTGGTTCCATTCCATTGATTTCATTATGGTTTTTAGCAATAAGATTCAGATTCAATTTTAGTAGTTATTTCACACATTCCAAATAGAGACATTATTTTTGGAGTAGTAAGACAATAGTTTAGCAGTTACATACATCATTTCTTGTTTTGTTCTCTATACCAAGTGTGCCTAATTATAATCACCTATGGGAAAATCATTGTCTCATTGGTCTTGTTACTAATTATAACTACTTATGAGAAATTAGTATCATTGACATATGCCATTGTATCTTAATTATAACTACCTAAGGGAAAACTAGGGGAAATAATTATTTGTCATGCCTTGAAGTAACACCTTGCCATTCATGTATCGTACTATGCCTTTATACCAACTATGTCTATTTTGTTTGAATTAGCTGCTACACTAATTAGATTCTTTCACTATGATGAGGAACTACAGTGACTTGAGGTCCCATACTAGGACTATGTAGGTAGTGCTCAATACTTGTTAAGATCAGCTCAGTCAACCTTTCCACCATGATTTCTCCATTTTGTGAGAAACCTAAGCCATGATCTTGCCATTTTATGAGCAACCTAAGCCATGTTCTCACTATTTTGTGAGAAACCTAAGCCATGTTCTCACAATTTTATGAGCAACCTAAGAAACACTCTCACTATTTTGTGAGCTTGGACCATTTAGTATCTCATCATTTTCACTTGAGTTGAGATTCTTAAAAATTTCTAAAAACATTTGTAAAAATGTTTAGAAAAACCAAAAACATTGACCACTTATTTTCCTTAAGGATTCTAGGAACCCTTACTAAGTCACAATAAAATTACTTGTTACTTAGTTTACCCATCCTTTTTAGCCATTTATTTTATGCACTTGCCATTTTTCAAGACCATTCCTATTATTATATCACATCCCTCATGATTGTTTTTCATCAATTATCATCTTCTTCCCATTTCCTAGGTGAACTACATTTATCCTAAAGTTTTTGTTGGATGTCAATCCATAGAACTATGTAGGCAACTTCCACTTTCCTAGTGCATATGGAGATAACTCAGCCACCCCCTTCCTTTTTATATTCCCCCATTATGTTTTTTTGTTAAGTTGTCACCTATTTTCTATGGGCAATGTTTGTCTAGTTTAAGTCACATTGTTTCTACTAACATTAGGATTAACTTTTATTTATATATTTGTTTGTTTGTATGTATGTATGTATATTTTTTCTTTAAGTATTATTGCCTCGATTCAGTCTTTATGCATTCATTGAGTGATTCCTTTCACATTTATACTTTAATCCATCCATATTTAGACATATACATTATCGTCATGGTTTTTATCATTAGTGGCTTGTTTTCCATTAAATATTGGATATTAAGAGTCAGTCTTTATGCATATTTTGGCCAAATCCTCATGATGTTCTACCATGATGCCTACCATCACATGATACAACCAAAATCAATTTCAAAATGTTTATTAATCAATGGTAGCATCAACATATCCTTAGCATTGGCATCATCAACATCCCTATCATGTCCCATATAGAGTATTTAAACTACAAAATAATTTTAACCTTTGTTAGTTTGGATGAACATCACCCTACTAGCATGATATATCACTTCATCTTTATTATCTATATCAAGTTATCATCATCAACCAAGTCAATCATGTTTGTCATAATCAGGGTCCAATGATTATAACCACCTATGTACAAATAATTGTACAATATCCCACCTACATTTCTCAATGATTATAACCACCTTTAGGTAAATCATTGTGTTGTCACAAATTTAATTTTTTTCTACCCAAACATGGGCATGTTGTTATCTTGTTTATCTATCCTAAATGGGATAGCTCCATCTTATCAATGATTATAACCACCTTTGGGTAAATCATTGTGTTATCGTACCACATTTCCACTATTGGGGTACAATGTTCAAAATTGCCTTTGGAAAAACCATTGTACACCATACCATTTGCATTATTATTGATTTTGACTAATTTTTCAATATCATTGTGTTCTCACCCCATCATCTTCATTTTTTTGTTCCCCTCATCTCACTTCTTTCTTTTGAGGGACTATTTGTTGACCTTCCTTGTGCTAATCATTCCCTCAAGGGGGTATCATACACTTCATCCATTGATATTGAATTTTTTAGCATATAGGACCTTTTTCATTCTTTGAGAAGATGTTACTATTCCTATATCTTGTAATGCCTTCCCAAATAGGGGCAAACTATAGACACCTAAAACTAGCCATCAATGACCTTCAACTAAAGTTTTGACGAATTTATATCAAAATTCATAATTTGGATTAAAAAAACTAAAAACATGTTAAAAGCTTTGAAAATATTATATTCAAGTGACATTTTTGGAAAATGTATCCCTAAATGTGGAAATTCATTTTATGAGACAACTAACTTTGATCAAATCATTTTGAGTCAAAAAGACATTTTCACACCTAGGTGCTTTAGATTGCTCTTTTCTACCAAACTTACTTCAAGAGACATGTGCCTTTGTTATTTTGTGTTGGAAACATCCTAAATGGGATAATGGATCAAACATATCTAACATCATATCCTAATTCCAATTCAATCAAATTTTGAACTAATAATATGACATTTTGACCAATTTGATTAATTTATGCACCAATTTCCAAGATTTACATCAAATTTGACTAATCGTGTTTAAGGCAAATCAATTTGAATTAAGATCTTAAGTTAATTTTCCATGGAACTTGTTGAATATTTATTTTTGGAAAGGCATCCCTAGGCCATAAATGTATAAAATATCTCATTAAGCCCACCCATGCCTCATTAAGCCCTTTCATGCCTTTTTAATGCCTCTCTATCCCA
Organism: Torreya grandis; assembly: GCA_037957365.1. Taxonomy (NCBI): domain Eukaryota; kingdom Viridiplantae; phylum Streptophyta; class Pinopsida; order Cupressales; family Taxaceae; genus Torreya; species Torreya grandis. Next base: position 3,058,038 of record JARHVA010001703.1, read on the forward strand.
AATATTTATGAGGGAATTTATTGAATTTGGCCTCCAAAATTGAATGGATTATTAGTCACACATATTCATATTGAGATGGATAGTTTAGGTTCATTCTGATCAATTATAAAAATCTATAAATAAGAAGCCTTACCTATTGAATTTTAAACTTAGATAGTGTAAACTTGGATGTAGTGTTATCATGCCCAATTGTTGGTACCAAGCCAAAGTCATCACAAGCCAAAGGTGATAAGGATAAATGGAGATAACCAAGCCTCCTTTGATGAAGACTCATTGAGCACAAGTTGAGTAAGCCACTTCAATAAGCCATCATGGAGACACAAGGAAGGTAAAAGGATTTGTATTTTATGTTTTATTTGTGTTTTTATCTTAGATTTGTTATTATTCTCCCCCTTTGAGATAGGATTAATGTGTTTTGTATTTTTATTTAATGCACTAACACTATACTAATCTCCCCTTATTTCAATCCTATGTTCACAGTTTTGGTTGAGGAAGGGAAAAAGTGAGTTGGTTTATAAGACTCCATATAGCGATGAAATCAGTGAAAAATTAATCATTGATTTGTGTAATGGAATAGAGGTTAGTGATGGTCACTCTTATTATGATGTTAATGGAAAAGTGCTCTAAAAAGATTTGGGCTAGTTACCAAAAAGAGAATAGGGAATGTTGACAAATATAACTATACTAGTCAAAACCTAGTCTAGCTAATGACATAGGAAAGGCTCTTAGGAGAAGAACATCATCATGGGATATAAGATAAAAAGTATGTCTAAATATTCAAATTTGTTTCTAATTATATTACGTATTCTAAAATTTTATAAACTTTAGAATTTCCCATTACGAACTTTAGAGATTTATTCATAAGTGAGCAAATGTTTTTACCCAGAGGTAGAGGTTTTGAGATTTTCCATCCTAATCATAAGGATTTTCATAAGTTTAAGCTGGGTATTATATTTAGGAATACCCCCCAAGACATTTTATTTTGGATGTTGATAGGAAGGAAATAGAGTGAAAATAGGTTGTGGCAAAGGATAACCAACTTAAGTGGTCATAATCAATTAGGATGTTACCACATACTATGGGGATTACAAGGGTATATAAGTGGATCCAAGGGCTTGTCAAGGATATATGTATTAGGTAGTCAATGGGATGTACTATTTAGGAGGTTGACTCATGGGAGCTTGTTACAAAGTCTGAGTTTGGGGATTTGAAGCTACACTAGTTTGGATGCGTGGGAGAGTTGTAGGAATTGAAATCACTACATTATGAGGTGCCATAGTAGGAGGTGGAGTAAACATAGGTTGAGTTATAGTAACATTTTGGGCTTGAATACTAGTTGAGTATGGACCATTAGATGTTACCATAGGTGGATTGTGTAAGGGTTACATAGTGTTAGTATCAGAACATATAAGGGGAGGATTATTGAGGGAGGACACCATGGATGTAGTAAACCCTTAAATTCCTTATAGGGGCATGCCAAAAAATATTCCCATAAAAATATGTACAAGGGGAAAGTGGAATATAGATGGATCGAGTGTTAAGGTAATGGTTAAGAGCAATTGGATTAATATCCAATATAGTGGAAAATTTAGGATCTCCTTGAGTATAAAATTGGGGAATACCCTCCCCCATAGAATCAAGAAAGGTAAGAGGACTCAGGGAGTTCTTTGTGAATGAATATGAGACTGGGGATTCAGTTTTCTTTAGTGATTGTTATCGAATCAAAACCATGTAACACCAAAGATAAATCAAGAAATGAAATAAAATATCACACAATAGTATTTTTAATTATCTCATTTTAGTGGAAAAAGGCACACACTACAAAATGTACTTACAAAGATTTTACCTTTTTAATAAATTAACTTTAGAGTGTGATAAGGAAAAAGGTTAATGAGGGTACTAATAAATGGTAATCTAGAGATGGTTTCAGGTTTGTTTAGGCTCAAAATATCTCTATATTGGAATCGGTACATGGCTTGGTATTGGGGCTTACCCACTCACTTCACACACCATAGTGTAAGGCTCTTAGATTCTTTGTCAGTATATACTTGATATCTAGAGTTTATACTTAGTCAGGGTACTAAGTTGGTTCTCTCCTTAGTAGTGAAATCCAAGTAATATGGTTGAGATGAAGGTTACCGCTAGGTGATGAAATCCCAGTTGTTTTCCTTATGTCAATGTTTGATGAATTGATTTTGTAAGTGGTTTAGTATGTGTGTGAAAATAAGTGATTGATATGATATATTGATCCACCTAGATTACTATATGTGAATTATCTAAGCAAGCAAAGGATATATGCAATTCCTTTTAAAATTTAAAAAGAAGAGTAAAAAAATTTGTATTTTTATTTTGAATGAAGAAAAAAATAAAGAGAAGAGGAAAAAAATGAATAAATTCACAATGAAATGTAATAAGAATAATGAGACCTTAGGGGTCCTATTGGGCATGCAGAATGTAATAGTAGTTTTTCATTTTTTCTTAATGATTTAATTATCTACTAAAAGCTTTAAAGAAATGCAAGGTTTATGAAGATTACCTAGAGATGAGAATATGGTTATACACCATTTGAATCTAATGAATGATAGAACTTATTTTTGGATTGGAAGAATAACCTTGTAATGAGTACAGGTAGAGTGTATTCCTTTCATAATTGCAAATGATCTTCCTAGATTATGATGACTATTGTAGACTGGGTATAGCCTAAATTTGAAAATGTGGAGCTAATGTTCACCTTATTTCTCTTGAAGAAATCCAAGCAACATTCTGATACTGAAAATACATGGGCCTATAACCAAATAATCACCTACATATATATATATATATATATATATATATATATATATATATATATATATATATATATATATATATATATATCGATGTTGATTAGAAGAATCAATGCTGATCACAGGAGAATCGTCATTGATTAACCCTTTTTAGTAGGAGTTTGGTTTCATCTGATTTGGTTTATTACAATTGTGGGGTAATTTAAGATTATAAGTAGTGGGTTTGTTAGGAATGGTTTTATACATGGGTAGGTTATTAGTGGATTAATATTTTATGGGTTGTAATTAGATTTAGGTGGTTAGAAGGGTAAAAAGATAATTTGTGTAAACTGAGTACCTTATAGTAAATAAGTTAGACTTTAGAATATTGGTGTTTAGGATAAAATATAAGAAATTAAAGACCCTATGACACCAAATAATAATTCATATAGGACATATGAATTCAAAGTGTCTATAATGGGTGATAAAGATAGTCAAAACAACAAAATGGTTAACATGTTTATGTGAAAATATTGTTGTTGAAAATTTATGTATTATTTTTATAGCTAGATGTTTGGGTCACATGGATGATTTTGTTTGTATTATTTATAATTCATGTTTAAAAAACATATGTTTAGAGTGTGGGATATATGTGAAGGTCAACATGAATGGTTTAAAGGATTTATATGTTTGATGTAACTATAATTTATTATAATTATTCTAAAGAACATAATAATATGTGAAAGAGGCTTGTCAATGTTAAATGTTGACACAAGAAATTACACCCAGTGGCAGGAAGTCAAACTCCTGCCTTCTCCTCGCAACATGAAAACTCCCCTCTCACCTGTGGGATGGTGAAGCAGGAGGGGAGAGTCTCTAGATAAGGGCTAGATCCCTTTGATGTATCATTGTTTGTTCCAGCAAGTGCAAAATATAGGTATATACATATATAAATAGCTATATAATAAGGGGGGATGAAAAGGGAAAGGAAACTGCAGGAAAACAAACTACTCTAAGGAGGTGATACACCAAAATGAAATGACCTTCTCACATCCACTCTCAAATCAGACAAATACATACATACACTCAGACTTGGCAGAAAGACTAGGCTATAGGAAAATGGCAGGGAGGTTCTTATGAAAACATAGGAACAAGGACTCACCAAGATGTTATGAAATACACACTGTAAATGACTTCCTCTATTTTATACTTCCAAATAGAGCTCTCCTCCTATCAGCAGTAGAAAATGGCACCTTGTGGATAACTAGTGTGTTGGTGTTGAACCTGTGAGAGCATCAAAAGATAATGACTGAACACAAATCAAACACTCAGGATATACACTTAATATCCATCCAAGAAGAGGTAAAAAATTATCTTTATTTGATTCAGGTGAAGATTTTATCAGGGCTAGGCCTTGTAAAATTGTTAAAAGATAATTACAAATGAACAATTTGCAATGTTATATGGAAAAACAACAAGGAGACTCATTGGCACTTTTTCCTTGCAAGTGGGCATGTCGCGTCCCTCATTGGGAAGATGAAAGCATTGTTGCCGACATCATCCTTTTGCTGGAACCATGCTATTGCTTTATCTCTTTTCATTTTGTCTTATTTGGTTTACTTGGCCCTTGGGGAAAATATCCTAGCAGGTCACTGCATTTTAAGCTCCTTTCGATTAGCACTCTCTTTGTGCTTTTAA
>JARHVA010001703.1:3067500-3155000 GCA_037957365.1 Torreya grandis
ATAACAATGTTGTCTTCAACATTGAATCCAAATAGGATGTTTCTACAAGAATGCTTCATCCTTCCATGTTGCATGTTTAGAATGCATTTTCTTCCATTTTATGAAATAATCCTTAATCAATCTTGTCCATAGTTACCTAGGGCACGTGTGAATGATCTCTTCAAGATCCAAAATTACTTTTATTTATTCATCAAATTTAGGTAACTTATTCTGAGTGGAAACTCTATGTCTAATTACCTTCTTCAGGTATGATAAATGGAATACCAGATGTATATGAGTGGATAGGGGTAATTCCAACTTGTAAGCCACACTACCCATTTTCTATAAGATATGATAAGGGCCATAATACTTAGGTGATAGCTTGTGATCCTTTTTTATTTATTTAAACACATCTATTTATATGGTTTTGAATTCACAAAGACCCAATCACCTATGTCAAAATGTTGCTCACTATGATGTTGATCTACTTGTTTCTTTATTTTATTTTGTGCCATTGCTAAATTCTCTCACAAACTAACTAGTACCTCCTATTAATGGTGAATTTATTTCTCAAAATATCAAACCTTGGGATGCACTATCAAAACTAAAGTGATGGATGAGGATTGATACCCATACAATGCCATAAAGGGAATTTTTTTTTAAAAGTATTAAAAGAAGTGCTATACCACCATTCAATCAGTGGTATCCAATTAACCCATTTGTCTTATTTATTGAAAAAATAATAATTAAGGTACCCTTTTAGACATTTGTTTACTACCTCTATTTGTTCAACATATTGAGGATGATAAGATGAGCTATGAGCCATATGGGTTCCCAAATGTGCAAATAATTTAGTCCAAGAACTAGTACTACATATCGGATCTCAGTCACTTACAATGTTATTTGGAGTACCATATAATTTATTAAATTTATTGAGAAAATTAGAAGCTATTGTAATGGAAAAAATGGATATGATATGGGAAAAAATGATCATACTTGAATAGTCAATACAAAACTACCATTACCCTCAAACCATGATAATATTGTAATTAAGTCCATGGAAACCTCCTCCCAATATTAGCTAGGGATGGATATAGGATAAAAAAGACTTGGGGTCTTAATATTTTCATGTTTATTTTTTTGACATACCATGCATTCAACCACATATTTATGTACATACCATTAAGTCCTTTCCAAAATAAATCTTAATTAATTCTATGATATGTTTTCAAAAATATGAAGTAACCTCTAAATGGAGAGGTATGAAGTTACTTAATAATTTTATGTTTGAGGATAAAATGGTTATAGAGGTGTAATCTATATTTATACCATAATGTGTTCCCATTCCATGTAAAATTTTTAGATTCATTAGAACCTTCCTAAGGATTTTGAATCAAATCCTTGGTAGAATTTTCATTTTTCTAATTCTGATCTTACTTCCTCTAGCCAATTTGCCTACCACATGGTCATGGTGTGTAACAATGCCTCAATTGATTCATCCCATTGGGAGAGGGCATCTTCCACCACATTATCTTTTCCTTTATTATACACTATTTAAAAATAATATCCTAACATTTTAGTCAACCATTTTTTTTGTTTTTTAGATGAAAATAATTATTCCAAAAAACATTTAAAGCTACATGATCAGTCTTTACTTGAAAGTGATGACCCATAAGATAAGGTCTCCATTGACTCACTACATGCAGAATAACCATCATATTTTCTCATAGATTGGTTTGAGCCCATTTTTCCCTTAGTTTGGTGACTTTAAAATGTTAGTGGTTTACCTTCTTACATGATTATAGTCCCCATGCCATATCTCGACACATCACATTCCATAATAAAAGTATTTGAAAAATCAAGAGTAGCCAAAATTGGAGTTATGACCATAGACATTTTTAATTATTCAAACACCTTAGTAGCTAAATTGTTCCACTAAAAGGAGTATTTATTCAACAAAGAGGTGAGTGGGGCTACAATGATACCATAAGTTTTGAAAAACCTATGATAATAACTAGTTAACCCCACAAATCCTTAGAGGTTATTGAAGGCCTTGGAAACTTGGCACTCCATAATCACTTGGATTTTCTTAGGATCAACTTTCAATCCTTCATGTGAAAAAATATGACTCAATTAATCCACCTATTAGACACCAAAATCACATTTGAAAGGTTTGGCATAAATCAAATGTTATTTCAAAATTCAAAGTACCTATTTTACATGTTTCAAATGGTATTCCCATTTTTTGTTGTATATGAGGATATCATCAAAAACACTCATACAAATTTTCTCAAAAATGGAATAAAAATAGTATTCATCAAACTCTAAAATGTATATGGTGCATTTATGAGCCTAAAAATCATGACCATAAATTAATAATAGTCTTCACGAGTTTTGAAAGTTTTTTTAGGTATGTCCTCATCATGGATGTGAATCTAATGATACCTAGAGCAAAGGTATAACTTGGTAAAATAAACAATAGCATGCAATTCATAAAATGAATCATCAATTACTATAATAAGAAACTTATCCTTGATGGTGTACTTGTTTAGTTATTTTTAGTCTCAACACATCCTCCAGTTGTCATCCTTCATACACACCATGACCATAGGGGAGGAATATTCACTTTGATTATGTCAGATGATTCCTTTCTCCAACATCCCCTATACCATCTTTTCAATTTCACTCTTGTAGGCATAAGCATACCTATAGGGTCTGATGTTGGGCGGTGTACTTCAAAGAATGATCTTGATGACATGATCATGTGAATGAATTAAAGGAATTTATTTTTGCATGTCACCAAAAACAACATAATGGTCATCTAACACAATTTAAACATCATGATTAATAGACTCCTTGGTTGGATTAGCATCTATGAAAAATAAGCTAGCCACAAATCTCTCTTCACCTTTTCTAAAAATATTTGTCATCTGGTGGGAATTAACCAGTTGTAGAGATTTAACCCATAATACACATATTTCAAAGGTCTTGACTTCTTAATGGAACCTCATGGATAGTTCTTGGAAATTCATCTCAATAGTTCCCAAAGTGGTGAGCCACTACACTCCAAAAGTAATGTTAGCTCCTCCCATGGGAATATCAAACATATGGGAATATAATAAGTAATGTCCCATAAAAATATTAATGATATGTCATTTTTTAGAATAGATGATTGTACCACCATATATAACCATGACCTAAAATTTTGGAGTTGGGTATATCAAATGGTTTAAACAAGTAATCAGCTTACTATGGATGAAGTTATGTGTATTCCTAGAGTCAATTCACATAGACACCATAATTTTATTTAGTAAATCCACCACCTTAAAATTTTAAGGATTATTAATGAATGAAAGTTTATGATAGGAAATATTAGGTTGAGAATCTTAAAATTTATCCTTAGTTTCTTCCAAACCTACTCTTAAAGTCTCATCATATTATTCCTCCTTATTGGCACCTTAAATTTAAAATAGATTCTTTCTATCACATCGATGTCATTTGATCCATTTTATATCATAGCCAAAACACAAACCTTTTTCACACTTTTCTTCAAATTACTGAGGTGTCAATCTAGTCAGATATGGAAATGATGGTTTTGGAAAGGTACATTCATAGACATTAATGAAAGGTATTCATTTGATCAACTCTTTTTCCTTAGCCATGTATTCCCTTGGTATGTATTTAGATACATTACTATGATGAAACATGTGAACCTCTAATTGGATGCTATATCTATCACATGTAAGGAGAGATTATAAAATTGGTGAATGTAATCCTTTATAGTCTTAGTGTAGTGTAGTTTGGATAGCTAAGTGAATTAGTTTTTGGAGACATTGTTATGATAATGGGGTACAAATCCTCATAAAAAATCAACCATGGAATTGAGACACCCTTATTTTTTATAGCATACAACCAATGATACCAAATGAACTATTCAAGTTATAAATATAAAGGCCATGAACACATTTTGTGAATAGGGAATCTGATGTAGATCAAATAAATTTTCAATTTTATTAAGCCATGTGAGTGGATTATTACCATCAAACTTATGTAGGTCCACTTTTTGTAATAATGACTTCATACCAAGATTATCATTGTGTTTTTTTATAAAATAATAACCAAACTGGAGTGGTGGAAGGTTATTTTTCAATGGTATAGTTATAAAATTAGCTAATTGACTAGTTATTTGTTGAAATTAATCCTAAAATCCATCTAGGTCTCATTTCAACCATATGATGTCCCCTTTAACCACATCAAGATCATCATTCTACACCATGCCATGCAACTCTGACTTAAATTGTTGAACTACCTTCAAAATACAAATATTAGAAGTTCTAGACTTCATGTCATCTTTTTGAGTAGTTTTAGGCATTTCTTACCCTTTCATAAATATATGAGTGTTAGGCCCATCCATGCACAAATATTATGAGGTTTATGACCCCCAAAAATTCATCGATAGATGATACCATTGTAATTACCTCACCAAGATGAATTTAATTACCGTTAATGTGCATAATAGTGAAATATTTTGGTTTAAAAAAGTGTACCAATAGAATATACCATCGTGATCATTTCATAGAGATGAATCCAATGATTGATAATTTTCACAAGGTAAAAAAATTCCAAATTTTTTTAATGGTATTTTTTCATGAACAAATTATGGTGATGAAAAAATTTAATTCATCTTGGATCACAAGTAATGCTTTTTTGAACTTATAGTGTTCAGGACACCATATTTAAAAAAATTGAACCACATAAACTTACCCAATTTGAAGCTCTAATACCACTTGTAATGAAATTACTTAGATGATTAAAAATATATAATTATATATCACATAATTAAGAATAAAATAAGAATATCCACAATAATAATTGGTAAAAGATTAGAATACTTGAATATTATGATTAATCCAATTCGTGGGGGAAACTTACACAATAATGCAATAATGATATTTTTCATAATATGATCATAAAATACTAACCACTAGCTCCCATATATACTCTATTTATCCATGGTTATTCCATAGCCTGACCATACTAGGAACATCAAGAAATACAACAAGATAATATTAAGGTTTTTAAGCCACAAGTCAACCACACATATCCCTAGACACACTATAGGTTAAGGGTATAACAGGTAGAGATATAAATCTATGCCATGCTATAATATATGTTATGACACTAATAATGAGATGCATATAGATCAATGCAAGGGTCACATCCCTTTTAACTGAGTATGAATATATATTCAAACCATGTGATGACATGTGATTACCATACAATCTCCACAGACTTCTCTACTAATAAGGTTAATTCAAATTAATTAATGTTGTGACATTGAAAAAATGTATCACATGGTGATATGTCATTGCCTTGAAATCTTGGAGACAAGTTTTTTATGAATACTTTAGTTTAAATTCATTAGGATATGACATTATGGCACATGTCATTGAGCAAAGGGGTTTCACCCCTTAGGATAATTGATTCCAAAATGTTCATCCATGTGGTGAATCATGATTAATTCTTAAGCCTTAGATTATTCAAATGAAAATGTTTATACCCAAGTTTTGAATCCACTATTAAATACATTGTTGTCAAGTGGCAAGATTGGATTTCTTAGAAAACACATATGCCTTAGGTTCTACATCGACCATGAGACTTGAAAGTGTGAAAGTAATTTTAGTTGTGATTCATGGCATAGAGAAGGAGATTCTAGTTCATGCCTTAGAAACATTTTTCAAATTTTTTTCTACGATGAGACAATAACATGTGGTATACCTAAGTAACTATGCTAATATGTGACTAGGTATAAATATGAGAGATCATGCCAAGTGGCACTAAGAATAAATGTAGGTATTTTCCTTATTAAATTTGTGAAATGATGTGCCACAATGTGACTAAGTGGAAAATTATGAAAATGTGCTAAGCTATAGGTTGTGCACTATCCTACATCCAACAAAAAATTTAACTAATGTTATATACCTAGGGATATGATATATTAATGTATATGGGTTGATGAAGATGCAAACATGTGGCACACACTCCCCTTAGTTATATGGATTTAATATATTAGGATAAATGAGAAACTTATAGATTTAATACATTGGGTAATGGTTGGCCTACATTGGGATTAAGAGGTCACCTATCCATTATTAGTTATATAGAGGTCTATATAAAGGAGATGAATATCATTATAAATGAGATGAATATCATTTTAAAGGATATAAATCAAGTAAGTGTTGATTATTATATTTTTACAAGGACATTGGCGGTTGTCCCCTCAAATTGGCATTGTGGAGTTATTCCTTCCTAAAGGAGAATTTCATGGTTTTACTAAACCATAAGGGTATTATTCTATTTATTCACATATTGAATATTTGGGTATCTTTTATCACCAATATACATTATTTTGTGTTGATCTACATTATATTATACATCATTATAATTGTTATAATTGTGGATCATAACAAGTGGCATCAGAGCATTATTTTAGTTAAATATTGTGGGTGAAACCCTAATTTTGGAGAATCACTTATATCTTATAATCTGTTATAAATTTTATACAAGAAAATTATTAGAGTTGTAGAATATTTCAAAGAAGTCATAGTTAAAAAATAAATATTTTATGATAAGTTTTGAGAAATATATTACTATTTTAGGGTTTGTAATAAATTCATCATGTATACCAAAATTGTAATCATTTTTATGTGTTATTTTTAATGACATAATATCATCACACAATAAAGCTATCATAAAAAAATCATTTTTTATGAGTTTTATGTGCATTATTGCAATTTTATATATTATTCATTCAGTCACTCTATAGGAAAAAAATTTAAAATATTTCCACAAATTTTCATGCAATTTTCACTATCATAAAGGGAAGTTATAGTCAAAATTTTAGACTGTTTCAATCATTTTTGCATGATTTCTATAAATTTTAGGTTTTTTTCATTAACCCTAGTTTATGTGGATCATGGAGATACAATAAAATTACAATTATAGGATTATAAATTTTTTAGTGGGAATGTAAAATAATGTATCATAATTAAAAATTCAATTAGTTAAGTATCAGAAGGTGCAAAAGAAGGATGACAATAATTATGATGATGAGGAAACTAAAAATGATGCATAAGGAGAGGCCGAGGATCATGATGTGGAAGAAGAGGAAGAAAATGATAATGTGAATCTAGAAGAATAAAAATAATTATAACCAAATGATGAAAATGAGGAAGAGAATTCAGGGGATGAAAAATAAGAATAATAAATAGATCGTAATGATGATGAGGAGTTTACAAATGGTGTAGAAGGAGTGGTAGATGATCTCGAAGAAAAATAAGAAAGATTTGATGATAATGGTTGAAATAGTTTTGCCCCAAAGAAATAAAATTCATTTTTTTAAGTTATGGGGTGCATTCAATGAAATAAGTTCATTGTGTCCATAAACCCTAACATTAAGTATAACTTCATCAATATTGATATTTCTAAAAAACTACATGTTCAAGAGAATAATATCAAGGAAGCTCAATTAAATGGTAACAATATTCAAGTTTTTAAAGATTTGAATCTCATTATAGACAAATATGCTTTGTGTTCATATTTTGTGCTTTGGACATGAATTGTGTGAATATGGTTATTGGATATCCTTGGTTAGAGAGAATGGAAAAAATAAATATTAATGTGTAAAATCATTTCATGATGTTTTTGTAAAAGAAAATCAAGGTTACTTTAAAAGATATCATAGTTGGAAAGGAACATAGAATAATCAAGGTCAAATATGATAATTCTATTAAAGTGGGTGAATAAGAACATGAATAATATTCATAGGAAAGCATAGATGAAAAAATATTACAAGTAAATAAGAACACTTCATCTACTTAAAATATTTAGGAACCACCAAATGAAAAGGTGGAAGAGGTAGAAGAAAAGGTTGTCAAGGTCACAATAATAGAGCATGATACTAAGTTTGGGGAATATATACATCCACATCATCATTAGAGGAAACAATCATGGAGGCATGTTAGGGAGTGTAATAGTAATAATCATTTTGGCTATACATAGAATCCAAAGAAGAATTACTATGATCATTTTTTAAAACAAAATAGTGCAATAGACAATGGGACATGGAGTCAATATGGGAATCACTATAATTATGGATGGAAACCAAAAAATAAGTATGATGGTCATGCATATAATACAATAGCATAGTATAATATGGAACATGGAATCATAGGGGGAATCATTATGCATGGACACCAAGGAGGTATAGTTATGATCATGAATGGAATCATAGTAGAACCATGAAATTTATAGATGAGGCTCGATAGCTATTACTTACCAATATTGCATAATGGTGGTTGGATGATCAAAAATGGATACAAGTCTACAATGATTTTAAGCACATTCATTATTTGGCTTATTTTTATGTTTCAAGGATAAAACATGTGAAGGAGGCAAGGAATTCTATGTACCTATGGATATGATATATTAATGTATATGGGTTTATGGATATGTATATGTGGCACACATCTCCATTAGATATTTATATGGATACAATATATTAAGATAAATGTGTAAATTATGGAATTCGTTCATTAGGTAATGGTCATCCTACATTGAGAATAAGAATTTACCCATCCATTATTAGTTATATAGAGGTTTATATACAAGACACGAATAATACTATAAAGGATATCAATCAATTCAGTGTTGAATCTTCTATTTGGTAGAATCATATTGGATGTTGTCCCCTAGAAGTGGCATTTGGGAGTTATTCTTTTCTAAAGGAGTACTTGATGTTGTTTCCCTACCATAAGAGAATTATTCTATTTACACATATATTGAATATTTGGACATCTTGGCCTACCAATATATATTATGTTTTATTGATCTAGATTACATTATTCATATTTATAATTATGATAGTTGTGGATAATAATAGTTAACTTAAAATTTATCCAAAGAAAACAAGTTAAATTTGATGTCAATGACTAACTTAAAATTTGACCCCAAAGAACATAGAGCTAAAATTGATGACTTATGACTAAAAAATAAACTATGTGTAGACATCAAAAATTTGCACATGATGGTTTTTCATGTCTCAAACACCCCTAGACCACCTGAAGACCCCCTTGGGACTAACCTTGACATTTTGACCAATAACCCACGTAATCCAAGTCAATTTGGCCTTCTAGTTAAACCCACCTTTTAACCAACCATGACCTTGCCCCTCAACCATCAATGATTACCCTAATTGTCAATGGTCACCCTGACCACTGACAATCAAGTTCCACCATCTACACCAACTTTACTAACCTTTCAATCTCCCTTGCCTTCTTATAATTAGCTCATATAATTTATGTATGATCCAATGCATGTGAAATTTAAATTTAGAAATCCCAATTTCACCTACACTTCCACCTCTTATTTATTCCTATAAAAAGAGACGAACATGAGGTAAAAGGGATCCATAATTTTCAAGAGCTTTTGCATTTAGAGTTCCTTTACATGTCACGTCTTCCAATGACTTAGCAATTTAACCATCACATTAGAGAGATAAAGTGTTGTCATCTATTGACCAACATCCAAGTACCATTAATCTACTAGAATCATGCTAGACTCCACCAATTAGCCAACTGCCTCAATTATTCACCAAATCAACCTTTTACAAGCTAAGTATTTGTTTTTAACTAGTCAATTACTTCATTTGTATTTTACAACTAGTTCAACATAAACCAACCTCCTAAAATTGCCTTTTAGAACCTTATTAATCAACCTTTTTAATACCCAAACCTAACACATAGTAAATGTCAATGGTCATCTTGACTGTTGATGGTCTGTCCCAACCATCGACAATTGCCTCAATCTTTGATGGTTACCCTAACCACCAATAGTCACCTCAACTACTGATGGTCACTATGGTAGATAAATAATAGCAAGTTATTTTCACCCACCTACCCTCAACCAAATCTAAATTTATTTCCTCAACCTATTCACATACCCCCAACCTATTTTTTGAGCCATATCTAAACTCTGTAGCATTAGTATTGACCCACTTATTACTATAATTAGTCATTTTGGTCTATTTATTTATCAAGCATTTATTGTATTCGATTTCAATACATTATGTTATTCATGCAAGTACTTTATCTTCTATTTTATATACTTAATTACTTAAAATGCATGAATTGGTAGCCCCTAAATAAGCTTTTACTTCCAGGATCTAGCTAGCACTAGGTATTCCACCCAACTATGTATCTAACCAACCATTTGTTTTATTGTTATCTTATTTTTATGTTATTCCTCCCAAGCTAAAGAGGAGTTATTCATAATAATTTAATCAATGCAAACACACCCAAATAGGTTTTTCTACCATAGTTGTATCTATTTTATTTCCTCTTCCTTTCCTAAAATATAATTATAAACTCTTTGAAACATTTTGGCATGACTAGTGGGACCCTTGATTCTCTACTTGGGTTTATTTTGTTTGCATCTATATGATTTTTTCCTTATTTTGTGCTCATAAACAAAATTAAAATCTCTTTTGGGCTTAAAATCAATTACATTCATTTCTTGCTTACAAGTTTAGCTCACTTAGTTAAATTAATAAAAATTAATTTTATCATAACATCAATTTTATTGCACACACTAAACTAAATCACATTCATCAATCAAACATCTAATCAACTTGACATAATGCTCAACTAGGATTTAATCACCCAGTGGATCACCTTACCCTTTCTCAATAAACTTACTTAGAGGTCATTACCAAGGGGGGAACCAACTCATCTCTCTAGTTGATTATAAACTCTGTAATTTAGTAATACTAGATAAGCATCTGACAACCTTATTTCTATGGTGTATGAAGTGAGGGTGTAGGCCCCAATACCAAGCAATGCATTGATTTTTAGTACAGATCCTTTTGAGATCTTGAACAACCTAAAACCATCCATAGATTTCTTCTCTAATACCTAATCTAGAAGCCAAGTGGAGTCACATATTCTTGAAATCTTAAGGCATAAGACAAAAGTGATACTAAAAAAAACTTTAGGACTTAACATACTTTTTAGTGTGTGTTCTTTTTTTATTTATTTAATCATTTTGTGTCTTCTCTCTATTTGAGTGGTGAGATTTTTTGTTTATTATTTATCCCTTATCTTGTATGGTTTTAACTCACTAGCAATGAAGGAACTTAATAGAACAAAACCCATCACTAAACCAATCAAACTCTTCCACCTCCTCATCCATGGAGTACATCTTTGAACTAGAAAACTCTCATAATCCTTTGACAAGTCTTACTTTCCCTTAGGTATTTCCCTATGGAGATATAGACTTTTCCACCTTCTTGGACAATAATCCAATTTCCCTCCAGTATTATCTTAACACCTCATTTTATCATGTCCCTACATCAATTCCATTCATGGATCCCGTTATGGCATGCCATCCCACCTTATGGGGGATTCTTCTATTGTCATAGTCACTACCTAACCCTTAACTACCTAAGCATATTCATCTACTAATCCCTTTGATTCCATGGTAGAAAACCAACCAACTCAACCTACCAATACCCTAACACCTTCCACCCCTATCAATGACTCCTCTACCTTATGAGTAACCCAGTCATTGACCACTTATAATCCTCTCACTATTTAAGCACGTACCACTAGCATTGATAACCTTATTTTGGTTAACCCCAATCTATTAATCAATGATCCACTTCAAAATCTTGTAGTGTCCATACCTTCTACATTACCATCTATCAGTACAAAGGTTACTACCTTTCATTCAATTACCAACCCAACAATAGATCGTAGCCAACCCACCTTGATCTCTCAATAGGTGCCAATTATACCCAACCTGGGTTAAATCCCTAACCCACATGGGCATGTACCCACTACCCTACCACCTAAATTTACCTATCCCTATATACCATCTACCCAACCACCAATATCCACATATCAATATGTGGCATCTACCCAACCACCTATTACCGCATACCAATATGTGGTAGCTTCTTAACCTCTGAAAAATTACGAATATGTCACCCAACCACAACAATAGTATGCACCTTATAAACCATTAGGTGTACAACCCCAAATAGACTTAATGAAACTGCTCATGGATAAAATGACAACTTTAGATTCGTCCATTTCTGTATCTCACAACATCTTATCATATGACCATATTTGTAATGAACCCATCCACCCATCCATCCCTATCAGACCATTTCAACCTTAGTGGGAGCTTCTGAAGTTTACTAAATTTTATAACAAAGAATAACCCAAAAATGCCTTAGGGAATTTAGGCACTCATGTTATATGATTGCCTACGATGATGTTATCCTTCTCAAAACCTTCCTTATGTATTTATCCAACCCAACACTGAATTTGTTTAGTGTCATTACCAAACACTCTCTCTTCTATTTCACCCATCTATCCCAAACCTTCTTGAATCACTTTTCAATCAACATTTTTAATAAATTCTCCATCACTGACCTTTACTCTATCTAGTAATTTGAGGATGAATCTATTATCTATTTTATATCTCATTATAGAAGCCTAATCAATCAAATTTCAATCTCTTTATCTCAACCTGAACTGATAACACTTTTTTCTCAGGCATGTACTAAGCACATCTCTTCTACATTACGTGTTTAGAGCTTTAGTAACTTTTGATGAAGCTTTCACCATGGCATGTAAACTAGAAAATATAACCATCAATGAGGGTAAGTTAAAGTTGATAAATAAAAAATCTACCTTAAAACCCAATGAGGCCTCTTCCTCTAAACCAATCAACGTAACCAACACTAATACTAAGAACAAAAGAACCATGAATGTGTTTGTTCTCAAAATCACTCTTTCACCATCTATCAACCAGCCTAATTCCTCTAACTCCTCAAATCAAAGCATGAAGAACCAAAACCAAAACACCCAAAATCAATTCACTCTAGTTGGAGAGTCATATGCTTTAGTCTTGGATAAGTTATTGAAGGCCAATATCATATAACTTCCTATCATCAAATTCCCTCAATAATTTTATTATTCTCATCCTACACCTGATTGGTATAATAAGAATGACATGTGTGCTTTCCATCGAGTATTTTGGCATGACATTAGTAGGTATAATACCTTCAAAAATGTTGTCCAAACCCTCATTAACAAGGGGCAACTTATGTTGGACAACCCTAACACACATCCAAACCAAGCCCTAACATTTTTAGGCAACCTTTCCCCAATCATACACCCTCCAAAAATGAGAACAATAAAGCAAAGTATTCTCATGATTCCCATACAATCAACATGGTTCTTGATGTGCTCACTACTGAGGAGCCTAGCACCCAATCAACTTGTTCTTCACCCTCTCCACTTATTGAGGTAGTGGAGTTACCTTCTCTTCTTTTGGAGACCCAAACTAAAGAAGTACCTTTTTACATAGCTTCACTTATTGAGGTATTGG
Organism: Torreya grandis; assembly: GCA_037957365.1. Classification (NCBI taxonomy): domain Eukaryota; kingdom Viridiplantae; phylum Streptophyta; class Pinopsida; order Cupressales; family Taxaceae; genus Torreya; species Torreya grandis. Next base: position 3,080,935 of record JARHVA010001703.1, read on the forward strand.
AGTCATCAAGCTCCCCTTTAATTGATATACCAGAATAAGAAACCATCAACACTTTACCTTCTCCCTCAACTACCAAACAAACCACTCCTCCTTTGAACATAATTCTTAAGGAATAAACTACCATATCTACACCTCCCATAGAGTAATCACCTATCCAAACATTTCATCCTTTGATTGAAGTAAAGGATGATTTCACCACTCCCCATTCTCAACCTATGGGTTTATATTTTGAGTCCACTACCTAGGGAACAAGACTAGTTTATAAACCATTCTCTAGATTGGAATTTGTCTCCAAACCTAACATGGATTGAACCACCTTTTTAAAAAAATTGGGGCTCCCTTATATCACCAAACAAGAACCTCTAACCACATCTTTGATAAGCCAACCCATCACTTCTATTATCCAACCTACTATCATATTAGCTAAGCCAATGAAAACATCTATCAACCCAACCATCTCTCAACCATCTAAAGCAACCAAATCTCAAGCAACCAAATCATCATTTATCACTTCGACAAAACCAACAAATAAACTTGGCATCTTCCCTACATAAATCCTTAATCATCCATCTTTGAAAGTGAAGCTAACCTCACCAAAAACATTAACCAAACCATAAACCAGGTCAACTAAGGAGGTAAAATCACCAAAATGCCAAACTTATCCCCCCCTCAACCTTTCCCTCCATTTTGGGTTCTCATCTCTCTACTTTAATTGAGATGCCAACTACCTCAACCAAAGCCCAACCACCACTTTTGGTTACACCATCACTCTTGCTTTCTGACACACCCATCTTCACCGAGCCATCAATGACCAAAATAGCTACCTTAAAATGTTATACCTCCAACTTTTCAAAATTTTTAACTAAACCAAAACCATTAACTAAGAACACCTCCTTACCTAAAACCTCTACTACCAAACCTATTTCTAAAATGGATTTCATCTCAACCACCAAAACCAAAACCTCTAGACCTTCTCCACCTTTGATTGAGTCTTACTTAGCTATCTTATAAAGGTTATTGCAATATTATTGATTGAACTTACCTCATATTAGACCATTTGACCCACTTGGTCCAAAACCTATCTAGTATAATGACCACCAAGTGTACTCCTATCATAAGACACCTAGGCATGACATGGATAACTACAAAGCTCTCCAAACCATAATCCACGAGCTCTATGATGAGGATGATCTATTATTAGAGGAACTTACCTTGATCCTCTTACCAATTAAGAAAATAAACAATACCCAACACCTACCTACTCCCCCACTCTCACCTCAGAGTGGGGAGGAACCATGCCAATTTCCTACCCAAACTCTTCATCTTATCCATACTATTAATATGGTCACATGATAATAGAAAAAGGATAAGGGGATGGACAAAGTATCCATCCCATAGATGTATCTATCTTCTACCTCTCAACTAGGTCAAATCCAAGCATCTTCTCCTTTATCCAAACCCAAGGTGTCCATCTTGGGTACCTCTCAATCTAACCCCTCTGAATCAATCAGAAGAGTGGTTCTCAAAAACTTTCACCAAATGCCAAAAAATATGAGCCTATAAGATCTCATTTTTACCTCACCTAATCATCATAAAGAAATTATTGGGGCCTTACAATTAATAGAGGTCCAACTTAAAGACCCTCAACCTCTAGTAACCTTTGTTGGTTCTCTCCAACTCTCTATCCTTGTCACCTTCAAGGATTTGTAGATATCTTCTATCCACCCTGAAGATCTAGATTCCACTCTCTTCATCACTACCTACATCAACCAAACCTATATAAAAATGGTTATGATTGATAGGGGAGCTATTATTAACATCATCTCCTCCCATTCCTATGATCAACTTAAACTGCCAAACAACATCATGTCCAAAACCTCAGCTATCCTTTACTCTTTCAATGACACCATGGTCACTGCTATGTAAAATGGTGTCCTTCATATACGTTTAAGACCTCACACACTTTTTGAACTCTTCTATGTAGTGGAAGGAAAATTTTAGTATAATGTCTTATTGGAAAGGCCTTGGATTTGCTATATGGCTTGTGTCTCCTCTACCCTTCATCATTGCATTAAATTTGAGCATGAAGGTTAGGTTGTCACTATACAAGCTAACCCAAGTCAATTTTCATCATGAAACATGACTTATAAACCCAACGACATCCTCTTACCTCCATCTAGAAAACCCTCATCATCAAATTACAAGCCCTCAACCATAAAAGAAGAAGCCATTTCTTCTTATTATTCCAATGAGGCATTCACTAGCTCATCAATTCCCTTAGATCAAATCCCCATAATGAACACCTTAGAATCAACATTCCAACATATTTCACTTAGGGAGTATTGCCTCTTAACTCTTGACACTTTCCCTACTCCCTATGAGTGCTAAAAACTGAATAACCAACCGAGGTATGACCCTAATATTAGAAAAATTATTCCCCTTAGACCTCTAACTTGTCAAGCCCATTTTATCTATGGGGTAATTTATAAACCTCTTGGCACTTCTAACACCTCCTCTTCACCTTGGCCATTAACCTTTGGTTTATCCTACTTAGATAAACTAAAATTTTCTAAGACATACCTTTACATGTGTGTTTGGAAGGGATTTAGCCTTGGATGATATGAGAATGACCCACACAAGTTGATTTCAATTGAGACCAGAAAACCTCATGAGAAAGAAGGCCTCAATTTCATCCTACCCAAGAAGAAAAGCAAACCACTGACCATCACCATTATTGAGGAAGACATCCCTTCCTCACTAACCTTTTCTCCACCAAAATGTGAGGATGATGATATCATCCCACCTAACTTTTTTTTTCAACATGATTAGTCTTAGAACCCTGACTTATCAAAAATATGGGGCAATCATAACCATTCCTCTAACTTATCTTGAGCTAGTAGAAGATGACTCTCCTACCATTAACACCATTCAATGTTAGGATAATGATTCCATTCTCCCCTACCTTGGTATATAAGATCATTCTATCCAAAAATATCTCCTTCTTAAGACTTAAATCATGTTTAATGAATCCATAGTGGATATCAACTTAGGCACTCAAGATTTCCCATGCATTGTTAAAATTAGGTAATATTTAGATTCCATAGACAATCAAGAATTTATTACCTTCCTCCAAGACCACAACATAACATTCACTTGGTCATATGATAACATGCCTAGAATTGACCCAGCCATTGTTACCCATAATATCAACACTAATAGTGATGTTAAACCTATTCGACAAAAGCTTTATTAGATTCACCCTCACATAGCCATTATTTTCAAAGAAGATCTTCAACATCTCCTTTCTGTTAATTTCATCTAAACTTTCTACTATCCCCAATGGGTCTCTAATGTCATTCTTATCACCAAATCTATAGGGGGACTTCATATTTGCATAAACTTCCAAGGCCTTAATCTGAATTACCCAAAATATGACTTTCCTTTACCAAGCATCAACTAACTTGTTGATCTCATAGCCAACCATGAGATGCTCTCACTTATGGATGGCTTCTTAGGTTATAATCAAATCTTGATTGCCCTTAAAGATCAACACAAAACTACCTTTATCACCCCTTGAGGGACTTTCTATTATAGACTCATGCCCCTTGGTCTAAATAATGCTAGTGTAACCTACCAATGTGCCATAACATACATTTTCTATGATCTGATTCACAAGATAGTAGAGGACTATGTGGATTACCTTATCAAAAATTTCAAAACTTCAAAAAGATCATTTAGTTGTTCTTAAAATTATCTTTGAATGACTTATCCATTACCACATCTACCTAAACCCCAAGAAGTGCATCTTTGGGGTCTTGTCAAGCAAGGTTCTTGGCTTCATTATCTTTCTTCATGGAATTGAAGTTGATCCTACCAAAGTCAAGGAAATTTTGTAGATGTCTCCTCCTATCAACCTTAAGTAACTTCATAGCCTACACGGGAAGCTTCAATATATATATTTCTTTATCTCTTAGCTATCTAATCGATGCTAACCTTTTCATCACCTTCTCAAGAAGGAGATAGCTTTCAAGTGGATCTAAGACTATCAAATGGCCTTTGATTCACTCAAAGAGTACCTTCTCTTTCCACCTATTCTCATTCCTCCAAAATAGGATGAATCTTTTTACCTATACATCTCTGCCACTAGCCATTCTCTTTGGGCAATGCTTGGACATCATGATGACAAGCATAAGGAGCAAGCCATTTACTATATAAGTCAAATGTTTATAGAGTATGAAACTTGGTTCAAAAATATCAAGAAACTTTACCTCTCCTTTGTCTTCTTAGCCACCAATCTTTTTAATAATCTTCTTAACCATAAAACTTTTGACATTGCCAACATTGACCCACTCAAGTACATACACTTTAAGCCACACCAAAACCAATGATTGGCTAAGTGGCTCATGATTTTAGATGAGTTTGACCTTGAGTTCCTCTAAAAAAAGTCAATTAAATGGAAATTAATTTTTTAATAATTATTTGAAACACCTTTGTAAAAAAACCAACCTCCTCTACTTGAGTTTCTTGATGAGTCCATTGTAACCCTCTCTCAAGTAGATTTCACCTACCAAGTAACCATGTTCTTTAACAGCTCAAAATGTTAAAGTGGTGGGAGAACTAGAATCGTCCTTATCTACCTTGATGGTAAACCCTTTCCCCTATACTCTAAACTTTATTTTGAATATACCAACAACATGGTTGAGTATGAAGCCCTAGTAATAGGTCTCTAGAATGCCTTAGCCCTGGGAGTCAAAAAAATCAATATCTTTGGTGACTACCAACTTATGGTCAATCAAATCAATGACATATACCAGTTTAAGAATGATTTCCTTCGATAGTATAAATAATTAGTTGATGTAATATTGATGTCATTTAAACACTACCTTATCTAAACCACCCCATGATCTACAAATAAGTTTGTCAACATAATGGCTTCATTGCTTCCTAGATTCCATCTAAACCCTCAAACTCTAAGCTATCAATCATTGTCCACCATATTATCAAACCTTACTATGTCAAATCAAACTCTCCTATCATCTTCAATGTGGAGGAAACCCAACATGACCTTTAGTATTAACACACCTTTGACTATCTCAACCTTGTTATCATTCCCTCTAGTCTTTCTAAGAATGCTCGAAGAGTATTTATTCAGAGAACCTCCCATTATACCATACTTAGAGGAATTCTTTATAAATGTGGCTTTGATGACCTTCTCTTTCATTACCTACATAATCATGAAGCCTCTCATGCTATCAGGGAAATGCATGATGGGATTTATGGAGGACATTTTAGTGACCTAACTGTCACTAATCATATCCTATGCCTTGGATACTACTAGCCTACCCTCAACCAAGATTGTTGTGATTATGTTAAAAAGTGTGTTAAATTTCAAAAACATGCCAATCTACATCATGCGCCTATCCATAATCTTTAGGTATCCAAGGATTTTTGTCCCTTCTCACAATGGGTTCTAGATCTTATTAGAGAAATCAACCCCCATTCTTCATAGTGGCATCAATCTATCATCACTGCAATAGAATATTTTACCAAGTGGGTAGAGGTTTCCCCTCTCATTTCAGCCAAGGCCAAAAAAATCATTAACTTTATCAACCATAACATCATTTTCCACTTTGTTGTTCCTCAAAAGATCATCACTAATAATGTTAAATCCTTTAAGAACAAGCAAGTCCAAGGTCTTTGTGACTCATTTAGAATCAATCTCAATTTCTCATCACTATATCATCCCAAAGTTAATGGATAAGCTAAGGCCTCTAACAAAACCCTCAACAACATGCTCACCAAAATGGTTAATGCCTCTAGTCAGGATTGGCATTTGCATATCCCTTTCACTTTATGGGCATATTGTACTAGTATTCAAACCCCTACATGTGTTACACCATTCTCTCTTGTGGTTGGAGTAGAGGTTGTCTTGCCTCTTAAATTCTAAATTCCTTCTCATTTCATATATTTGTAAGATCTCATCTTAGAATATGATTACCATTAAGAACATTTAGCCTAGATTGAGATACTTAATGAGTGTTATTTAGCCACTCTCACCCATATTCATGTCTACCAAGATTGAATGAAACATGTCTATGATAAACACCTTAAAGTATAAGAACTCAACATTGGAGACCTCATTTTAAAGGAAAATCAACATGTCACCAATATAGAGAAAATTAAGTGGGGAAAGTTTACTTTCAATTAGCTTAGACCTTGTATAATAACCCATAAGTATGGATCATGAGCTTACTAGTTATCCTCTCTTGAAGGAAACCCAAAACCTAAGCCTCTCAATGCTTCACATATGCATCCTTTCTTTTGTTAAAGGAGGATCAAACTCAAATTTTGTCTAAATTAAGCTCCTCCCTTGATTTAAAACTAAATTCATCTCCCTATTTTAGGGGTAGTTGAATAAAATTGAATCATATGATTATCCATCAAAATCATAACCTAATCTTGAATAATGGGTACCATGGCTCTACCCATGGCATGATTCTCATGGTACTTTTTCCCCCTTTTACATGATGGATTCCCATGATCATTATCACCTAAACTTATTTACACCTAATTAACCTTTTTATGCTTTTAGTTTTTGCCTTCATAAAGGTGAGCCCTTAAGCCTATATAAGCAAGTCTATGTCAAGCAAAAATCACCCAAGAAAAAAGTAAAATTATAACCAAAAAAAATCATGGGTCATTCCTAGCATTTTCAAACTATTCCATTGAAGGACAGATATTGAAAACATATTTAAAATTTCTCAAAATTAAGGTGGACTACTCCCTTAAATAATAGCTATCAAAAGGCATTAAACAAAGCATGCAAACTTAGACCACTCCCTTAAAGGATGGTTGATTAAACAATTTGTCAAAGCATAGTAATTTATTAGAAGCTTCTTGCATTGATCATCTTCCCCAAACCTCTCAAGAAACAACAAAACAAACAAAAGACCCATTATCAAGCAACAACAAAAGAATTTTTGAAGCCACAATCAGCTCTCATGAGTAGACTTATTACATCGATTAGTCTAAACTTTATATGACATAGACTTATTTATATTGACTCTTTGGTAACTTCTAGAAGAGGCATGCTAGTCTCATAATAAGGTTCCATTTTCATCCATCTCCCCTTTATACAATATAATCAAGTAATTTTAATCTCACTCAACATTATGTGATCAAGACACCATTTTAACCAATAATGAATGCTAATGTGAAACATTCAAATGTATTATGTTCCTTAAACCAATCAAAATTTGATTTTATTTTAGTTCTCACCAATGAAGAATCAGTGTTCCCTCTTCTCATCCTCTCATAACTGGTTGATGTATTCACTTAGATGTTTGTCTCTTGATTATATTCTCACATCTAGTATTGTTATTCTACTTACTTTATGTGTTTTACCTTAAGCAAAATGATCATAAGCATAACCACATCACATCATATCAACATATATCATAAATAAAAATGACATCATTAGTATATCCATTAACATCATATCATAACATCCATGAGAAAATAAAGAAATAAACCATTTTTCACCACATGTCTAAATCTAAATGAGGAAGCATATACTCATTAAATATTAACATGAACATCATCATAAATAAAAAAAACCAATCATGATCATAAATGTACTAAAATCATAATCCATGTGATCAACATCATAGAAATATCCATCCATCACACAAACTATTATCATAACAAGCATACCAATTATAACCATCATATCATCATGATCATAAATAAAAATCCATCTCATCACATGCCTAGCTAGGTGAGTCCACATTAGCATCCATATCCATGATGATCATAACCATAATCAATATAACATCATCAATAAAAAATAATCAATAATCAACATCAAATCACAACCATCAACAATAAGCAATATCCACAAATCATGAGTCTATAATCATCATAAATAACAACATAAACATCATAGTGTATACAAAAATATACATGTATCTCTCTTAAAATATAAATCTCACCACATCAATTTATAGTTAGGTATCAAAATGATGTACAAAAAAATATAATATCAATGTCTCATATCATGACTATGCCCCTAGGGTACCACTATCTTCTAGGTCACTACTACTTCCTGGTGCCTATCTTCCTAAAGTCCTTGCTTGTCCTCCTATGGACGCATCCCATTAACCTAGTGTGGGTATACCTACACCTCCTTCCATACCTACATTGTACTCATCCCATTAGGGCTCATTAGGGTAGCATCTGAAAACTATGGCCTCATAAAAGTGGAGCTCCTCCATGATAGCTATATACCTCTGCATGAGGATGGTTCCCAATGGTCTTGCAAGTCTTATAGCCCCTCATCTAACCTATCTTAATGAGTCTCTCTCCTAGATAATGAAGACTAGTTGAGCTTTAGCCTAGTCCATCTCACTTGTAACCATAGCTATCTGACCCTATACTATAACCAGTTGACCTTGTAAAGCTACCACCTGATCCTGTATTATGGCTAACATCACTCCCACCTGTACACCTAGGGAAACCCCATGTGCATGTACCCACTAGACACCTCTCCCAATTGGGTCAACATCCATTGACCACTCACCATCATCACTACCAAAATTCACAACTTCATATAGTGCTTGGTACCATGTAGGGTGACCATCTACAAAACCTACATCATATATCTCTGGTCTTCCTAGTAACACCTCTTGATCAATCAATGTCTAGACTAGTTATGGCTTAGGAAGTAGTATATCTACATCTTCCTAACTATATCTAGGAAATAGACCTAGGATACCCTACACCAAACCAAACTATCACTACACCCTATCAAATGGGATGAGCTCTATCTTGCCATCCCTCCTATCAAAGATTCACCTATAACTCTATAAGGATAAGGTGTGTCTCTTATATCCATCCCACTCTAGAAACCTAACATATGGCCTCTATATCACATCACCTATGACCAATGGATCTAGGGCACCTCTGAACCATCTATGTCATAGAGCCCTCCTCTTGCACCTGAGAGGGAAAAATCAACTCTTCACTGCATGAACCCAACTTTGAATTCCATCTAGGCATAACCCTCCCATGGAAACCATACCAGTCATAGAACCTAGATGTGATCATATGCCCAGTAATATAACATGAACTCTATGTTGATGCCATATCTCTTATGAGCTCTAAGACCCCACAACTCCCTATATATCTTAACTGGAAGCATAAACACCCAACCAAACACTATGAAACCTAGTAACATCTTGACCAATACCCCAATAGTAGATAGGGAAACCTCTCATTACTCAAATATAAGATAGAAAAACATGAAATCACACTCATCATCATTGTGATTAGCCTCTTCTCACCTCTAGCCCTCTGATATAATAGGGTGTAACTAAATCTTCCAACATGCCACCTAGTAAAATCATGATCATATCTATATAATAACTCAAAGAACTCATCTCTCTCCTCCTCAATGTGATATATCAAATCACCCCATATGGGTAAATAAGTAATCCTATGAATATCCTTTGGTAATATAGTCATCTCACCAATTAGGAGAAGGAAGGTGTTCATGGTCAGATCCCATATCTCGATGAGGGCCATGATCATCATCACATCCTACAACACATGTTGGTAGTGAAACACAAGTACCAAGCCCCACCTCCTTCATGTGTGCCTAATCCACTATATTCATCCCTTAGTGAATCTTAGGGAAGATGCAAAGTACTTGATCCCACATCTGAATCTACTCATGTGCCTACAATGTTCAATAGAGATACACTTAGTTCTCTTTATTATTGTCACCTACAGACTTAACCTCCTATAACCTATACTTTTTCTTGCCTTCTATGCCAAACACTTAACCTATCCTATTTTCACCCTAAACTCTTATCAAAAATTACATATACCCTAATTAAAATCCACTACCCATCAATCATTAACATTGACATGATACCGTTAACATTCAAAACTATCAAAATCAATAAACTTCACTTTAACCTTTTCACCATTTAGATTGACCACTAATGGTCATGGTGATTGCCAATGGTTAGGTGACCATTTTGCTTTTGACCATCGACCATTTATGATTGGGATGACCACTGATGTTCATTATGCATGACCACTTATAGATCATCCTAACCCTAACCCACTTAAAAACCTTCTCAAATTAGCTAATTTTTTACAAATTCCTACCCATATCCTACCCTTACCTACCCAAAACTAACCTACCACTTCCAAATTGTACCTATAACCATAAAATTCACCAAAAATCAAGTAAAACCTAATACCTAGGGCACAACCCAAAACCCTCCTACCAAACCAATAATAAAACAATTGAATAACAAACTAAATGTAATACCAAATAACATCTAAATCTACCAATCGAATGATGCCACCTACCTCATTCCTTGACTATCATCGAGGAAGAATTTGGGGACCCACTACCTATCCTCATCCATGTCCACCATACATTTTATTGTTAAACCCTCAATCCCACTTAGTCAACCTCACCCACTAAGCAATCATCATCAACCTCTTCACATAAAATGCCAAAGAAAACATAGTTACAAAATTCACAAAATCAAAATGAGTCAAACTGACTCACTCATCACTTTTATTCTTTAACCTTTTAAATTTTGCACCTTGACCAACAACGATCAAGGTGATTGATAATGGTCAACCCTAGGATCCTTGATCATCAATGGTCAAGATGTTGTGAATTATTTTTCCCTCACCACCAACAAACATTTTTACCCACATTTTTTGGCACCCCCACCATGTGCCCACCCATAAAGATCACCTTCTCTATTGACTTTACCAACCACCTCACCATTGGTCTGATTTTGGCCCATGTTAGTGCTCATTTTTCAATGATCTTGCCTGGTCTTTTTGACTATAAAGACAAAAATTACCATGTTGAATAATTTTTGAACTTATGCTACCTTAAACATACCTAATCAACTTGTGTCTTCTTTAGAACACTTCCTACCTTAGATACCTACAACTACACTAGACCATTTTGGTTTTTCCTTGGGAGCACTTTTTGTCTTTGATACCCATAAAAATAAAGACCTTGCCTATGAGTCTTTAATTTATGAGTATACCCAGTCACCATGCCTAAATATGGTCACATGGTCCACTTGTCACTTGTCCTTCTAGCACTGACCTTAATTTTTACCAACTATGGTAACCTAGTCAATGCATAATCTTGGCTATCAAACTTTCATCACACTTTATGCACATATTTGTACTTTAGTGCCCAACATATGACATTTACCTTCATCATCACCTTACCAACTCATCAAACCCATACCTGATTCTATTTTACCTCATCACTTCCCATTTTAAGTGGGAACACCTCCTCTTATACTCAAGGTAACTACACCTTTGACCTGTAATCTATTTTTATTTTGCATCTTGTTGATGTAAGTTGTATAACAAAAAGGGGAAAATGTAGACACTATAAATCTGCACATAATGGTTCTATATGTTTAAAACTCTCTTGGACCACCTTAAGACCCCCTTGGACCCAACCTTAACCTTTCAATTGATAACCCACCTAACCAAAGTCAGTTTTACCTTCTATCTAAACCCACCTTTTAACCAACCTTGGCTTTGGCCCTCAACCATCAATGGTCACCCTAACCATTGATGGTTACCCTGACTATCAATGGTTAGGTTACACCATCTAAACTAACTTAACTAACCCTTCACTCTACATTGCTTTTTTATAATTAGCTTGTATAATTTGTGTGTCAGCCAATGAATGTGTGAGTTAAATTTAGAAAGCCAAGTTTCACCTACACTTCTACCTCTTCCTTGTGCCTATAAGAATAGAGGATTAGAAGGTAAAATGAATCCATAATTTTCAAGATATTTTGCATCTAGAGTTCCTTTATAGGTCACTTCATCTAATGACTTAATGATCCAACCATCACACTAGGAAGCTGAAGTGCACTGCCCATCAACCAATAACTAAGTACCATTACTATGTTAAAATCATGATAGACTCCACCAACAAGCCAACCACTTCAGCCATTCACTAGATAAACTTTATGTTAGCTAAGTATTTATTTTGAACCAAAATGGTCACCTGATTGTCGATGGTCAAGCCAAATGGTGAAAAGGTTAAAGTGAAGTTTATTGATTTTGATAGTTTTGAATGGTAAGGGTAGCTTGTTGATGCTAATTATTTAAGGGTAGTGGCTTTTTGTTATGGTATAGGCAATGATTGATAATATTTAGGGTGAAAATAGGATATGTTAAGTATTTGGCATAGGAGGCAAGTTGTAGGTATAGGTTATATGAGGTTAAGTTCATAGGTGACAGTAGTAAAAATAAATAAGTGTATCTCTATTGAACATTGCAAGCACATAAGTAGATTCAGATATGGGATCAAGTACATCGTATCTTCCTTAAGATTTATCGAAGGATGAATGTATCATATTGGGCACACATGAAGAAGGTGGGGCTTGGAGTGACATTGCACTACTAGCATGTTCTGTAGGATATGATAATGATCATATCCCTCATCAAAAGATAGGATCTGATAATGAACACGTTCCTTCTCCTAACTAGTGAGATGACTATCTTACTAGAAGATGTTCACAAGATCACTTAGTAACCCATATGTGGTGATCTGATATATCACATTGAGAGGGAGGAGAGAGATGCGTTCTTAGAGCTATTTTATGGAGATGATCATGAGTTTTCTAGGTGGAAAGTTGGAGTCTTTAATTACACCCCACTATATCAAAAGGCCAGAGGTGAGAAGAGGGTTCTCACAATGATGATGGTGGTGGTTTTTTGCTTTTCTATCTTAGATTTGAGAAATAGGAGGTTTACCTATCTACTACTAAGGTATTGGTCAAGATGTTACTGGGCTACATAATGTTTGGTTGGGTGCATATGTATATAGTTAAGATATATAGGGAGTTATGGGGTTTCAGGGCTCATAGGAGATATGGCATCAACATAGGGTTCATGATACATTTCTATGCATATGAACACATTTGGGTTCTACTACTGGTATGGTTGCCATGGGAGGGTTATTCCTAGATGGACTTTAGAGTCAAGTTCATGCAGTGGAGAGCCAATTTTACCCTCTCAAGTGCAGGAAGAGGGATCCATGACACAAATTGGTTCAAAGGTGCCTTGGATGCATTGGTCATAAGTGATGTTATTTGGAGGCCATATGTTATATTTCTAAAGTGTGTTAGATACAAGATAGACACCCTATCTTGTAGAGTTATAGGTGGATCTTTGGTAGGAGGGATGGTGAGATAAAACTCATTCCAAGATAGGGTAAAAAGAGTGTTTGGTCTACTACAAGGTATCTTGGGTCTATTTCCCAAATATATGTGGTAGGATGTAGAGCTCCTACTACTTGAGCCATAGCTAGTCCCAACATTTCTTGATCGAGATCGATGTCCTCCTATAAGAAGAGAGAAGTAGCAGGTAAAAGGGATCCATAATTTTTAAGAGCTTTTACATCTAAAGTTATTTTATAGGTCACTTCTTCTAGTGACTCAACAATCTAACCATCACATCAAAGAGATAAAGTACTACTACCCATTAGCTAATAGCCAAGTATTGTTACTCTACTAGAATCACACTAGACTCCACCAATGATCTAACTACCTCAACCATTCACCAAATCAACATTCCATAATCTAAGTATTTATTTTGAACTAGTTATTTAATTTATTTATATTTTGCAACCAACCTATCACAAACCAACCTCCCAGAGTTTCATTCTATAACCTCATCAATCAGATTTTTATTACCTAGACCCAACACATAATAACCATTGATGGTCATCCTAACCACTAACAGTTTGTCTCAACCACTGATAGTTACCTTAACCATTGATGGTTTACCCTAACAATCGATAGACACCTCAACTACCAATGGTCACTATGGAAAAAAATAATAATAAGCTATTTTCACCCACCTATCCTCAACCAAATCCAATTTTATTTTCCTTGGCCTATTCATAGACCCCCAACCTATTTTCTCAACCAAACCTAAACTATTTAGAATTAGTATTGAATTGATTATATCTATAATTAGTCATTTTATCTATTTATTTATCAAGAATTCCTTGTATTCAATTTTAGTCCCTTATGTTATTCATGAAAGTAATTTATATTCTAATTTCTAAACTTAATTATTTAAAACACATGGATTGATAACCCCCAAGAAAGCTCTTGCTTTTAGGATCTAGATAGTGCCAAGTAATCCACCCAACTATCTATCTAACCAACCATTTGGTTTAGTGTTTTATTATTTTTAGGTCATTCCTCTCAAGCCAAAGATAATCTCTTCAAAATCATATGATCAACATGTGCACACCTAAATAGGTTTTTCTACCATACTCGTATCTAGTTTCTTTCCTCTTCCTTTATTGAAATATAATCTAAAACCTTTGAAGCACTATGAGATAGAAAGAGTGGGGGTTTTCACCTAATTTAGTAATCAAAATCCAAAAATAGTTAAGTCTAAAACCATACATCATTGCAATGAGGCACAAAGGAATGAACCAAGTCAACTATGGCACCTAGTGACTAGTACAATACCTAATACCAAACTCAATTAAAAACGAAGGTAAGAACCTAGGCCTTGCATCTACCTAACTAAATAATGACCCAATATCAAAAAAACATGGATAACTTAATAAATGAAATAGATAGATCAATCTACCCAAAATTTTATTATTGTTATTTTTCCTTAGAATGCAAAGTATGGTATAACTTGATATTTAGGGTCTATGTATTTAAGTGTATCCACATAAATTATACCTGACTAAAATAGGAATAACAAATTTGTTAATTAATTTTCCCAAACCTCATCATGATAATGATAAGAAATCACATCTTTGTTTGAGTATCCCTTTCATGAAGGGAATGGCTAGTATTAGAAATATTTTGAACATTTTTATAGTGTACTCTTTTATGAAGAATCTAATTAGGTTCTCGGGATATAACTTGGATCTAATTTCTTCCTTAATTATCCCTAATGATTAGAAATTCATACATATATATATATATCCATATATCTTCATGCATTCCTTCTCTTAATAGTGATAAACACCTCAATTTATTTCATAACTATTGGTAAAGACAATAACACAGTGTTAAGGCATCTCAACCCATATGTTGCTTATTCAATTAAAAACCAAACCTCATGTTGAGTTCTATTTTTAATTACAAGAGATAATAAATATAATATAATGGACATACTTAGTGTCTTTATAATTAGATATTCATATCTCAAACATTTTGGGATCGATCTTGTCATCAAGGCATTAATCCTTTACTAAAATTACTCTCTTCTTGTTCCAATTATGATGGCATTTGAATATATTATCGATAAAAGCTTCTAACTTAATATTAAACATTTATTAAGTGTAGGGACTAAAACATACATTATTTATTTCCTTGTAACTTTGATTAATTCATTCAACATCCTTCATAACAATTAAATATCTTAATCATGTTTCCAAAGGCTTATTTATACCTAAATCATATTTAGGAATTCTCTAGTAAAATATCCATTAATTACCATTTTAACTCTAAAAGTAATTCCAAGTTGTATAATATAATATAGGTGTTAACATGCTTAGAGATTCATTTAATTTGTATCCATGTCTAATATTGGTATTTAGACATGGATAGCTAAGTTACTTATAGTGTATCTTGATCCACATATTAAATTTTATATCCATAAATTCACTTAGCTTCATTTATTCCAAAAATAATACCTCATTACATAGCATATGGACCTTATAACTAGGAAAATCTCAATTTATCTAAATCATAGTTTAACTCAGTCTATCTTACAAATCCTTCCTTGAAGGCTTGAATCAACCAACAAGAATAAAATGAATGGTATCATTCATTTCATCGAATGAATATTTTCTAATGCTTATAAATTATAATAGGAAGGATTCAATAACCTCTATAAAATAAATGATAATCCAATTATTATCCCAAATATATAATATTTAACTACTATGCATCAATTCATTTCTAAAGAAATAAGATGTAGAGGTATAAACCTATATCATTCACATGTAAAGGGTTTAAGCTATCTAATTATATAAATAGTAATAAAAAAAAAACCTAACCATTTAATATAAGGGAAATGCAATGTATTCAACCTTGAATAAGTGATTGGATAATAATTACTCATCCTTAGATCCTTATAATATATCCAAAATTAAGGGGAAACCATTTATGGTTTGGGTAAAAAATTGAGGTAAGATAAGGAATCTATACCTCAAAAGTAACTAAGATTCATACCATACTTAGCTTTAACTATACTCAATATCATACTTAGGTTTACTGTCATTATCTCATAATACTGGGATAAATGAAAGGTAATATTGAGATATAATTCATTCACTTAAATGTCAAAAATGTTTGTTCATCAATAGGATGCACCATGACCTTATTCAAACACTAGTTAAGATATGATTTGGTGTTATGATCCACCTAGCCATCCCCATGTAATTTTCATCAAGTTTATAAGGTGAAACTAAAGAATCTAGTTTATTATTCCAAATATTTCCATCAACTAAATGATATGCATGGTTGACATTAACTAGCATTGTAACATGTTCCAAATTACTTCTCATGAAATAATTTATTCAATCCAAGGAAAAAGGAGATCCAGAATAGATCCAATTGATCCCTTAAAGGGTAAAAAAAATAAGGAACTAGTCTTACTTGTCTAAATACCTTTACTTAAAATGGATTTCTTGTGTGTGTGTGTGTGTGTGTGTGTGTGTGTGTGTGTGTGTGTGTGTGTGTGTTTATATACATTATCAAATGAGTCCATTGTGGTCATTTACTCCTTAGCTACTTCTAAATAATACTCATTAAATACAAGATTATATTCCTTGCTAAGCTTTGACTATAGGATTTATTGTAGATGCATTTTATTCTGAACTCATTTATTCTCTAGTGGGTTTTAGGGTAAGATATAATTTATATTTATAGTCTCTATTCTCTTCTACAAATGTTTTTCTATTGCATATTCTTCTAGCCATTTTATGTATTATCTATATTTACTTTAGTTTTTTAGCAATTTTGTTGCTTGCTTGTAGCTATTAGATCATAACAATTCTTTGAATTCCATCTTCCTTGGGATATTTTTAGACCTATTGTACATCAAAAAATTACCAACCACTATTTATTTTATAAGGTCATTTCCTTGAATTTGAAATAATAGTTTATAATTGCATACATTAATGACTACAAATCTATTTTCTTCTCTTTTTAATTTATGTATTTGTATGAATAAAATAGTCATAAGCCAATAATAACAAATTTTGTTTATTTTACATAGGCACAATGTGTAAAATTTGACATCTAATGTGCTTTACAATTTGTTATACATAAGGTGAATCTTATTATAAATCCATAGCCATAATGTATGCTTGTTATTATTGACCAAATTTTACCCTAGCTCAAATTGGGTCAACCCCCCTATATTTTTAAACTTTCCACAAGGTCCCCTAGGTTTTAAAATGTTCACCATGGTTCTAAATGAAGTCAAGTCATAGTTTTAGGGTCATACAACATGTTTAATATTTATCATATTTGTCCATTTGTCTTAATGTCCTTTTATGCCACATTATTGGTCATTTTAAGGAATTGTATAATTTTTCACAAAAGGAAAAATATTTAAAGATGAAATATAATGTAATTCCTATTACATAAGGTCAAATAAGGATTTTAAACTAAAATTGGTAGGTCCAAAATAAAAAATAAGAAGATAATCTATAAAAAGTTAGTTTTAGATGCTTGTACAAACTGAGGTGACTCATCTGGCACATGTGAATGCTTTAGGAATGTGTCTTGAGATCCCCACAAGTCATTTATAGGATCAGGTAGTTTCAACATATCCAAAATTGGTGAAAATTAGTTCCTCTCTCCTATCGCTCTCTTGGATAGTTCAAAAAGGGTCAACAACTTTCATTTGGTATAGACTATAGAAGAAGAGTTGGAGTGACTGCACTTGGGGGATGTTAGTAGTCCTTATGATATTTTATTTCATGGTCATCATTTCAATATTCATGTTTTGTGATGTATGAATAATCATTAATATTGTTAGTACCTCCAAACTACCTATATAACCCAATGGCTTAGTTTTTCTCATTTGATTGCACTTTGGTGATTGATTTGTGTGAACCAAGTAGTGTATGTAGTTTTGAAGAGCATATTCATCCATTTCATGTTAAATTAAATATGGTTTGGCATGTGTGGTCATGAAAATATAGGCAAAACCATCTCCTTATGTTAGAAGTGAATATCAATGGTCTGCATAATAGTGTTTTGATAGTTAGACAGTTTTGATCTTCTATGAGTCATTTCAAGTCAAAGGTAACACACTTATTTTCAACCCCTCAGAGCATGGTTGGTAATATTATCCATTTAATGTTGTATTAGAAATATCTCTAAGGCACCTCAAAGATAAAGAAGTAAATGCAAGCTATCATACCTAATGGAGACCTATAGGGTTCTATGTGTAGGTAGTCAAAAGTATAGGGGTTTGATGATGTGCCTTGAAGAGGCTATGAAACTTGGAATACATTTAGAATGCCTCTTGATAAGGATGGAAGATTGGAAGATGACATGATAGGTTTGAAAGACCAACTTAAGACTCACATACACAACCAATCTAGACAACCACCTACAACTTGATTTGGATAAGTGTGATTTAATAGTAATGTTCCTAAAGAGAAAGGAGTTTTAAGGTGTTGAGAAGACTCTCAGGATAACAAAAGTAGGACTGTGCCATTAAAAAATATGGGAGATTAGTTTTGAGAGTCAATATAAGATCTAACATAGTCAAGACCCCCTCAAGAAACACCTACAGTTATTCAAGTTTAAAAAAATTTCTCAATGGGAAGATAAACCTTAATTTCTCAAAAAGAATATTCTACTCCACATAGGATCATTTCATGGTAAAGGTCTATGAGGTCTAGGCAAGCCTAAAAGTTTCATTATTTCAACCTAGATGGAGAGGTCACATCTTGACACAAGAGGAGGTTGTTAGGAAAAGATAAGATGATGGTATAATTTGTGTTAAAATTAGTCAAAATCTTTAGGGAAACACTCAAAGAACTATAGTGCAATTAAGCCAAAATGATCCTAAAGCAATGCAACTTTCACACCTATAGTGCATTGATGATAGAGGGATAAGAGCATGGTATCAAGGTAGAAATGAACCCAATCAGGTGTGAGATATCCTTAATTACCTTAGGAGGAACTAAAAGGGTGACACATAGTGCTCAAGCATGTATTATCACTTACAAGAATCTCTTGAATTCCCTAATGAACACCTACAGTTTGACTCATACTCAAACTAGCCTAAGCTAATAAAGGATAAAGTTTTAGTTGGTATGTAGAGGTATAATATGGAAATGATCACATTGAAATCACTCTCAGAGTGATAATATCACACTTCAATCTGATTCTTAGATGCAACGATGAATAATGGCAGTCATAACTAAAGATTCTTAAGCCCTATCAAAACCCTACACATAGTCACATGCCTAGAAGCTAGTCTTGAGAATTTGAAGTGTTGATGGATATTGAAGCATGGTAAGGATTTTAAAATATATATATAGGGCCATCATTAATTAAAAAATACATCCATGGTCTCCTTCATGTCAAACCAATAGGGGAAGTGTACACTATTTTTTCTCAGACCTGAGGTACTCCACAAGCAACGTAACTTACAGACCTAATGCATGGATGGTAAAAGGATGAAATGGAAATTATTATAGAATTTTGAGATGAATTTTAGGGTTTAATTAAATTTTAATTAGTGTTTAATATATCCTACATCCACTATGACCACTCATAGGTGGTCACATACTCAAAAAACCTAGTCTATGCATATGAGACCTAGAACTATGCATGAACCATTAGGATTCTAACTTTATTAATATGATCATGTGATCTTCCCAAGAAATTTAAGATCATTATATGGATATTTTAGGGTTTATTAGACTCAAATTTTTTCATAACACAACTCAAATTGGCCATTTTTTACCTCAATGTTTCTCAAGGGTGTCCAGAATGCATGCTAGCTACCCGAGAAGCAGTTTCTTTCACTCATATATGTATGGAAAAGATGCATAGGGTATGAATAAATTAGGGATAGTTGACATAAGTTAGGAACTTGAAACCAATGGTACTAATTTGAAGGTTAAGGGATTAAGCTTTATGCATCATTGTTAAAAATCTAAATGACTTAAAACCCTCATAAGAGCCCGATGAGGAAAAGATGAATAAAATTATATCTAGAAGAGGTAAATTGGATTGGAAGATTATTTTAACCTACTTAGAACTATCTCATGATCCTCACCATTCAATTTTTCCATACCATTACTTATATGGATACGCCAAATTCTATGTTTTCTTCAAGAATTTAGGTGATTTAAAGATGAAGAAAGGAATAAATGAGTGAAAGTCATGGTGGAAGTTGTGTAGATATGTATTATAACTCCTCATACATCATTATCATTTCATTCATGCATGGATACCCCTTTTCTAAATTGATTATTGCAAGTAGTCTTAGACAAAATAGTAAGAAGCAAGGTGACTGCAAAGTTGAAGATGAGAAGTGTATTTTTTGAGTTTTTTTTAGGCCTATATGAATTACCAAAGGAAAAATAAGTTATGAAAATTTATCTCATGTCTCTAAAATAAATATTCTTGAGCATATGTAGGTCACCCTCATTACAAGTGTAGCTGTAAAAAAGTGAGGGATAGTGAGTAGCTGTAAAAAAGTGAACAAAAAGTGGAAAAGAGAAGATCATCGGTTGGATGGGTGAATAATGACCTTCAAAAATCATGTTTCCACATTTTAAAGTTAGTTCATATGTGTCAATGACTTCCAAAGTAGTTTTTAATAGTTCATGAACTCCTCATCAAGAAAATAGTTTCAATAAGGACAATGAAGAGTCCCTATGCCAACTTTAGGAGAATGTTATACTTCAGATATACACTTGTCCAAGAGAACTTCATGACTTATTTTATAAATATTTCTCTTGAATTGTAACTATTTTTTTTATACTTAACACTTTCATTATGACTCTTCAACTTCACTCCTCTCTCTTTTCCTATTGATCTATATATTGAAGCCATTTTGGATTTATAATGGATCCACAATTGGTATGGAGAAGCCCTACTGGTTTAACATATTTTTTTACCTTTGAATAGAGTTATTAATCTTATTTAGTCTCTAAATTTCTTAATCATTTCAATTAGTCTATTTGGATGACAAGTAATGATTGTTTCTCCTTGCTTCCATTTTGATCTTATATGCATTGTGTGGGTAACATTTCCTCTAACAGATCTCATGAAGTGTAAATGTTTGTTAATTTGTATTTGAAGTGTGAAGAAGATTATTAGTGTATAAGATTAGACATCCTATTCACTCACATTTGGAAATGCATGGAAATATGCATCTATGTAGAAAAACTTATGCTATAAGAACCTTGAGTTAAGATCAATGTTTAGCAATCCTCCTTCATAGTGCAAGTTTCAAGTATGTTTGTGGAGATATCCTTGGTGTATCACCTACATTAATATAGGTTAATTTCATGTTTCCTTCTTACCTTTTCACCCAATAAATGATTAGTCTAGTTTATTTGAGATCCTAAACAGTTAGATCAAGGGAGATATCCCATAATCTAGAGATCTATCTCTTGTAGCAAGATGTCTATACTCAGAGATAGTTCCATGTTATCCTAAATTTAGGAAGGTCTAATTATCTTCTCTATAGTTAAAATTTGGGATATAACAGTTACTATTGTCTATTTTTAAAGCTCCCTCTTGTGCCACATTGACTCATATAACTCACTGATTCAAACTAAATGAAAACCAAACCAACTCCCCAAATAGTTAGTATATAATATTAAGACCCACTTGAAAACATTTATTTACTACACATGCACAAAATTCATCATGGTACACCTATGGTATGAATAGATACAAATAAAATCACATTATTTAATTGATTATTTGTTATAGAAGTAAAAAATATCTCCTCTTTTGTGATCCATTATAATATCAACCAAGGATATCGAAGTTAAAGCATGAAAAAAATCATGAATAAACTATGTAATAATGGGTCCTACCCTTTATTAATACTTAACCATGTACTTAATCCTAGGTTCATATAGGTAAGACATTACATGAATATTATCATTGATTATATAACCCTTCTCATTTTCCCTACTTGATATTTTTTAACATCCTCTTACACTTAAGTGTCATTATTATAGACCAGAATTATCATATCATACCTTTTTGGGTTGTTAATCATGTTAATCACAATCATGACTTTAATTATAATATATTTTCATTTTTTTAATATCCTTATACAATTTTAGGAGCTTCATTTGTAACAATTTTATAATGATGATCTAAGGACCCATTATTTTTAACTTAGAAACAAGAGGATGCCTTCTATATATAGCATGGAAAAAACACATTAGTACTTTTAATTATAGCTTGAGTTCTTTCATAAAAAATTTGTTGAGTGATATGCACATAATGTTTGCTTTAGATTTTTTATGTTTTCAAATTGTAGAAACCTAAAATGATTTAGAATTTCATAATCATAAAATTGAATTTTTATAGGGAACTTGCATATTTTTGATTATTTGTTAATATTAGGCTCTATTTGGACATTTTCACCACTTTCTAATTGCTTCATGTCATGTTCCCCTCCTTTTCTTTCTCTTTCTCCTCCTTTCTCCTCACTCTATTTTTTTACTTCTAACTCAAATTTTCATCCCATGGTGTTATCGGTCTTATTTTGTTGGAGATTTTTCCTATTGTATCTCAGCTAGCATATCAATAAGGTCCTAATTTAAATTTGACAATTCTATAAATACACATGTGACATTATTAAATTTAGGAACTTGATAACTATTTAATTATAAAAAACTTATAGATCCTGAACATAGGCCCCCAAAACAAATCCCAAATATTATAGAGGTCCAACAATCCTATTATGGTTTGAATAGAGGGATCAATATTTGAGGGATTTAAATGAAATAGAAAATAGATGGTGATATTTTCAGAGCCCCAAACTTGATGATAAGATTCATCAAATTAATTAAAACACATCCATTATATTTTAGAAACATGTAGTATATGATTTTGGTTACTAGAAACATCATGTATATAGTTTTGGTGAGCTGTTCAGGTCACTATAAATTCATTAGATATAGCCATATATATTAAATAAACCTTATCTCACTATGAGACTAAAATAAGTGTTTCCATATTTTCATGAAAAAACTACTATTGTTTATATAATACCGCTTCTATTTTCAGTAATTGCATAATATAGTTTGTGCATATGATGTTGTTTTAATTATTGGTAAGCCAATTTAAAAATAGTTACCTAATCTAATTAATTGGCTCATCATATATCAATTGTGCCATTATAGTTGTCCTACTTTGGAAGAAGATTTTTAATCATCAATAAACACATGTTGTATGGATAAGCCATGGTGTTTGATCTTGGACTGACCTTTATGGATTCCAAATTTATAGTTTTGGTCTTTGATTATAAGTTTACATATTGAATTAAGGGTGATTATTGACTAATTTTTTTAACAAATAGTTATCATTGTTATCTTTATATAATTAGTCTTGTTTGTATCATTGTTGTTATTAAAGTCGGTATTAGTTTATAATACTTATATTGGGTGGTTATGAGTGTTTACTTGTTATTTTACATGAATATCTGAATTGTTATATGATTATGTTTTGGAATTACATAATTATGTTTACACCTTGATTATTTAAATAATTTTTTGTCATGATTATAATCAAGATTATAATTTAGTTTCATTCGACTTAGTCTCGATTAAAATAAAGCTTGTTTAGTTTGACCTTAGGATGGATTTATGGTGATTATAGGGTGATTAAGGTTATCTTGGTAGCATTATTATGTTGTTATATGGGTTTTATATATTGACTTATAAATGTATGAGACTCAATAGTGATTCATGAACATCGATCATGATGTATAAAATAACATATTTTGACTTTTGCTAGCATGATCATGGGAAAATGAATGGGGAAATTATTTAATTAAGTTAAAATACTTTAATATGATTATTAAATAATTATTTTTGGGATATTCGCATTGGCCTATTATTATTTTGGATGAAAAGGATAGTTGTGTTGGAAAATATAGGCAAAGGGAGATAAAGAAAGGAAAAAGAAATAGTAGCCTAGGTTTTCAACCTACACACTTATGTAATAGTAGGGGAAGCTTGTCCATTGTTCTCTCAGCTCACATAAAATGGGATAAAGGTGTG
Source organism: Torreya grandis (assembly GCA_037957365.1). NCBI lineage: Eukaryota > Viridiplantae > Streptophyta > Pinopsida > Cupressales > Taxaceae > Torreya > Torreya grandis. Next base: position 3,105,275 of record JARHVA010001703.1, read on the forward strand.
TTAGATGGAAATGATGAGTACATAGATTGGCATGGCATGCATAGGAGATAGTTGGTAATTATATTTATTTTAAAATAGAGGTTTTAACTAATATAAGTTTCCACATACATCTATCTAATAGGAATGGCACTATTGGTCAAGAACATAACCATTTAGAGAAATAATTTATGAAAAGATTTTGACCTTACTACAGGAATTTTCATTTATATTTTGTAATATTTTTATGTGATTAAAACAAATGGTAATAGAGTAAATTTATGTAGTCTTTAATACCCTTATAAGCATACTAGATATGCATTTATAAACATATGCTTAACTTGGATTGAGTTGTGTTTGATTTCCAAAGCACCTTGAGTGTGTATAAAATTAAGAAGAATATTATTCATAGACTTAGTTAATATAAATACCTCTATAGAAAAGAGGTTATTTGTTAATTATTTTACAAATTGCCTCAATGGAGGTTGGCTATGATTTCTTTGATAAAATTCCTCAATGGAGAATATCTAAAGTTTGTTTGACAAAATTCTTCAACGGAGGATGGCTGCAATTTGTTTGACAAAATGACTCAATGGAGGTTGGTTGTGATTTATTTGATAAAATACCTCAATAGAGGATGGTTGTAATTTGTTTGAAAAAATGCCTCAATTGAGGTTGGTTGTGATTTGTGTGATAAAATGTGCGAATGAAAGATGGTTGTAATTTGTTTGACAAAGTGCCTCAATGGAGGTTGGTTGTGATTTTTTTGATAAAATGCCTCAATGGAGGATGGTCATGATTTGTTTGAAAAAATACCTCAATGGAGGTTAGTTGTGATTTATTTGATAAAATGCCTTAATGAAGGATGGTTGCAATTTGTTTGAAAATTGTATCAAAGAAACTATATTGTGAACTATTCAATAAAAAGCCTCAAATGCATTCTAGTATATGAAGTTTTATACAAAAAACATTACATTATTTTATTATCTTGAATATCATAGAAACAACTAGTTGATTGTGTTTGATTTTGGCTGTAAATGGCATTTTAGAATATTATTTTTATTGGTTGTAAATGGAATTTTAAAAAAAACATTTTGATGATTGTAAATGGCATTTAAAAAAACATTTTTATTCATTGTAAATGGAATTTTAGAATAGAATTTCATTGGATGTAAATGGCACTTTAGAGGACATTTTGATTGGTTGTAAATGGCATGGTGTTGAAAATATAGTAATTATTACTTTCTCACACCTAAGTGTTGATTGTTTAGCCTAATGAGGTGCGATGCTATGCTGGATTCAACATTTGTTTTGGCTAAAATGTAATATATGATTAATATTTACCTTGATAAACACACATTACCTTGATGGTTTTACTAGTATAGGTGAAATAATTATAAACAATTTTGACTTGCTTGATACAAAGGTTGATTTTTGTACTTTAAGTGTTAGCCTAGAACTCTTATTTTAGTTGATTTGATAGTAAAGAAGAAGGAATCCAATTATTCCATGAACTCTATTTTTTTGTATCATATTTATGTTGAACATATTTTGTTTTCATATCATGTTTAACATCAATAAGTTGGCATACATTCTTATAACATATGAGTTGAGTCTTGAGCTCTCATATTGTAGATTGACTATGCATACCATTATATATGTGTGTAAAATAAAATGGATTCCAATTATTATTTTTTCAAGTAATAGTATGAATAGTCTATTATTTCATTATTCATCTGATGTGAAACTTAGCTAACTTCATATTATATATATATGATTATTGTGATTAAATGTTTGCATGTAGTAGCATAAAAACAAGTGGAATAAATGTTTAAATTGTTAACTTATGAAGTTGGAGTTTTTACTATTGTTGAATGATTCATTGTATGAATATTAAAATTATTAATATTATCTTACATGGATATATTAGTGTATACCAACCCAAATGATTGATGCTTTTTATTTAGTAATAATATTACAATTATTCCTTAATGATTGCTACATGGTGTTATGGCCTATTTTGCTAACTTTTGGATTGGATAATGATTTTTTTTTGTTTTTGGTTGCTTATGGATGAATATAAATTAATAAAATAAATGAAATTTTATTTTTTTATATTGTGTAATATACCTCTTGAATCATATGGCTACAAAGGGTGACCTGTGATTACATATCATGTTTTAAGCACTATTTTAGAGCTCTATTCAGGTTAGGTTGCACTATGTTAGCATAAAATGTATCTCTCTATTTTATAATTTTTTTATTTCTATTAGATTTAAGTTACACTATGATATTAGTATAAATAAAACTTCCATTTATTAGATGACATGCATTATGAAACACATTAGTGAAAGATGCCTCTCTTGGTTTGTTTTTATGATTGATTGCAGTTAACTACTTCTGTTTCTAGATTACTTGTGATTTATCCTTGGTGTCAAAGAGTATCATTCATAATATGTTTTTAAAAAGTATCAATTTAAGTACATCTATGAGATAGAATGATAATTACTATGATATTTTTGGTAAAACCACTATTAGGTGTTCTAGTTCATAAAAATGCTAACTTGAACAATATTTTTTTAACAATACTAAGGTTATAATATAATTTTACTCTTATTTTTTGGTTTTTGGCCCTCCAATGTGAACTCTTGATTATGGACTTGTGTCAAGAATATTTTATTATATATGTGGTAACATTATTAATGAGATCTATATTGAACTTAAAACTTAGTTTCATATAAACACTTTTTATTGATTATATTTGCTCATAGTTGTGCTCACATGATTATTATACCTTGCCTAATTATAATAAAGGTTTTTACCATGATCGATCATTATTATTAATTAGAATAAATATAAAAATATGGTGCATCTATGGTAATTTTCTATTATTTATTAAGGTACTTTTTGAATTATTGTACGAGGAATTAATTTTTAGTTTTGAAATAAAGTATAAAGAATTAACACTTCAAGGAAGAGAATTTATTATAGATATTACAAAAATATACTAGTATGGTCTAATCCTATAAAAAAAACTTATTAATTCAATCATAACCTGAAATTACATTATTTTAGATAGCAAGTTAAATGGAATTTATAATTCTTAACATGTATAGATATAAGTTAGTAGTTATCCATCGTGTTAACTTATATTTCCCTTCTAAATTTACTATGGAAATCATATTGTATAATTTTAAACAAAAAAATTGTTTAGTTGGATAGGAAAAACACAAATAAAATCACCTATAGATAATGTATCAAAGATTTTATATTTTAAACAAAAAAATTGTTTAGTTGTAGATAATGTATCAAAGATTTTATATTTGATTTAGTACTCTTAGTAATATTACACAAATGAAATCACCTATAGTCTTGGTATCATTAAAAAACAATTATGTAGGAACATTTCTTATGATGGTTTGGGATAAAATGGAGAATTCATGGTATTAAGTTGAGCTCTAATCTTAACTCAATATGACTAGTGATAAGTGAATCACTTTAAGTTTTGAAATTACCATATCGGTCTTTAGCTAGTTCTCAAATTATGAGGAATAAAACTAATGAGGTAGTTGATACATGTATTATTTTCATTGGATTTCACTAAATAGTTTAAAAATGATGTTAAATGTTTATTTTGTCCTCCTTGTAACTAGATATTGTGAGATCTAATTTGTTGGTGAACCCTCAACATATTACTTGTTATTTTATCATAATGCTACACTATCTTCAGTTGTACAAGACAAAAGATTTAATTACATTTACAATATTTGGTTTTATATATATATATATATATATATATATATATATATATATATATATATATATATATATATATATATATATATATATATATATATATATATATATATATATATATATATATATGTAGCTACTATTAATATTCATGTCTAGATATAGACATATCTAAGTCATTGGTTATCCAACTTGAAACTCAGCTTAAGTGGTAGATCTATTAAAAATTTAAAGGATGTAATATAGGGTAAACAAATTAATGTTTTGGATTATGGTTTAACTTTTATGCATGCTAGTAATGTTGGCCATAGAATTTACTAGTAAGCTATTCCTAAGAGAATTTTGGCCTTTTGGTTGTTATTACATTTAGCACTCTTAAGAGTATGAGGTTAATAATGAAATGAAAACTCTTAATTTTATGCCTAACATTAAGCTAATACTTCTATCATCTTTACCTAACGTGAACTAGTTTGTTAATAATTATGGAAATTAATGAGAAATATTATATTCCAAATCATTAACCCTAAAATAATTATTGGAATAAGGGTGTAAATGGAAAACATCTTCATTGAGGTTTTGTTTTCAACTAGGATAAAAGTAATTACTAGAGAGTCCTTTTTTAAATGAATCACATGTGTTTACATTCTAATCTTACTCTTCTTCAAATTAACCTTAATGTGTTCTAAATGTAGTGGATTTAACAAGTTAATATTGAGTACCTATCCTTGTAATGTGGTGTAGACAAACTCGTGATGAAATTTAAGTCAATGATTTTATCTCTTTGATTCCTATTGATGAGATGGTTAAGTAAAATCATTGCAAATGATGTTATTATACATATGTTGGATATAGGACATATGATCTTGTTGGATCCAAGCCCTGCTTAGCTTAGTTTCATATGAGTTATTAGTTCTTACATAATGACACTCCATTGACATTAAATTATCCTTATTTGTGTTAGTGACCAATGCTAGAATTGAGATGGAGATCCTTGATTATTTTATTTTTCATCTCATGAATAAGAGACTATTGATGTAGTATATAAGATTATTTTTTATGCATGTCATATTAATAATGAAATCCTCCAACCTAAATGATGTTTTAAATGGGAATTTTGTTAGTAGTTATGGTACTAATGATATGATCTTGTAAGATTGATCTAAGTTTGGTGAAGGTTAGACAATGTCCTTAATGACTAATAAATCTAACAACCTTCATCTTCGATATCATTGCTTTCAAGTAATACAGTTGAGTTCATTTTGAATTTCATCCTCATCATCAAGTACTATAGTTTTGCTCTACTGAACACTCATATGAGTAAATAAACCTTTCTTATACTCATAACACCATGTCTTAAAACTTTGTTACATAGTAAGGTGTGCTCCAACTAAATAAGTTGGTGTTGAGAGATGGTTAATTAGTCAAGTCATGCGAGTTATTGTATAAGAAAAAAATTATCATGACATTTTAGTATCATAACATGGTTTCCACATGAGGAGCTTTGGGGATTTTGTTTAGTTTCAGCTTCTTCCACAAAAAACCAATGAGGTAATTATTACGTATTACACCTTGTAGAGGATGTAAGGACAGTATGCCTGAAGAGATATTTGGATTATGTATTTTTTTGGGTCAAGTGACTTTTTTCTTGTGGTATGAACACATGTATAATAGGTAGTATTATATGTAACTTATGTCAAAATTATTTTAATTTTATGAAATCTCCTTGCTTCTCATGAATGATTTCTTATTTTCAAGAAGAGTAAGACTACTTGGTTTACTTTTTTATTTGTATTTTCTTTACTTGTGGTTGTTCATTGGCCACCACGTAGTTTTATAACCAATTTGAGGTCCTTGGAGATATAGCATTCTATTATTATTATTAGATGATATGTTTAAGCCTTTTCTTTCACTGGAATGGTAATGCTTACTATTTATAAAGTATGGAATGGTATACTGGAAATTACATTCTTCATGATGGTAGATTGTTATGACCTCTCATGTTAGTCATGGTGGTAAATTGATTATCCCTCCCATGAATTTCATGGTGGGAGATCATTTAAACCCTACCATGATATGCATGGTGGTAGATTTCTTAAATCCTCTCATGATTGTCACTAATAGAAATGGAACTCTTCACAGTGGTAGATTATTTAAGCCCTCCCATGTTGGGTATGGAGGTAGATTTCTTAAATCCTCCCTTGAATGCCATGTTGGTAGATTTTTTAATCTATTCCATGTTGGGAATGGTGGTAGATTGATTAAACCCTCCCATTATTTGCATGGTGGTAGGTGATTACACCCTCCTATGGCCTAGTATGTTTTATTTGAATTTGAAAGCCTCTATTGTGAGTTTAGTAGTCTATACCTAGTGATGGTGAAGTATAATTATTAGATTAAGAACCTTACAAAATTGTGGTGTTAGTTGAGGCATTGAGGATGATGATTTCTTAAGAGGTGAGGAATTTAATAAACCTTCTAGTTTCAGTAACTGTACAAGATAGTTTTTGAATATGTTATCATTTTAAATCTTGGTAAGACACTTTATGAGTAATTACCTTGATATGATTAATTACATCATCATTGACAATTCTACCTTTATAGTTGTCATGCTTTGGAAGCATGTTTTGACTCATCAATAAATAATTATTATAAGTCTAGATAAGACATGGTATTTGAGCTTGGACCAACCTTTATGGAATCCAATCTTATAGTTTGGGACTTTGATTATAAGTTTACATATTGAATTAAGAGTGATTATTGATTAAGATTTTTAATTGATGGTTATCACTATTATTATTAATGTTGGTTTTATGCTATAATACTTAGGTTGGGTGGTTATGAGTGTTTCATTGTTATTTGGCATGATTATCTAAATTGATGTATGATTATGTTTTCTAATTATATAATTATATTATTATCTTCATTATTATAATCATTTCTTATTATGATTATAATTAACATTATAACTTGCTTTCATTTGAACTTAGTCTCATTTAAAATAATGTTTATTTAGTTTAACCATGGGCTAGATTTATGGTGATTATAGGGTGATTAAGGTCATCTTGGAAGCATTATTGTGTTCCTACAAGGGGTTTCTCTATGGAATTATAAATGTATGATACTCGGTGGTGATTCATGACCAATGATCATGATCAATAAAATAACATACTTTAACTTTTTTTAGTCATATAAAGTGCAAAAATTGGTAACTTGAGCATGGATAAACACACCTAACCCTTAGGTCCCTCTTTTTTGCTCTCTAAACCCTCTCGGGCTTATTTTCAATGATTCCTAGTCATATATGGCCTTCTGAACTTGACCCCAGCTGAGTTAGGACCCTCTCTTCATGACAAATCCATCTCCCCAAGTATCATCTACCCAAGATAATAGAGCCAAAGTTGGATAGTGGTGTTGGAACCTAGGGTGTCCCTTTTTTTATTCTCCTATCTAATCACATTTTGAACCCAAGTTACCATTTTTCCCTAATTCCTCTTGTCCATTATGTCTGCCTAGTCTGGTTTCATCTAATCCATGACCAATAGATCCCTATAAAATCCCATTTAAATATCATTTGGAAAGGGTTGGAAAATATCACTCAAGAAAGCAAGAATATAAGCAAGACTACTCAAGAAATCTTCACTATTCTTTGTACACAGCCAGTCTATACACTTTAAAACAAAATCAAGTCTTTAGACTAGTCCTAATCCACCTAAAGCATACTTAGCTTTATCATTTATTGCACTTCATTCACTATTTCACTAAACACTCTTAAAGGGAGAACTATATATGGCTTGATCTCTCCTCAGAGTAGTGGTATGTAGGTAGCACGCCCACACATGAGGTATGAAGCATGTATAGTGCATCTTACACACACTAACCCATTTTCCCTATTTGTCAAAGTTTATTTCAATTGCATAAAAGATAAAATTACATGACTAATCATCTATACAAGGATATATATTGACATTGAGGACCTAAAAATTGGTACATAGGCTCACACTGAGCAGTCAAACGAAACCCAAAAAGTTTAGATCCTGAGGATAATAGTGTCAAGGAAGGACTACAGTGTTAGAGCCTAGGGTGTCTAGTTTTGACATTCCTATCCAATCAAGAAATGAAGTTTAAGAACCTATTTGTGATAGTTTCCTAGTCCTGCATGCAAATTTCTAGACCCTGTCTTAGTCAGATTAGTCTAGAATAAGCTAAGTTTTATTCTCTCTCTCACTACTATTTTTAGAAAAGGTCTAATTAAAATTCAATTTCACAAATTAGTGGCTTTAACTAAGAATATTATTTACTAATTTATCCTACTCAGGCCCATTTATTAAATAGGAATAAAACTCCATTATTCCCAAAAATAGCAAATCATTTGGTGAACCTGACTTACTTCAAATTTTGCAAAAAAACCCTAGAAACCCTAGGGTAAATTACTATCTAAATTTTCCCATTATTTTTTGAATTTTTTCTTGATTATTAAAATCATAAATTTCTCTCAAATTTTAAAATTTTGTAGTAAATTTTAAAATAAATATATTTCAAATCCTAGTTGCATCAACTAGCTCCTAGTAATTTTCCAATCATTTTCTAAATTTTTAGTTGCATTTTAAAATAAAAAAATACTTCAAATTTCAAAAATTCATAGTAATTTCAAAAATATATATATTTTTCTCAAAACCCTAGTTGCATTTACTAGGTCACATTAAATCAAACACTTTCCCATAAATTTTTGAATTTTTTCTTGAATACTTAACTTGAAAATTCAATTTCAATTTCAAAAATTCATAGTATTTTGCAAAACTATCACTATTAAGTCCCTAGTTACATGTAATAGAATTTATTTGATTCTTGAGGTATCACCCTACATCCATATTCAAATTGTAAAAAATTATTCTCACTTATGAACAATTTTTTTCACATTTCTTGTAAATAACAAAGAAACCATAATGGGCCTTATTGTGTACATGAATGATGAAGTCTATCATATGTTAGTAAAAAGCTTCATCCTTTGAATTTTATGCTTATGTTTCATTATATTGGATGATATTATATAATTCATTGCCAAAAATGCATAAAATTTCAAAATTATTTTTGCATATTCTCTTTTGCTCATATGAAATAATTACCAACTCCATTTTGCTAAACACATTAAAAATGTTATGTTACATGTCAAAAATTTATATACCTTTATGAAAAAATTCATGATCTCTATCCTTTACTTTCTATCACTCATATGTAAAAAATTTCAAGCTTTTCATGCTAAATATGTTAGAAATGTTATGATTCATTGTAGACACCAAAATTGTGTCAACTCCCCTTGGTCTCTTACACACTTATTAATTTAAAATAAACTATTTATTTTAAATTAATGACATCGCCTCGACACCTCACCTAGGACACCTCACCTTGGACACCTCACCCCAAGACCATTTCCTACCATATGACTCACCCTGAGACTAAGTTTTTTACATCATAACCACCTAAGACCTATTCTCACTCCATTCCAACCACCTAACCAACACTCTTGCCTAATAAACCCATCCTTCGACCGTTCTCCAATGGCAAATGCACTTGGCAGATGGAGAACAGGAAAAGGGCTAAAAATAGCCATTTTACCCATTCTCTAGCCACTGATGTCAATCAATTATCGGTCGATGCCAGTGGGATCACCGATGTCAATTTCTTAAACTGAGTTCTAAACTCTAGCCCCAGATCTGGAATCTAATGGACTCTCTCCTAAAATCTCTCTCTCTCTCTCTCTCTCTCTCTCTCTCTCTCTCTCTCTCTCTCTCAGACTCTGAGACATCGACGACACTTTAACTAACACTCACCTAGTTACAGACTCTACAGAAGTGACTCCAGACTGGATTGGAACATTTCACAGGGACCTTGACATCAGCCACAATAGGGATACGTGTTCTAACACCCTTGGTTCTTCATCAATCAAAGCTAAGTATTCTTCTTTCTCCATTTCAGTGTTTAGAATACATTAGTAATTAGTTTCTATTTACTATTTCTAAATATAATCAACCCAACCCGACTTTCTTCCTAGAAAGGCTGAAAAGCCTTCCTCCTATTCTTATCCATTTACATAACAACCCTTTACCTTTGCCCCCTCTCAGACCCTATTTACTATCTTGCGAGCCTACACAGACCCTTAAACTCCCAGACTACTCCTCTATCGACCACAGACATAAACCTAAAACTCATCCAAGGCCCATTACCCCTACTGACATTGGCAACATAACCAACGTCGGCATATTGACCAACTGACGCCGGTAGAACTATCGACGTCGGTGACTGTGACAAACTGATTGTAGAGAACAGGTACGCATTGTCTACTTTCTCTTTCTTAGTCTTTCACCATTTCTTTTATACAACAATCTTTTTCATAAATAGTGGACTGTCATCCCTCAAGGAAGTTTTTACGCTTCTAGGACCAAGCATATTGCTTGGCAGTCCACCATATCTTTATCTAACATTTTTTGTGTTTAAGTCTTATTCTTATCTACAGGTGTCTTCCTCCACAACCAAAGAGGAGCTCCTACAACATCTGGATACAGTGCACAGCTTAATCTGAGTAATGTACAAACCCCTGACCATTTAATCTTTAGTTTCTTTTTCTTCTAAATGTAATTAGCAAAAATGTAGAGAAACATTCATGTCAAAATTTTCTATGCATTCATGCACAAATTCATGCTCTCTCTCCCTTACTTGCTATCTCTCATGTGGAATGATCTTTATAAACATATTTTTATACAAATTATAATTCCAATTACATCAATTTTATCCCACATACATGGTTTCTACCTAGAGGATCCATTGCATAAGCTAAAAACCACCTATCAAGTTTCAATGTCATATCTTATGCATAGGAAACAATTTCCCTCTCCTCCTCTCCCTCAAGAAGGTGATAGCTACTTTCCCTCTAGCTAGGTCCATGTTATCACCCCTCTAAAAGGTGAGGCATCCTAAACTATTATTCTTAATGTATACATTTAACCTATAACTTCTTCAAATCCTTTTTAACATATGTGCTTACATGTTCAATAAAAAATAACTAGGGCTCACACTTGTAAGGATCTAAGGGATCAAATCACTAGTATGATCAAGTTAATTTCAGATTTACAAACACACAATTATATATTACAAGAAAAGATCACAACATTGAAAAATTAGATATATTACAAAAGCCTCAAAGTCACCCTAGTGTCAATCATGTATATGCACCTTCACCTAGTCAATTGGTTATAAATAATGTTACATATCAAAATAAGAAATCACAACAAAATAAATCTACCACTAGTGATTCAAAAATATTTTAAAGATATAATAATATTTCAAGTGAGGTACTAAGGGAAATGATTAAATCTAGGTTGATCAAACCACCTCCTCTACATCTAGTTAGAAGATCTAGATATTATTGTGTAGATCATAGAATGCATGGGCATCACATAGATTCATGTTTTGCATTGAAAAAACATATAAATTAGATAATTACTAATGAGGACCCTATATAAGGTAAATAAGTCAAAACACATTCATAACGGGTCAAATTTAGAAATAGTACAAAAGTGGTTACCAAAGCATAATTCAAAACAACAAAAGGATCAAAAACAAAATATAGAGAACAAACATTAACACAAGCATAGGTAACACATGAAAAATATGTAAGTCCACCTCTCTAAAATGAGACTCAACTTTTAAAGTAGTATGGTTTTGGTCAAAAATATCTACAATAATTTAATTTTCAAGGCAAAGGGTTGGGAAAGCATGCTCAAGGTATCACTACTCCTAATCGAGTAGTTGATAATGTTTGTCACCAAGGTTTGGGATTTATTGAACATCCTAAGGCAAATCATTCACAGACATAATTTATCAAAGGAAAATATCTAGATACAACAAAAATGAACACTATCATTCCATTGGTTCAAGATCAAGATGATAATGATGAGTGGAACAATACAAGTTATTATGATTTCCAAAATACCAATAATAAATTTGAATACTCAAAGTCATATTTTTATCCATTCCCTCATTCTTCATAATCACGTATGATTCATCTATTTGATATAGGATACCATGATAGGGAGTCTCCCATGAGACTCACTATTTAGTATCATCCTTTCCCGAATTTTCTTGTACATATTTTTTATTGCTTCATTGTACATAGTTCAAAAACATTAAAAATTTATAAAAATCTAAAAACATTCAAATATGTCAAAATAACAAAAACATTTCAATTGTATACATCATCCATGATTTACACTACTACTACTATGCTAGGACTTACATTTGCTATTTCATGCTATTGTATGTCAATTTATCTACATTACCATGCTTCACTTGATCTTATTTGAGTGTGTGTAATGACATATAGCTACTTGATTGCTTTATTCTACCCATTGAAGGGGAATCTTACTTCTAAATTCAAGACACACATCGATATACATACCCACTGGGGGCATCTTCTACATGACTACACCATCTAGGTTATGTCATTCCTACACTACACATTATAGTTATTATATTGACGTACATTACTTACTAGATTGCATAGATTACCATATAGACATTTCACTAGTATCTATCACTTGTGTATATCTTAGAATATACATAATCTTGTACTAAACATGTCTTGCATACTTTCACTCTTGCTTTGATTAGTTAGATGTGATTATATCTTTCTAGTTATTACATGTTTTCTCTTCTTTCTTAGCATAGCTTATTGAATTACATTTCTATTTCTTGCTTGTCTCCTATATGTGCCTTAGGACATTCTTCAATGTCCTTCTCTTCTATTTATGTGTGTGCCTTAGGACATTTGAAAATATCCTTTGCTTGTACTCCTCTACATGATTGTGGCTTCCACACCAACTTACTTGTTTCAATTGTATGTGTATGTGGCATTTGAAGATGCCTTGTATACTTGTTTAATAGTTTGAGTGACATGTGCTCATGTCCCTTTTTTTTTGGCCCCTTTGCCACCCTTATATACATATTGCTTCTTTCTTTATGTGTTTTTTGCTTGATTTATTTCAATTTCTTGTGATGCCATGATCCATATCATGCATTTTTATTATTTTCTTGGATGCCATGATGGACATCATGCTCCATCCCTCCAACTAAATGACTAAAAAACTAACAACTAACACTTTTAGTTCTATTTTAGTACTTTACACATGTTATTACATTGTTATATTTATCTAGGCATACCCCTATTGATCTAACAATCTCTCAAATCAAACCATGTTATATCTTGAGATATCTTGTTGATTATCATTACTATATCATGAATATTTCTAGATTAACACACTTTCAAGTCTTCTTATTATAAGGGAAGTCATTGTAAGGTACCTATTCCTACCCTCAAAAGAGGGGGAAATAAATAGGGGTTTTGCTAAAAATATTAGAGCTCTTATCAATCAAAAAATCTAGTTTCAGAACAACCAAAACAACAACCAATCATCAAACTACTCAGAACAGATCAAGCAGATAGTTAAAAATTCAAAACACTGATCAGTTTTAGCCTAGGACAATAGCATCGAGGTTGGACTATAATTCCAGATACCATGGTGTCTTATTTTTGGTGATCCTATCTAAATAGTAGAAAAACTAAGTTTTCTAGAAGTACTAGAAAGGTAAGTTTAGCTATAGTTTTACATAATTAGACCAGTTCATATCAAGAATTTTTAGTATAGTTTTCTTAGAGAATCTAGACATTGGGGGCATCATGCATGGCATGATTGGTCCTCACTTATATTTTTATATACGGTAGTTGATATAACTTCCAAATCAAAATCCATGTTTCAAACACTAGTGATTGGGAGCAGATTACATAGTAATTTTGTTTCTTTTCTTTCAATTTTCAGCATTACCAAGGCATTATCAGTAGTTGTGTGCCTTATTACAATTGTAGGTGGTTGGAATAATTTTGGATTGGATTTCATACAATCCTAACCTCCACATTCTCAAGTACATGAGTTCCCAAGTGGCTTCCACATAAGCCAATTTTTTAGTTTTGGAGTGGATTTCATACAAGCCTAATCTCCATATTTTTTAAGTTAGCCAACATTGGCCTAGTTTATAGCACATATTCATCTATCCACACCACATTATCATATTTATAAAACACTCATGGGCTTTAGGATCAATCTCATATGACTTACTTCTTCATACCAATATCACTTTATAGCTTCACTTTATGAGACAATGATGGAGCCAAAGGACTAGCTAGCCTTTTTATTATTGAACCACCTATTCAAAGGGATTGGACACATAGTCCAGACATTGATTATCACATGCATGATTATCTAGATTCACTTAGTAGGTGATGATGGATCTAAATGGCCAGAATTTGCATTCTTAAGCCATCTTTTAGGGAATTAAGCACTTATCTCTGTTCACGATATAACTTTTGGTACAACATCATCCAACACATTCAACATTACTTAGCATTACCCAATATCACAATAGGTTTTGTATTAGTTTTCATACTTGATGAGGTTTATTCATTCCTTTTACTCCCTCTCTCATAATTATATTTGTAAGTTCTTATTTTATATTGTATATGATAAGAATTGATCTAATATTTATTTTCCTTTCATATATTCACACTTACACATTGTGTTCTCTATGCACTATCCAACATTACTCAACATCAAAAGATTCATGAGCTTCACCTATGAAGGTAAAATTAGGTATGCTTTCTACTTTCCTTTATCCTAGTATTTTACTTTGTTGCATCACTAGAATAAAGGGGGGGAAATATAGTCATATAGAATACAAAAATTGATAACTTGAGTATGGCTAAAGACACCCAACCCTTAGGTCCATCTTGCTTGATCTTTAAACCCTCTCATGATTATTTTCATTAATTCCCAATCATCTATGGCCTTCTAGACTTAAAACCCAACTAAGCCAAGACCCTCTCTTCATGACCAATACATCCCCCCAGGTCTCATCTACTTAGGATAATAGTGCCAAAATTGGATAGTAGTGTTGGTCCCTAGGGTGTCCCTTTTTCAGTGTTCCTATCCAATCACCTTTTAAACCCAAGTGACCATTTTTCCCTGATTCCTCTTATCCATTATGTCAACCTAGTCTAGTTTCATCTAATCCATGACCAATATATTCATATAAAATACCATTCAAAAATTATTTGGAAAGGGTTGTAAAATATCACTCAATCAATCAAGAATATAAGCAAGACCACTCAATAAATCTTCCATGTTCTTTACATACAACTAGCCTATACACTTTCAATCTAAATCAAGTCTTTAGACTAGTCCCTAGTCACCCCAAACATATTTAGTTTTAGAATTTCTTGCATTTCAATAAATATTGCACAAATCACTCTTAAAGGGAGAATTTCATATGGCTTGATCCCTCCTCAAATTATTGGTATGGAGGTGGCATGCCGACACACAAGGTGTGAATCACATCCAGTGCATCTTACACACACTAACCCATTTTCCCTATTTACCAAAGTTTCATTCAATTGCATAAAAGATACAAGTATATGAAGAATCATATCTATAGGGAGCTCTATTGACATCAAGGTCATAAAATTTGGTACACATGCTCACACTAAACAAATGAACAAAACCTAGAAATCTTAGATCCTAAGGATAACAATGTTGGGGAAGGACTACAGTGCTAGAGCCTAAGGCATCTAGTTTCAATGCTCGTATCCAATAAAGAAGAAAAGTTTAGGAACCTATTTTTTATAGTGTCCCATTCCTACATGAAAATTTCTAAACCCTATCTTAGTCGAAACAGTCCAAAATAAGCTAAGTTTTATTCTCTCTCTCACTGCTATTTTTAGAAAATGTCTAATTACATTCAATTTCATGAATTAGTGGCTTTAATTAGGAATATTATTTACTGATTTATCCTACTCAGACCTATTTATTAAATATGAATAAAACTCCATTATTCCCAAAAATAATGAATCACTTTTACTAGCATGATCATGGGTAAATAAACAAGGAAATTCTTTGTTTACTTAAAAAACTTTAATATGGCTGTTAAATCATTATTTTTTGGATATTCACATTGGCCTATTATTATTTTTTCTAAAAAGGATAATTTTTTTGGCCAATATGGCCAAATGGAAATTAAGAAATGAAAAATAAATAGCATCTTAGGTTTTCAGCTTGCACACCGATGTGGCAGCATGGGAAACTTGTCCATTATTATCTCAACTCACATTAATGAGATAAGGGCATGTTAGATGGAAAATAAGAGTACATGGATTAGTATGATAGGCAAATGAGAGAGTTAGTAATTATATTGATTGAAAAATGGAGGTTTTAATTGATATTAGTTGGTACATACATCCATCTCTTAGTAACGGCATAACTTTTCAAGAATGAAACTAGGTAAAGAAAGAATTTATGAAATATATTAACCTTACTACATGCATATTAATTTACCCTTTGTAATATATTTATGTTCTTAATATAAAAAACAATGGATTAAATTTATGTATTATTTAATACCCTAATATGCATACACTTCTATATTCATACTAGATATCCGTACGTAGGCATATGTTTAACCTAGGTTGAGTTGTGATTGCTTTCTAGAGTCCATTGGGTATATATAAACATGGAGATGCATATTATTATATATACTTAGTTCATATAATTCCTCAATATAAAATATATTATATGTTAATTATTTGAAAAAATGCTTCAATGGAGGTTGGTTCTGATTTGTTTGATAAAATGCCTTAATGGATGATAGCTACAATTTATTTGACAAAATGCCTCAATGGACATTGGTTGTGATTTGTTTGATAAAATACCTCAATGGAGGATGTATACAATTTGTTTTTTAATATTACTCAATGTATGTTGGTTGTGGTTTGTTTGATAAAATGACTCAATGGAGGATGGTTGAAATTTGTTTGACAAAATGCCTTAATAGATGTTGGTTGTGATTTGTATGATAAAATGCTTCAATGGATGATGGCTGAATTTTTTTTGATAAAACACTTCAATGGAGGTTTGTTTTTATTTGTTTGATAAAATTCCACAATAAAGTATGGCTTCAATTTATTTTTAAAAATGACTCAATGGAGGTTGGTTGCGATTTGTTTGATAAAATGCCTCGATGGAGGATGTCTAAAATTTGTTCCACAAATTATCTCAAAGAAACTATATTATGAACTATTTGACAAAATACCTCAAATTAATTCTAGTTTAAGCACTTTTAAGCAAAAAAATGCTACATTATTTAAGTACCTTGAATACCATAGAAATAATGAATTGACTATGTTTGACTTTGGATGTAAATGGAATTTTAGAACAACATTTTCATTGTCTGTAAATGACATTTTATAACAACATTTTTTTGGATGTAAATGGCATTCTAGAAAAAAAAATTGATCATTGTAAATAGCATTTTAGAATAAATTTTTTTTGGTTGTAAATGGCACTTTAGAATAAAATTTTGATTGGTTGTAAATGGAATTTTGGAACAACATTTTGTTGGCTATAAATGGTACTTTAGAACAACATCTTGTGGGTTGTAAATGAAATAGTATTTAAAATATAATAATTATTATTTTCTTGCATTTGAGTGGTGATTTTATTTCCTTATGAAGTGCGATGCTATGTTGGATTCACCTATTGTTATAGCTTAAATGTAATAGATGATGAATAGTTACCTTGATAAACACATCATCTTGATGGTTGCACAAGTATAGCTGAAATAATTCTTAACTACTTTGACTTGTTTGATAAAAAAGGCTAATTTTTATATCTTGAGTGTTGGCCCAAAACTCTTATTTTAAATTTTTTGAAAATAATGTACTTTCATTATTCCATGAACTCTACTATTTTATATCCTATTTATGATGAATGTATTATGTTTTCATATCATTCTGAGCATTCGTAAGTTGGCCTACGTTCTTATAACTTATTATTTGAGTTTTGAGCCCTCATATTGTAGATTGAATATGCATACCATTGCATAAACATGCAAAATAAAATAGAATCCTTGTATTATTTATTCAATTAATAGTATGCATAGTCTGTATTTCATTATGCATTCGATATGAACCATAGCTAAATGCATATTATATGATTATGATGATTATACTTGAATTATTGCATGTAGTAACATAAATACAAGTGGAATAAATGTTTAAACTATTAATTTATGAAGTTGGAGTGTTTACTATTTTTGAATGATTCATTGTATGAAGAGTAAAATTAGTGATATTATCCTACATGGTTGTAGGAGTGTATCCCAACCCACATGATTGAGTTTTGTTGTTTGGTAATAATATTAAAATTGTTCATATATGTTTGCTACATTGTTTTATTGTTTTTCATTGCATAAGATACCTCCTAAATTATATGGCTACACAAGGTGAACTATGATTACACAACATATTTTAAGCACTATTGCAGAGATTTATTTAGGCTAGGTTGTATTATGCTACCTTAAATTGTATCTCTATTTTGAAGCTTGATTTATTTCTATAAGATTTAACTTTGAGTATGATATTAGGATAAATAACACTACTAGTTTTTATTTGATGCATATTCTACAACACACCAGTGAAGGATACCTCTCCTAGTTTATTTCCATGACTTATTTTAGTTGGTTATTTCTATGTTTTAATTACTTGGGATTTCACCTTGGTGTAAAATAGGATTTTTCATATTTTGTTCATACAAATTATTAGTTTCTATCCATTCTATGAGATTAAATGATCAATATGAACATTTTGGTACATCCACTATTAAGTGTGCTAGTTTGTAAAATGTTGACTTGAAAGATAAATTTTTGATAATCTCAAGGTTACAATATAATTGAACCCTATTTTTTTCAATATTAGGCCCTCCCATGTCAAACTCTTGATTATGGAATTTTGCCAAGTCTATTCTATTGAATATGTGGTGGCATTCTGAATGAGATCTATATTGAACTTATTACTTAGTTTCTTTGTAAACACTTTATATTGATTATATTTTCACATAGTTGTGCTCACATGAGTCTTGTACCATGTTGGGCCCACAATTTTTAATACTATTTTGGCTAAGTAATTTTTGGTAACAAGTAGTGCAAAGAGACATGACATGTAAACCATGGCATGAAATAATCAAGTCTCATGGAGTAATGATACATGTTAAATAGAGAACCCAAGAATGAAGGATTCAAATATTAGTAAAATGTTTGGGGAAATCACAAAAAGTGGATATAATTATGGAACAATTTATAGGAGTGGAAGAGAAGACTAAGTCAATCATGAATCTAACACCAGCCCATGGGAAGATAGGTGCTTGGTGATAAGGATCCAACATCAAGAGAGAATATAGGGGAAGATAAGCCTAGGTATATGATAATTTATTATAAATGGTTACCATGACTTAATTCCATTGATGGTCATTGGTGAGTCCTCTTTATAGTATTTACTTCTATAACTGATTGGTCAAGGTGAACTAGTATAAATACCCCTTTGATGTACTATGCATTATTTTTGATGATTTGTTGATGAATAGTTTATCATTGTAACTTTGGAATCACTCTACTCTTAGATATAATATATGAATATAATAAATATAATCCTATGTTGACATAATGCTTGTGTTTAATTATCTATGGTAATAATGGGGTTGATATTATCTATTATCATTTTATGCCAACTTATTTTTATTTTGATCATTAAGTGATGAAAAATTAAGCTAAATTAGAGATAGGGCTAAGGATGAGTTTAGTACTTAGTACATGTTTAAGTTCCCTTGTCTACGAATTTAGACAAAAACACCCTCTCATGAAAAAACTATTAGGAATTGGTCTTAATCTATATGATTCAAGTGAACATATGAGAACTTATTCTTGAATGAAATGCCATCACACTAGCATGTTATAACTCTTATTACATAGGTACACAAATAGGGAAAAGACATGCCAATTTAAAAGAAAAGAGCCCAATATTTTGGTTCTGGTGTCAGGATCTATAGTGCTTATTTGCATGATGGTGGAAAATGTTTGAAAGACTATTATGGAGAATATTGAATGATGGGTTACTAGAGTAGAAGATAACATTTCATTAATATTTTTTAAACCAATAATTTTTACATGTGTATAAGTTGAATAACATATATATGACTCACTATGAAGCATTCTTTGTATACATGCTTGTTCACCTTCATGTTTAGATTTAAGTGTACACACAAGACTGATCAAGGAACTATAGATGGAATATAGCTTGGTTAGTAGAGCATCATTCATCTTTATATAGTTGATAGCACCTTGGACACATGAAATGGATGTTTGGTGGCATGAAAATTTTAATAATTACATTTTAGAATATGCATTTTTAATGTAATCCTATCTAGAGAAAGCCTAGTTTCACTTTCTTCAAGAGTTGTGGGGTAGATATCCCCGACATTTTTCATTGGAGAATAAAAATCTCTTAGTGTGTTCTTGACTTGAAATATTCTCCATGGTGTTAGGAATATAGAATGCAAAGCAATATTAATGAAATAAACATGGAAATAAAATAGAGAAAACACAACATAATAGAGACATAGATTTAATGTGGTTCACCCAATATGGGCTACGTCTACATAAAACCAATGAGTCATTATTTATTACAAAAAATAAAGGGAAAAAACTTTCAATACATCCACTACAATATCCTCTTCCCTCATACATAGTATGATGTTATGATTACAATGCCATCATATCAAAGAAGGGTTACATATCAGGGAAAAAGTGCACCAACATAATTTCTATCATTAGATCTATGACTTAATAGTGAATGGTCCAAATTTAATACAAAATTACAATATTTTATAATTCATTTTAATAAAATTTTACTTTAGGGGTACTACCCCCAAACCCCCTCCAAGGGGGGATCCAAGTATGGTCACCCCCATGAACCTCCATGGTGACCCTACTGGGGGGGTATTTCCCCCCACACCCCCTACTGGGAACTAAGCATTATAATAAGATCAGGCTCCACCATCCAATAATCTCCCACTTGGAGACTAATTTTTGCAACTCCACCACTACAACTCTTCATTGGAATTTTCTTTGAACTTTGACCCTGGCACTTTTGTCATCTTCCTTGTTATCTTTGAATACATATTGAAGCTAAAAAATCGCTAGTTTCTCTTTTATGACTACCTTTATTAGCATATTTTCAAGATTCTAACTTGTATGGATCTTTTCCAACTTCAATTGACCATTCTCCAAAACTAAATGAATGAAGTGATACTTGAGTTGTATATGTTTGGTTCTTGAGTGGAATGTTGAGTTATTTTAAAAATTAATCACACTCTGGCTATCACTATACAACCTATAATATTCGTGCTTTTGCCTCACCTCTTCTAGGAACCATTACATCCATATCATCTCCTTTCTTGCTTCTATAGCTGTAACATATTTTGCCTCTATAGTTGGCAAATTAACTATCTTCTATAATTTTGAAATCCAACTAACTATTGTGTCACTAATAGTGAATGCATAACTTGTGGTGCTCCTCCTACCATCTAAATTTCCATCCATGTCTACATCAACATATCCTTATAAGGTAACGTCTGACCCTTCATAACACAATTATTTATTAGTGGTCCCTCTCAAGTAATTAAAAATCCACTTGATTGCATCTGAGTGCTCTTTTCCTGGATTATTCATAAACCTGATGACAACTCCCACTACATGAGCAATGTCTAGTCTAATGCACACCTTAGCATATATTAAACTTGAAATTGATAAAGCATAGGGTAATTTGGACATGTAATTTATTTCTTCCTACATATTATGACACTATGCCTTGCTTAATTTGAATTACACTCCCAAAGGTATACTCACTAGTTTTGCATCTTGCATGTTGAACCTGACTAACACCTTCTTGATGTATTCTTCTTGATACAATGTCAATTTTATATTTTTCATATCTCTTGTTGTTCTCATACCAAAAATTTTCTTTGAATCACACAAATCCTTCATTATAAATGAATCTACTATTTTTCTTTTAATCTCATTTATATCATGCATGTTAGACTTTTCAATAAGCATGTCATCTACATACAATAACAAGATAGTATAGCTACCATTATCTAAACTCTTAAAGTAAAAAAATTGGTTAAAATGGCATCTCATATAACCTTATTATATTATAAACATTTCAAATTTCAAATACCACTATCTTGGAGCTTTCTTGAGGCCATACAAACTCTTCTTCAACTTGTACACCATTTTATCCTTACTTTTGACTTCGCATCCCTATGGATACTACATACATATTTCCTCCTTCAAGTCACCATGAATTAAATCCATCTTAACATCTAACTATTCAAGGTGTAAATATTTTACTAATACCAAACTTAAAATATTTCTTGTAGAAGTCATTTTAACTACTGGAGAAAATATTTTGTCAAAATCTATACCTTTCTTTTGTGCAAACCCCTTTACAACAAGTCTAGCCTTGTACCTATTTTTGCCTCCATATTATTCATTCAACATATAAACACATTTATTCTATAGTTATCTTTTACTTGTAAGCAACTCAACCAAATCCCAAGTTTGGTTATGTTCTAAGGATTCCATCTCCTCTTTCATGCCTTGCTCCCACTTCTTTCTAGTTTTTACATTCATTGCTTCTTCATAGCTTTCTAGATCACCACCATCAGTAAATAATAAATAATAAATTGAAGGAGAGTATTGTTTAGGGAGTCTAATTACTCTAGTAGATCTTATAACTACACTTATAAGAGTTTAAGGTACTTTTTATTGTATTTGTTGCACATTTTAATTTTCTGGTACTTTTGGAATTTCATTTCCAATGATTTCATCCATTACTACATATTTAATATTTGGATTTTATTATTTATTTCCCTACAAATAATATATGTACATGACCTTCTCATTAAATATCACATCTCTACTCCTAATTATTTTTTGATTTTAAAAATCCCATAAATGATAACAAAAATCAATAACTCCATATCCAATAAAAGTACATTTCTTGGATTTTGCTTCAAGCTTAGTTATATTTTATTTATTAATATGGACAAATGATTCACAATAGAAAGTCTTTAAAAAGGAATAACTTACCTTTTTACCTATTCATTATTCTTATGTAATACCACCATCTAAAGGACTTGAAGGCCCTATATTAATTAAGTAAACAACAATATCCATAGTAACTGCCCAAAACTATAAGGTCAAACCTATATGTAATTTCATGTTTCTTGTACACTCCATGGTTGTCCTATTCATCCTTTTTGACACACCATTTTTTTGTGGTGTTATTGGAATTGTATTCTCTCTATGAATCCCATAGGATGAACAATAATTATCAAATTCCTTACTATATTATTCACCTCCATTGTCTGATTTGACACATTTCAACTTATTTTCTATCTCATTCTCAACCAAATCTTTCCATTTCTTAAAAGTATCAAAAACATCAAATTTTTTCATATGTAATGAACCGAAGTTTTTCTATTTGCATCATTAATAAAGGTAACCTAATAATAGGAGCCACTAAGGGATGACACCTGAGTCGATCCCCATACATTTGTATGCACATGCTCTAACTTTTCATCCTTATTTGTCTTCCCAACTCTGAGAAATATGACTTTATTATATTTTCCATACACAAAGTACTCACAAAAATCCAAATCCACCTTCTTCAAATCTAGAAACAAATTCTTTGAGTGGAGAACTTGCAACCCCTTCTCACTCATGTGCCCAAGTCTATGGTGCCATAATTTTGTATCTACTTCTATATAATATAAAGTAATAAAAGATCCAAAATTATCATTAGATAAATATAATGTACCTACCTTCTCTCCTTTTACTATTACCAATGATCCTTTAGTGAATTTCCATGAATTTTTTACAAATGTAACTATGCATCCCTCACTTCCCAACTGACCTATTGAAATTAGATTTCTTCTCAACGTAGGAACATGCCTTACCTATTTCAACAACTATTTGTTTCCATTCTATAATTTTATCCATATTTTACCCTTTCCTAAAATTTTATAGGGTTCACCATCACCCAAATAAACTTGTCCAAAATCACCTTGAACATATTCTTGAAAATACTTCTTATGGGGTGTAGCATGAAATAAAGCCCCTAAATATAACATCCAAGAATCATTAATATTATTTAAAAAAAGGATTAAATCATCTTGTAACACATCACCTACTACATTTCCTTCTTGATTTTTATCTTGTCGTCCATCTCCTTGTTTTCTTTTTCAAAACCAATAATCTTTCCTCAGGTGTCCTTTCTTCCTACAAATCTAGCACACCAACATTCCTCTGTATATGGATCTACCCTTATTAAACTTACCACAATTATATGGGCCCTTTCCTTTATCCTTTTGTCTTCCCTTGTTCTCCATATTTAAAACATTACTTAATGTCTCACTTATGTTTTTCCTTTACATATCCTCCCTAAGAATAACACTAATACCATCATCAAACTTTAAATTTTTTAAACTAAAGACAAAATTAGTCAAAACCATGACCAAGCCATTTTATCTTTTTGGAAATGAGAAAAAAATCAAAAGATCTTTAACCTCATCATCAAAATTTAATCATATAGAGCTTACCTAATTTGTAATCATGTTAAATTCATTTAAATGATCAGCAACATACCCACCTTTTAACATTTCCATATTAAATAAATGCTTCATAAAAATACCTTGTTGGAGGCTGAAGGTTTTTCATACACTCTATTCAATGCCTTTATCACATCTATTATTTTCTTGTCTTTTAAAAAATTGAAGGCCACCAACACTGCTAAGCATAACCATATTGTTCTTAGTGCCTTTCTATCAATAACCTCCCAATATTCATCCTTCATAATCACCAACTTCTTTGCTATTCTACCCAATGGTAGGAAAAGATCATTCAGATATAAATAGTCATCCATTTGCATCTTCCATAGGTGGTAGTTTTGGCCATTGAACTTCTCAAACTTAAACTTTCATTCTTCTGCCATTGCTCCCACTCAAACTAGGAACCCTCTTTTCCTACAATTTTATCTACCAAATAAAACTTTGGATTTGATGCCAATTATTGAATATAGAATGCATAGTAATATTAATTAAATAAATATGGAAATAAAATTAAAAAAACACAACACAATAGAGACATAGATTTAACATGGTTCACCTAATATGGGTTATGTCAACACAAAAATAACCAATCCTTCTTATTATTGAGTCCAACAAAATGAAGAGAAAAAACCTACAATACATCCACTGTAATATACTCTTCACTCACACATAGTATGTCACCATGATTATAATGCCTTCACATAAAAGGAGGGTTACATATTAGGGAAAAAATGCACCAACATAATTTCTACCATTAGATCTATGACCTAATAGTGAATGGTACATATTTACTACAAAATTAAAATATTTTATAATGCATTTTTAATAAAATTTTACTTCGTGGGTGCTTCTATTGAACCCCTACTAGGGGGCTCCAATTATGGTTATTTCCCCCCTAGACCCCCATGGTTACCTTAGTGGGGGAAATTACCCCACGCCCCCCCCCAACCCCATCAGGAACTAAGCATTATAATAATATTAGGCTCCACCATCCAACACATGGATGACTAAACTCTCTCTCACATGGTAGTAAAATTGGTGGAGAAATGGAGGGGAACATTTTGATGTAATATTATTGGTTCATTATGGTATCTATTCAATGAGAGTTATGGAAGTACAAGTATGATGAATCTCAATGAAGGGTTATGAGTGTAATCAATCCAAGGAGGGGATGGGAGGACTCGGGAAGTAACATAAGGGTTTACATGGAAGAAGAAGGGAATAGAGAGGATTCCACAACCATAGGACCACATTCAACTCCAACACAAGTATGCACAGAAGAAAAAAGTCAAGTAGTGGTGACTAAAGGACCCAATTTGGATAGGCCCAATTTTCCACCCACAACACATGCTCATACTCTTGAGTTAGATGAAATTTTTGTAAATAATTGATATATGGATAGTGTGAAATCAAAAAGTAAACCTATCAGAGATACTTTTCCATACCAATACCAAGATAGTAGTTTATTATTGATTTTTTCATTGCAAGACAATTTTATGGCCCATTTTAGAATGCTTGGTAAACCAAGCATAACCAGTGGGTAGAATACTATCCATCTTTAGTTAATAAGCCTACCTTAGTTCCCAACATATCAGGTGCTTCTATTTATACATAAGGTATGAGAGGTGGTACCAATGGTGGTTCAACTAGATGATATAGAGAAGGCATAACATGCACTAGTGGATCTCCCACATAAGGTCCAAGAGGGATAGGAAGTGCATCCCAACAAACTCCATTGCCAACACCACATATTCCAATTGTGTATTATGAGATGACTTTCCATTTGCCTAAGTATCATGATGTTGATAATGAAATAGAACATGTCCACAAGTGTGAACTTATTTGGAGAGTGCATGGAATTATATCTTATGAATGAAAGGTAATACATTTTTCCACCACTCTTTTGGATCATGCACACAAGTGGTACTATAATTTTGATCTGTATTAGGATATGGTGAATGATGACCAACTAGAGGTAACATTTATCTAAGAATTTGATATCTTGGAGTTTGAATATCAAAACATATCTACCCTAAATGAAATTAAGTAAGAGATAAATAAGAATGAATATGAATATGATGCATATTTTAAGACACTTCTCTTTAGGCTCTCTCTTGATAAACACCACTTAGCATGCCTAGTGGTTCATAGGAGGATTATTGCTTCCATATTGATGCACCTTATCACATAAGAACTTCACCAACCCATGCAAGGTCTTATAAGATACCCTTTATGTTGAAACCATTATAAGCATCAACACAAGGATTAGTCCCTTCATGGAGGCTCATATTGTTGCTATGGCATCTCAACTGGTAAAGCTCACTACACATAATACTCTTGATGCTCATAATAGTTTGTGGTGTGTCGACTATGAATTTAAAGGCCATAATAAGAATAACTACCCTAGAAAGAGTATTTTCACTATGATGAATCAATCCTATGAGATTTACTTTGAAGATCATGATGTGAGGGATTTCCCCCTACTTTAATGTGCTACATAATCAAATTTAATATACATATTTTAAGACATGTGAAATATATATTCATGATACCAATGATTACCATCTTATTAGTGAAATTAATGAGGTACATGTATGTGGTAATCATTATACTTATGTTTCCAATAAAAAAGACAATGGTGGAGGCCACTCTGTCAAAGATCATGTTTGAGGACATGGAGGTGGATTTTTTCCACCAAGAACCTATTACAAGTACAGTTCCCTAGATCACTACTAGTGTGATTTCCTAGTGTATCTCACATGTGCTTTTGTAAAAATGAAAATTATCTAGAGGATTTCCAAGAATTATATACTTCCATCATAAAGGAGAGATATGAAAAGTATGCTAGAATGATACAAATTGAAAAGTCTCAATGGAGACCGCACCCTACAACTCCCAATGGTCCTAAAGTCAACATTACTATAGGAAGTGGCACTCATTCATAGTCCATGTCCAACCATCCCACTAAAATGGTTCAATGGGAGGAGCCTCATGTGACTCATTATCTAGATGCTCAGCTATAGAAGGAAGTGTTACATGACATCATGAATTTGGTGAAGGATTTGCAAGGAGAGATATAATTCCTAAAGGATCAAGATGTTGATACATGTGATGACATGTAAAAATCTATAGATATTCATGACTCAACACATGATGAGTTCCATGAATTATGAAAGTGACTCTTTGATGAGTTTATTTTACCCATTTTGTGAAATTAGATAATATATCATACACTTAGGCCTATATAGGATCATCAATTAAACCATTTACAATGGCAAGAGACTCATATCTAGCCTAGTATATAGGGTTATAAATAGATTTTGGTTAATGCCTCTATTTATAGATGGGTCATTCAGGATATGCTATTTGATACTAGTTCTAAAGTAAATGTCCTCATTAAGGATGCTTGGAGGAAGATGGCAAGCCATGATTTGCAACCTTCTCCTTATCTACTTTTTATGGCCAATAAGACTAGTAATCTACCAATTAGAGTACTTAAATATGCCATCATGGATATATTAGGTGTCACTTTAAAATCCAAATTTCAATTAATTAAGTTGTCAAAAGTTGATGACAATCCAACTCTTTTTGGTCACAATTGGTGTTATGCAAACAATGTTTACTTAAGCTTCAAGAAGTGATACATCATCTTTGGGAATGACAATTAGCATTCTCAAAGACCTTCATATGTTGATCTAGTTAATAGTAATGAAGACATTAAACATACCTACAATGACATAGCACTAGGTACTTAACACCTTGACCCTAGTCTAGATGGCATATTACATTGGATAGATGCGTAGTCTATATTTGACACTACCAATAATACTTGCAACTATTGGGCTCATGGTGAGTATGATTTTACTAGTAGGATCAATGACACTATAAGTAGTCAATAAGATACTCCATAAAATCATCACCAAAATCATAAGTTTGTTCATATTTTTCATGGATGTATTATGGATGTGCCACCCATGTGGTTACATGAAATTCATAGATTTCATGGTCAGATGAAATTTTGAGAGTTTGTGTGACATTTAGAGGCCTTCTATGTATTTGAATATGATTGGGTACATTTGATTATCCATATTTTTGATGGTAAATCTGCTCTATGGTAGATAAATCGCCATCATAACTTGCTTACTTGGGACCAAGTTTGCTCTATTCTACACCATTATTTTCATCATGATAACTACATTTATAACACAATAAGTTATGATGGAATTAGTTCTCCATAAGCTCATCTTGAATCATACAAAAACATGTGGAAAGTGGATGAGATGTTTTTTCTTGAGTATCTATGAGTTCATGTATTCTGTGTCTTTATACACACTTGGGATAGAGCATGGTATTTACATGAAGAACAACACATGGAGACTGATTATTGGTGTTTAATTAAGAGTAATATGATTTCAGCACTATCTTACTCATCTCATTAAATGGATTTATGCCTCACCTTACAAGCCATACACCAGGCTATTATAGGTAACCAAGCATCAATTGAAGATTACATCAAACATATACATGGCACATGGGAGGAGAGTTTGAACATTTTACAATAACTTGATATGAAAGCATAATATCCTTTACCTAAACCTAACTAGACCATGCATTAAGAGAATAGATCAAGAAGGGAAAATAAAGGTTATATACTAGGTTGATGAAGATGCCATTTCTAATCCACTTGATATTTCTATTGATCACTTAGCTTTGCATACTATGTATGATATGGATAATGTCTGAGATACCACCCAATATGGTCAACATCTATACTTACAGCCATTTTAGATGATCCAACATAATATTGGCATAGAGGAAGTGCCCATGATGGCTATTATGGGAAACTATTGATCTGATATAGATATTTCCAATGTTTTTAAACTATCAAAAGAGTATTAAGACATTTTTCCATGAAATTACATTGAAATGAAAGGAGTGCATTCTTCCTTAGGAAATATGCACATCAAGTTGGTAGAGGGTGCTCAACCTATCAAAAAGAGGCCCTATCATATGAATCCTAACTTATACACTTGGGTTAAGGAGAGATTGATAGCATTTTGAACACAAGAGTTATCACTCTTATGGATGAGTATAAATAGGTGAAACCCATGGTCATTGGTATCAATAAGGATAGTCACATTTATGTCTTTGTGTACTATTGAGTACTCAAAACTACTTACATAACTGATCCCTTTTTTACGCCCTTCACTGAGGAGATTCTAAAAGGAGTTATTGGGTGTGAGACATATATTTTCACTAATGGATTTTATGGATATCATCAAGTCTAGATCATGAAATAGGATAAACTGAAGACCAAATTTACAACCAAGGAGGTTCATTCACTTACAACATGATGCCATTCAGGTTGAATAATGTTCTTGTTGTGTTTTCATGAATTATAGTTTAGGATTTCAAGGATTTTATTCATAAATTCCTTCAAGTATACCTAGATGATTGGACCATCTATAGTTTAGTGTGGGACCATTGTTATAATCTCTACCTTATTCTTTAGCACTATTGAAACCTTTATATTTTTTTGAATCTAAATAAATTTGTTTTTGCTACCCCATTTGGCATTTTACTAGGTCATGTTATTTAATGCGATGGACTCTTAGTGGATTTGACCAAGATTGTAATTATTCTTCACCTTCTAGTGCCAACAACCTAGCAAGAGGTTTATGCCTTACTAAGACACATAAGATAATATAGGAAGTTATTTCAAGGTTATGCTAAGATCATTTTACTACTAAAGGAATTATCAAAATAGAATAGTCAATTTACCTGGATCAATTCTCACCAACAAAAATTTATCACCCTCAAGGATAATTTCATTATTACCCATAATTTCTATTTTTTGGGTTGGATGAAGCCCTTTCATGTGCATGTTGACGACTCAAACATGGTAGTAGGCACTATCCTTTTTCAACTTAGTGAGGTTAACCTTGATCATCCTATCTATGTTAATAGTAGGAAGCTCACTCTAGTTGACTGGAACTATTAGACTATAGAACATGAAGTTTTGTCCATGGTTTACATGCTTAAAAAAATTCTACCAATATTTACTAGCCACTCTATTCATTTTATTTATGGACCATGAATTATTGAAGTACTTAATAAAAAAATTAGTATTTCATGGATGAATTTGCTGGTGGATTATGATTTTCTAGGAGTTCTAGTTCTTAATGATGGTGTAACTAAAGTAAAGCTAATTATGGCCCTAATCATTTATCATGCATTAAATCTGGTGAATCGACACGTATCATTGAATATGACTTACATGAAATACAAATTTTTCAAGTCACACATGTGCCCTAAGAGTTGGAGAATATGGTATCATTTTTAAATATGGGTTCATCAACAACCCACCTCAATACTCAAGAAAATAAGTAGTTTGTTGTTCGTACATCTCTATTCCAAATCATAAGGGTGACCTTTATAAGCTTGAGTCAGATGAAGTTTTACACCATTACATCATGAAACATGAGCATGCTAAGGTTCATGAGGGTGCCATCTAACGACATTATGTTGGTGATGTTATAGCATGAAAGGTTATTTTAGCTAGCTTATGGTTGCCTACTATTTTTAAATATGTTAAATCTACACATGCCAATGTGATATCTGCCATCACATGGGTAAATTGAAAATAAGGGATGTTATGCCCCTTCATCTAATTCCAACACATGAACCCTTTAAAAATTGGGATACTTTTTTTTTGGACCCATTAATCCAGTAGGGAGGCATACTAGAGTGTGATATGTCATTATTTCTATAAATTACCTTACTCATAAGGTTAAATCATCATCAACCTAGGATTATACTGGAATATATTATTAAATGGTATGGATATTCATTAAATTTGACTAGTGATTGAGGAAATTATTTCCTTAATGATACCATCTACATCTTCTTGGCTAAGTTTATAGTCATGCACCACATTAATACACCTTACCATCCTTAGGCCAATGGTATAACTAAAGCATTCAATAAGATATTATATAATACATTGACTAATATTTTTAATAGGATGAACCTACTTAGATGATCATGTTTTTATATTGTTATGGGCGTATCATACCACATACAAATGATTGAATAAGATTACACCTTTTAATCTTATGTTTTCTACCAAATCTATTCTCTTAGTTGAATTCCTTATACCTTATTTTCGTATAACATGCATTGGTCAATTGGATGATGAGGAGTCCTTGAAATCATGCATATATGGTTTACTTCAGTTATATATATCCTAATTTCTATTTCATTGGAGTTAAGGAGTAGATAATTTTAAATAAAAGGCCTAGTATGATCATTATTTTAAGAACAAGACTTTTTTTAAGAATGCAATTTTTGGTTTGTGAATAAAATTTCATGTGCCACTTGGGAAATATTTACATCCATTGGGATGATATATTTATTATACATAGAGAAGTTCAAATAAAAGGCCTAGTATGATCATTGTTTTAAGAACAAGACTTTTTTCTAAGAATGTAGGTTTTGGTTTGTGAATCAAAGTTCATGTGCCTCTTGGGAAATCTTCACATCCATTGGGATGATCAGTTATTTGAATCTTGATTTCTAGATCATTGGAGTTAAGGAGTAGAGAAGTTGAAACAAAAGGCCTAGTATGATCATTGTTTTAAGAACAAAACTTTTTTCTAAAAATGCAGGTTTTGGTTTGTGATTCAAAGTTCATGTGCCACTTGGGAAATCTTTGCATCGATTGAGATGATCTATTTATTATCCATAGTATTCATCCCATTACCACATGAAAATTGAAGTGGTTAGATGACTAGCTCTTTCTCAACCATTTTAATGGTAGTTGAATGTGCCCCTACTATTATGAGTAGTTTTTTCCCTCTTTAGTAATAAGGAATTTCCAATAGTTTAGTATAATATTCTAGTTATTTTTAAAAAGACATGGAATTGGTTACATGCTTTTAATTATTTTTAGGTCAAAACTTTGTTCTTTATCTTTATATTTATTTTTAATGTTGTGCAAGACCATGAATAACTTTTTAGAGTGGGGTAATAAGGGTTAAATAAGTAAATACTATAGAGTACGAAGGAAATAGTGAGTGGGAATGTGTACATGACAAATGGGCACATAAGTGTAAATGTATAAGGACAAATGGTTATGTAGGATATGGCATATAACTACTAAGATGATTCAAGGTAAATAAGTGATGTTCCCACCTTGGTAATGGAAAATTTTGAAATTCTTTACAGATGTCACGCACTTCAAAAAAAGTGTAAGATGGTATAAATGTATTAAATATGAGAAAGTAATTATAATGGCAAGTGTGTTAAATATCTATCATGGAAATATCATTAGAGAATTAATTATGTGAAGTGATAGATGAGGTAGTGGTGAAGTAAATGTGAATTACCCACTCAAGGCTATAAAAGGCTAATCAAATATCATTTTACATTTTAATATTGTCAAACTTTCAAATTTATAGATCCAAAATAGCATTATCAAGATGTTGGAAGAATGTTATTATGCTACCAAATGAGTGTAGATTGATTATTTTTAAATAATTTGATTATTATGGAGTTAATTAGTTATGGTGAATGGGGAGAGTGATGAAAGTGTGATTGAAGAAGTGCAGGTTTAAGGAATTATAGGTCATAGAGGTTGATATCTACCACTAGAGGATGTTGAATTAGGAGATCCAATCAAGTCACATAAGTAATCACATATTCATTCAAGAGGGTTAGGAAGTCATACCTTAACCTTCAAGCTCCTTAGAGGGGGTGATGTAGTCAAATAAAAAGGTGTAAAAAATCAATCCCTTACCTATGATACATAAAAAAAAGAGGAAATTGAGAGTGTGTGTGTTCAACCAATTTTCATAAGGGAAGAAGTACCTTCTAAGTTTGACATGCACAAGAAAGGTTTATCATAGTAGGTCTAGGAAAGGGGAAAAAAAAAACCAAGGATGGCATGTTAGTCTAAGGATAAATCTATAGTACCACCTCTACCCCCAATGTTAATTGAAGAAATGAAATATCCATAAGTAAGATTATGTGTTGAGAAGTGGGAGTTAAATGTGCCCTTTTTTACTATAATCATTACCATCTAGGAAATGAGGTATAACTATAGTGAAATGATCAAGTAGAGTGCCATAACACCTGGAATGAGCTTGAGTATGACTTAATTATTTTTAATAAGCTTAATGATGCATTACTCTTTTAGTTTTTTAATATTTCATATTTTGGGAAGCTTGTGAAAGCAATCAATTTTCTTATTTCATGAGTACATATATATTATTTCTATTTTTCTAGGTGCCAGATGTGGATCATGTCCTAGAGTGTAAGCAAATTAATTGGTTTGCAATGTTCAAGTGTTGACCTCACTTCATCCTTATATGACTAGGAGGAGATTGAGAATAATACAATAACACTCAAGTATAGAAAACAAGGTCATGTAATGCACATAACAAGTCTTCAAGATCCTACCCTTAGTGTGGCCATGTGTTTAATAATGACCAAGGTTTGAGGCATGGATAGATGGAAAGAGGTGGACATGGCACATTTATATGACACCCATCAGGTTACCCTAGGAGTAAAGTATAACTAGTTGTAGTATTTTACTAAAAAGATTATTAAAAATGTGGAAAAGTCCCATTGCCTGTCGAACCACAAATTTGCATGGGTCAATATCCTTTTGTTATTATGTTTTGATGAGATTGATTTACTAGAGTACATAACTAGTGAATTGAAATGGGCTTTTCCTCCTAATCATAAATCCCCTATGGAGAGCTTTAAAGTGTTCACTTGCCCTAGCATGATAATTTCCTCCCATAAGGTTAAGATTAAGGGGTATTATGATGGCATAAAGGAAGACTTTGGGAATGAATGGGACATCTCCAAAGACTTTCCTAGATAGCTCAAAGACTAATCCAAATTCATAGTTAAGAAATACTATTCTCTAACATGGATCCAGATGGTTCCCTCAAGTGACTTTTTTGGATGGATTAAATTTCCATATGCCTTCACCAATAGATATTTCATGAATGCTTTTAATGGGATCTATGACACACATCTTATTTACATTGATGCTGAGACTCACACTCTCCATAAATTATATATTTACCCAGGTAAAAATTATATAGGGAGAAGTTGGAGTAGGATAATACTGACATTAAGGTTCAATTAATTATGGTTGGTAATTTTATTTATTATTTATTTTATATGTTGAAACCATGAAAGAAAACATTGGGGAGTGCAAAAAATAAGAAGGAAAAAATTGCACCCCTATCATAGTTAGGAGACTAGAGGAAGTAGAAGAGATAAGGGTATGATGCCAACACCAATGCTCATCCAAAACAAGCCAAGTAATAAAGGCCTACCCTTACACCACCCAAGTATAATATGCCTATAGGTCGACCTAAAATCCTATAACCAATCATGAAAGTTATTCCTTTAGAACATTAAACTCCAGTGCCTAAGGATGGTTACCTAGAATAAAAGACAACAAACCTAAAGGCAACACTAAAAAGAGGGACTTTTGAAGAAGAAAGAGAGGAGAAAGTCACCCTAATATAATAAAAAATAACTTCACTAATGTGACATGAAGAAACCACCCTTCAGAAAGCACAAGTGGATATTAAAAATCCCATTGGTGAAGAGAGGGATGGTTTAGACGTGACCTTGGTAATGAGTGGTCTTGATATCAGGCCCAACCACTACTACGAAGACATTAATGAAAAGATACTTGATTGAGATCCCTCTAAGGGAAAGGAACCACATGATGAATCCATCTAATAGAGGCCAAAAACTACCAATACATCTATCACCCTACATACTCAGTACCAAAAGGGAGTGATAGATAAGCATTTTTTTATGTGGGATAATTTTACATGATAGGACTCAACCAATCTAACTTGGAGAGAAATGTCATTTTATATATTTATAATGAATAACACAATTTTGAGCTACCATCAAAAATCCTAATTTTAGCACCATGAGAGATAGACTTCAACACAAGTAAGCATGACACTCTTGAATTTTACACATAAAGTGACTAGGTAGAATTCCTTAGATGAATACAATGCAATATTACTCCATAAAAATCATTCATAAATGGTTACTCTATATCAAAATGAGTTTATTGTGAGAATAAAACTTGAAGAGGATCTGGATGAAGCCAGGCACTAGTTGGAGATAGAAATAACATCTTGGATAAAGACCCTGACCCTCTGCAAGATAATTTTGAACCAAGATATAGCTCTTGTGGATGGGTTGTCCCTTACTGGAGAGGTAATTGACAAATTGGAGACCCTAGTAAAAATTTTACTAAAGAGATGCAAGGACCAGACCAGCCCCCATCATGATCAAAAATGGGCAAAAAAATAATTTAATAAAGTCATAGAGGTTTGTAAGAGATTTTTGAATAGGTTTGGTTATAAATTTCAATATTGGATGGGGTTTTTGCTAAACTAACATGGCTATAAAAAAATTTGAAGGCTTTAGGTAAAAGAGCTTCAATGCCATCATTTGGCTGACAATGCCTTAATAATAAATGACCGTACTAAGCATGATAAAACCATTTTAAAATATGGAGGTTATAGAAAATTAAATAAGTGTTCATTGCCATGAGATGAATGTAAGTTTTGTGGCACTATAAGGATAGGTTAAAAAAAAAATCACCTCACTTGAAGACATTTTTAAGGATACTTCTACATCCCTTGAGCATTTGGTCAATCAAGTAGGTGATTATCTCAAATATCCCAAGGAAAAAAATAATCTTAAGGAGGTGGTAGAATAAATAGCATCCCATCTCCAGAATGAATTACACCATTGAAAGGGCATGTATAAGTAGATTGATAAGATGGAACCTAAATTTTTGGAGGGACTTGGAAAGGAAACATAGTTTGGGATAAATTATTGGCTATGTGATTTGATGTTGAGCCCCCAATTTTGAAGACTATTTTGGCTAAGTAATTTTTGGTAACAATAAGCATGGAGAAACATGACATAGAAAACCATGGCATAGAAGAAGTAAGTCTGATGTAGTAAAGATGCATGTTAAATAGAGAACCCATGAATGAAAGATTCAGATATTAGCAGAAGACTTTGGGAAAGCATATAAAGTAGAGATGGTTATGGAACAATTCATAAGAGTAGAAGATAAGACTAAGTCAAGTTAAAATCTAATAGAAACCTATGGTAATATAGGCATTTGATAACAAGGATATAACATCGAGATAAAATATATGGGTAGATAGATGTAGATCTATATAAATTTATCATAAATGGTTACCATGACTCAATTCTATTGATGATTTTTGGTGAGTCATCTTTATTGTATTTGATTTTATAATTGAATGGTCAGGATGAACCATGTATAAATACCCCCTTGATGTATTGTGTATTATTGTTGATGAGTTATTGATGAATTAGTTATCATTGTAATTTTTGAATCAATGTAGTTTTATATATACTTTATGAATATAATGGAGAGAATCATGTGTTGACATAATGTTTGTGTTCAATTATCTATAGTAATAATGGGTTTGATATTATCTGCTATCATTTTATGCCAATTTCTTTTTCTTTTAATTGTTAAGTGATGAACAAGTAATCTGAATTAGATATAAGACTAAGGATGAGTTTATTAATAAGTACTTGTTTAATCACCCTTGTTTAGGAAGTTAGACAAACACACCCTCATGCTACAAAAATAGCACAAACCAATCTTAAGCTATGTGCTTTGGGTGAGCATGGGAGAACTTATTCTCACAAGAAATGCCATCATGTTATCACATTGGAAATCTTATTACTTAGGCATGCAACTAGAGATAAGACATGTTAGTTTTAAGTAAAATATCCCAACATACCATACCTAATTCTAATAAAGGTCTTTACCATGACTAGTTCTTATTAATAGGAATAAATATGAAAATATGGTATAACTATAGGCAATCTATTGTTATTCATTAAGGTATTTTTGGAATTATTGTACAAGGAATAAATCAATAGTTTTTAAATAAGATATAAATAATTAATTCTTTAAGGAATAGAATTTGTTGTAGTTATGAAAATAGTATGCTAGTATGTTATAATCCTATAACAAGAATTTTTACTTTAATCATAACCTAAACTAACATTATTTAAGATATCCATTTGGCTAGAATTTATGAATCTCAACACATGTAGATATTTGTTATTAGTTATCCAAATTGTTATCTTATCTTTCCTTTCTAAATTTAATATGGAAATCATTATGATATAAGTAAAAAAAAGGCTTAGTTGGTTAGGAAAGAAATAAATAGTTTTTTTTTGTACAGTTGTAGATAATGTATCAATGCTTTTATATTCAATTTGGTACTCTTGGTAATATTTCATAATGGAAATTTCCTATAGTCTTGTAATAATTAAATGTAAATATTATTGAGGAACATTTATTATGATGTTTTAAGAAAAAAAGGAGAATTATTGGTATTAAGTTGAATAGTAATATTAACTCAATATGACAAGCGATAAGTGAATTACTTTTAGTTTTGACATGACCATAATGGTATTTCACTAGTTATCAATTATGAAGAATAAAATTGATGAATTAGTTGATACATGTATTATTGTTATTAGATTTCACTAAACAATTTAAAAAGGATGCTAAATGTTTATTTGGTCATCCTTGTAACTCGATCTTGTGATCTCCAAGTTTTTGGTGAACCCTCAACATATTACTTATTATTTTAGCATAATGCTAGCTATATTCATTTATTCAATACAATGGATATAATTAATTTTGAAATATTTGGTTAAATATTTCTATAGCATATTATTAGTATTCAATTTCACCTATAGACATATTTTCATCATTGATTATCCACCTTCAAATTCAGCTTAAGTGGAAGAGCTTTTGAAAATTTAATTTATCTAATATCAAATAAACAGATTGATGTTTTTGCTTATGATTTAGCTTTTATGCTTGTTGGTAATGTTATCCATAACATTTACTGGTTAGCTATTCCTAAGAAAATTTTGGCCTTTTAGTTTTTACTATGTTTAACACTTTTAAGAAAATAAGGTTAATAATGAAAAGAAAACACTTAATTGTATACCTAGCATTAAGATAACACTTCTTTAATTGTACCTAATGTGAACTAGTTTGTTATTAATTATGAAAATTAATGATAAATTTTCTCTTTCAAATTTCGAACCTTTACATAATTATTGGAACAAGGGTGTGAATGTAAAACATCCACATTGAGGTTGTGTTTCAACTAAGCTAAAAGTAATTAATAGATGGTCCTTTCTTAAAAGAAGAATGTTTTTTAACATTTTAATATTACTCTTCCTTGAATCAACCTTAACACATTATAAATTTAGTGGATTTGACATATTAATATTGACTAGATAGCCTTGTAATATGGTGTAGACAAACTAGTGATGACATTGAAGTTAATGATTTTCTCTCTTTGATTTCTATTGATGTGATGGTTAAGCGAACTCCTTGTAAATGATTTTGGTATACATATTTTGGATACATGACACATGATATTTTTAGATTCAAACCCTTATTATCTTGGTTTTGGATGAGTTATTAATTTTTCCATGATGACACTCCCTTGATATTAAGTTCTAATTTTTGTTAGTGACTAGTGCCATAATTGAGATGGATATCCTTGATCATTCAAGTTTTCATATCATGAATAAGAGACTATTAATGTAGTGTATAATATTATTATTTTATGTAAATCAAATTAATAATGTAATCCTCCAACCTAAATGATGTTTTGAATGGGAAGTTTGTTGACATTTATGTTACTAACAAGATGATATTTTAAGATTGATTTGAGTTTGGTGAAGGTTGGACAGTGTCCTTAATGACTAGTAAATCCAACAACCTTCACATTAGGTAGCATTGCTTTCAAGTAGTAAAGGTGAGTTCGGTTTGCATTTCATCAATGTCATCAAGGATTATAGTTATGTTGTATTGAACACTCATATGAGTAAATGAACCTTACTTGTACTCATAACACCATGTCTTGAACTTTGTTACAAATTAAGGTGTGATCCAACCAAATAAGTTATTTTGAGATTTGATTAAGTATTCAATTCATGAAAATTATTGTATAATAAAAGCATGACAATATAAACATTCATCTTGTCAGTTATTATAAGGAAATTAGAATAGAAATTAACACTAATTTTATTATTTTACATCTAATCAAGAGTAATTGCATGTTTATGGTAGATGCACAATGCACAGTTAACTTAGTCCATTTATTAATACGGAATTTTAGTTAACCATCATCATCTCACATGATGTTTATCCTTATAGGGTTATATATTGCTTCATGGTTGTCATATATTTGAATTATCTTAGAGTTGATTAATTTATTTTTCCTTAGTGTTAGATATTATTTCATAGAGTAAAATTCTACTAAATAAATAATTTTATAAGGTTAATTATATTGAATATTCCTATTTCTAATAGTCTTATCACCCTTGTGTATAATTTAATTGATCCCAAGAAATATCTCATTTAAAATTCTGTAAATATGTTAAATCCTAGTGTGATTGTAATGTCTCACCCTTTAGACATGTTTTTTTTAGATACCACAAAATATTCTCTGAATGTCACATCTTATCATAATTATGTATTAGATACTATTTATAATTATTTTGATAGTTTAGGATAACATTGTTGAAAGGTTAGAATAACTAATTTTTATCCCAATAGGTCTAAATAAATAAACAAGTGGCATGAATGTATTTGGTGCTCATTCCCTTTGTATAAGCCCTCATGACTATGAAAATATAATATGATAACCAATTAGTAAGGGATAAAGTATTAACTTCACACATAGTAAGCTCTATGAATATGGATTGGGAATAATATGTGCACAACATGTTATTTCTCAAAAATGGATTATTCCCCTTGTCGAAAGTAAGAAAACCCTAACACAAATATAGGGGATAATGTGGAATAATATGCGTTTTGTCATGAAGATATCAATACTTTATTTTTGAATTTTGATGTTGGTAATAATGTGAATGTTAAAGCCTCTCAATAATATTATCGAAAATAAAATGACTAAGATTGTTATTATGATTTTGAATTAAAAGAATTAAATAGGGAAGATAACATTTATAGTATTAATAAATATGCTTTGGATAATCTTGTTGATAAATATAGAACAAGAATTAAATTAAAATAGGTTTATTTTCATTATTTAAGTTCTCATGAAGTCATTTTAGGAATTCATTTTAAACCTGTCAATTTATCTATTGTTTCCAATTTACTTCTTTCTCAAAATATTATGTGTTCAAAATATCAAGATGTTTCTATTCATTCTTCTCATCATGTTTCTATGCCTCCTTATGTGTCTAAAAATAATAAAAGTGAAAATTTCCTCCTAGGATTCAATCCTCCTTTTGTTTTTTATATATTATTCTAGATTATTGCACATTTTTAATCTGTATCTTATGAAAAATTATTATATTCCAATCTATTTTGATTCTTGACCCTTTATTTTTATACTAAACCCCAAAATGGCTCTTTTGATGCATATTTTGTGTTCCTTTCAAAAAATAACTAAATTTAAATCTCAAGGGTCTAAAAAAAAAATTTTAAAAATGAGTGTCACTTCTAATGATATTTACTTTAACCCCTTTGTTTATGAAGTTCTTGATTATCCCTTTCTAATAAAGGTTTTTTATCCAAGGTTTAATTATTCAATGGAAAATAATATCCTTAACATCATGTTAAGGCCTTATAGGTTTCTTGCTTATAAATTTATCATGATTATAGGTTATTAGCTATGTTTTTAAAAGAAGCTTGAGGGGTAAGCATTTGATTGGTTTGATACTTTACCATTTGGTGCAAACATTATTTTTCATTTTTAGTTGATGATTGTTTGGATCATTTTCACATAAAAATTTCTTAAAATATTATATGTTTATAATTATCTCAGCTTAGATATGTTTCCGATGAATACATGCATGATTACATGCTTTGGTTTAAAACTAGGGTAACCAAGATAAGTTAAGATTCACCTAATAATGAGATTACTTATGATTTCCTAAGGAAAATGTTGTGTGAATTTATTATACTTATTTTTAGATTTTTTTTTTAATTTGAGTAATTTAAATTTAAATAATTAGATGTAAACATGATTATGGGTTGAAATCCTAAAAACATAGTACAAAATTTTAAAACAATCCATGTTGTAAGACTAAAAGTAATGACTCTGATTTTCAACATAAATGTTAAGAAAATGTTTAATGCTATAAAGAAACCATGTAAGCATATTTTTCTACCTCAACAACAGGGTTATAGTAAATTTACAAGTTGAACCAAATTCTAAAAGTTGTCTTGAAGAAGTAACTTGAATTCAATATGATTATTTTACCTCTAATAATGGAAGTGAATACTCAATACCATTGCATATATATTTGAATCTAATACATATTTTTATTATCATAGGCATTAATTTAATTATAAAAATATATACATCACCTTAAACCAAAATGTAGAATATTTTATTAATTATGATCAAATTCAACTTGATGAAACACATACAAGGTCAAGTACATTGAATGGAAACATTTAATCAAAAGGATAAACCAAATCATTTATAGTATTCATATCACATAAATGTTTTCTTATTAATTTAATATGTTTCTATGATCTATATCATGAAACTATATGTTCCATACTCCATACTTTTGTTTGGCATTGATATTTTTACATCTACACTATTTATTACATGTTTCCCACATGGGGCATATCTCTCTTATTATTAAATTGATTTAGGTTTCCCATGTGGGTAATATTACACATATGTTTATATTTATTACATGTTTCTCATGTAGGACATTTAAATATTTATAATTAATGCTCATCTTCCAAGTGGGTCAGTGCATCCATCAAACGAACCTTTGATATCTCACACCCACAACATTTTAAAGTTTGCATAAAATATTATGTTACTTCCTTGATTTTTTGCAATGGATTTTTACTTTCAAATAAAAAAATTTCATCTACACATAACTTCCTGAACTCTAAACATAGATCCTTTACTAGGGTCACATACACAAAACTAAATTTTTCTTATTGTATCTTTGTATGATACCATTGTTCCACACATGCCCAATATGCATCTTTTATA
The DNA here is from genome assembly GCA_037957365.1 of Torreya grandis. NCBI lineage: Eukaryota > Viridiplantae > Streptophyta > Pinopsida > Cupressales > Taxaceae > Torreya > Torreya grandis. Next base: position 3,147,732 of record JARHVA010001703.1, read on the forward strand.
TTTCAATGTGTCAGGTTTATCCTATCATGTTACATTCCAAATAATGTCCTATAGGTATAAAACAGATCAAATCATGTTTTAGTTTAACCATATAGTTGTAAATCCAAATAGACACATATGGTAAAAAACCTAATCATATCTTGGACAAAGGATGTACTACCACCCTTCTAACTCATCAATTATAACTACTTTTTTTTATGATATTATATAAATTGTGTAATAGTATGTCCAATAAAATCATGGAGCTAAGAGAAAACCCATAGAGATATTAAAAAATGAGTTTGATAGCATACATTTTAAATCTAAAATTTAAATATATATTTATCTCTATATTCTTTCATTAAATTTAGACAAATGAACAAGGGTGTTTATCCATTCTAATCATAAGAACTAGCTTTCCTAGTATCACTGGATCTTGTAAAAATATATGTTTTCCATATTTTCCATATTAAATATAAGTTTAATCTATACATAAAATTGTGTGATTGGTTTTAATCTTATAATATTACCTCTTATGTAATCTTATAATTTTTAGGTTAGTACAAAGCATAATAGTTTCCACCACATTAAGTCTTAGGTATCATGGTGTAGACCATGGGTATCATAGAAAGAGATATCATATGCCTACAAATATGCCAACACAATTTTGAATGCTATGAATTTCACTTGGTTATGTTTTATAGTATCTAAAAGAACACAATAATAAGATAAACATGGCTAATAGTTAGAGATACACTAATACATCCCATGTGTTGAGAAGTGATTTAAAAAATCCCTTTACCATTAGAATAGACACAAGAATAGACCTTGATTATGCTATATTTTCATTACACCAAATTCACACACACATTTATACACTCACATACTAGGTTCCCCCTATTACATTCCATGCCAATTTATATCTTCTAGATCTAAAACAAATCAAAGTATCTGTTAGTTAAACCATATAGTTGTAAGTCCAATTGGAAACTTATAAGAATAATACTAACCATCACTTGGCCAAAATTTGGAATGCCACCCTTATAAACCATTTTCAATTATATAAAAATATTTTCATGATTATTTGTATTTTTTAACAATATTTCTCATAAGGGCATAGAGATGAGAAAACACACATAGAGACCAAAAATAAGTTTGATATCATATGGTTTGTATCTAAAGTTAAATCACATGTAATTTTAGATTATTTCATTATGTTTAGATAAATCATCAAGGACGTTTATCCATTATGATCACAAGAACTATTTTTTCTACTATTATTGGATATTATAAAAATTTATGTTTTATCTATTCTACATATTGAATATATGTTTCTTTTATGCATATCAAACTTATGATTATGATTGTTTTATTGGTTTTATTATTTTTATATTACCTTTTGTGAACTCTTACAATTTTTATTTTTCTACCAAGAAAAATATTTTACACTACATTAGGTTTTAAACCCCATAGGGAAAATAATTTGTATTAGAGCAAGAGGTCTAATATGCCTATAACACACCAACACAATTTGAAACATAAGGACTACTTATTGGTTATGTTTTTGAATATTTAGAATAAAACTATAACAAGATAAAGATGGTTGATACCCAGATATACACTAAAACATCCAAGACATTAAGAATATCATTTAAAAATCCCTTCACCAATGACATACACACAACAATATGTTTTTATAATTTTATATTTGCATGCTACCATATTCCTATGTTTTATTTTCATTCATGAAATTAAATGAATTTTATACACTAATGTACTATGTTCCTTATAGCATGTTACATGCCAATTTACATTCTTTAGGTATATAACAAATAAAATCATTCGTTAGTTTAATCATACATCTATAATTCTAACTAGAAACTTATAATAATAAGACTAACACTTGAATAAAAGATGAAATTTCACCCTTTTATATTGTTTTTAGTTGTAACTACATATTTTCATGATTTTATATACTTTGTAACTATATTTACCATAAGGCCATGGAGATGAAACAGTGCACACAAATTAAAAAGGAGTTTGATAAAATAATATTTGTATATAGAATTCAAACACACCTATAGCTCATGATTAGTTCATTCTACTTAGACAAATTCAAAAGGACATTTATCCCTTTTGATCACAAGAACCAACTTTACTAGATATTGTAAAAATCTATATTTTACCTTTTTTATAAAATTAAATAGAAGTTTAATTTATGCATATCAAACTTATGTGTATGATTGTGTGATTGGTTTTCTATTTCTTAGATTATATTTTGTGTCCTCCTATTTTTAGGTCGTTACCAAGCATAACATTATACACTGCTTTAGGTCTTGGGCCTTATGGTTTATATCACTGGTATCAGAGCAAGATCTCTCATATGCCCATAAACACACAAACATGGTATTAAAGAGAACCGATTATATTTGGCTATGTTTTAAAGTATCTATATGAACACTATAAGAGAATGTTATGTAGACTTCCATGATGTGGTGAATTTGAAAAAGTAGTTTTTTGGATTCATCATATTAATTTTTTGTTGGACTAAAATTTTATACACAATATGTGTGTCCATATTTACGAAAGAATTCAACATTCTACTTTTGCCCCAAATATGGACACACATATTGTGTGTAAAAGGTCAATCTAATAAAAAAAATGACGAATCCATAATCTACTTTTTAAAACTATAAGATAAATTAGGCTAACACCCAAAAAAACACTAAAGCATAACCACGCATTAATAATCTCATTTTAAAATCCATTGAGGAAAAATGTAACTAAATCTTATACCAATTTTGGGAACTTTTATCTTGGGCCACAATAAAATCCTTCTTCTATGTGTCCTACACATCTATTATTTTAGTAGTAAACCCTATTCAAAGTAAAACTCAATCTTAGCATCCTAGTTTTTGAAGGAAAAATATATGTAATAACATTATATGGATATATTCAAAATATTCAGTATAATGTTTAGTCAATGAATTCACCAATGCTGTAAATATCACATTTTTTAAATTTTAGGCTTTCATAGTCCATAAAATTGTAGATAAAATTTTCAGAATAAATTATGTACCAAATTTTACCTTGAAATTTAAAATAACCAACCATGATCCATCATCAGGATAAATATACATATGTAGAGAAGTAAACTAGGGATTCCTTAAAAATGAGAGAGATAATGGTCACATGAGGTATTAAATGTGAGAGTACCCATTGAAATATTTTTTGAATTATGTTTATAGCTTCCTTTTAAGCATAGAGAGATTTTAATTCAAAGTGACATGGAATTCAAAATAAAAACCCAAAAACTAACCCTATTAAAATATATATTTTTATAATTATTAAAATTATGAACTTAATACACTAATCAATAAATTAGTAAACACAATAATTAATAAATAATTATTATATTTTAATTTTATTTATTAAATTTAATTATAAAATTAATAAAAAATAACATTCTTTAGTAAAATTAGTGAAATACATAATTATTTAATAGAATTAATTAATTTTTTAAATTAATAAAGTTTATATTGAATTTTTAAATTAATAAAATTGTAAAGTTTTTTTAATTATTAAAAAAAACACTTAAAGCATCTACCCTAAACATAGTTAAAAAAAGGCCTTCAGGAGTGACATGTCCCTAAACCCTTGTATCTATTGAAAATTTGAAAGTTTTTACTAATTTCAATAGCTTCCCTTAATTTTCACTTTTGAAAATGGTTTTCCACAGTAATAACCTTGGTGTCTTCAATGCATAACATATGCTTGAGTTTTCATGAGTGCTCAAAAGATTTAAATTATCTTTTCATTCCATATGCATATAAATGATAGGCTTTTATATTCTTGTCTAATTGAACCTCCCCATTTTTCTAATGCAATGGATTCTAAAAGAGCATTAAACTATGTATACTCAATTGCATAGGTTAGGGTCTACCGAGACTTTGGCAAACCATAAAGATATTCTTAATTTATTAATAGAGAATAAGGTGGTCTATATATTCTATAATTTTAGTAATTTTACAATTTTATTTTAGTTTTATTAATATGTAATAATTTTACTAGGTCTATGGTAGGAGGCTTCCTGTACCTAAGCCTGTTGATACTATACTTGGTTTGTTTTATCCCCATAATTTGTATTTCCCTCATAACAATTCCTGCTTTAAATGATTTTTAAATATTTAATTTATTATTTTATGTTGTCCTCATCATAAATTTTAAATCTATAGTGGTGTAAAAGTAAGTGATCCACTTACTCTCTCTCACTCTTCTCAAGTCTACATTAATACTTGTTCGAGCAACTTGTAAAATGGATATCTTTGTAACCTTGATTGTTTATTAATTTATTCCAAAATAGGACTCATGACCCTATATATTTAGGTAAAATACACTTTTAAATAATCAAAATAGAATACTCACTCATGAAAATATGATTTTTCTCAAATTTCTCTTTTCAACCCTTAAGCAACCAAGTTCACACTCTCATTGACTCTAATAAGAGTATTTACTCTCAAGACAATGATTTATTATTAAACAATACCCCTAATTTAATCTCATAATTACTTAATTCAACATTAAAACTTTATGAACACAATGAAATTGCATTCTTCTCCCTATTTATCACTCACACTTCTTGGATTATGAGAAAATCCAACATCATAACTTAACTGTAAAACTTGGTTTGCATGTAGGCCTATTAAAGCGAATAATTCTATTTAAAGATTAGAATCCAATTAAAATTTATAAATAGATTAAAATAACTCTCTCTCTTTTATTTTAATTACTAGGATAAAACAATCATAACCTCTTTGTGGGGGTTTGACACAAAAGTTCACTAAAAAACTCTCTTTTTTTTACCTTCTTGATGACAACTTTCAGGTATGACAGTACACAATCATAAAATTTGAATAATAAAATGGATTTTTGACTCAAATAAAATTATAGTGACTTAATAATATTATAATAAACCTATTTTATATGTTTATATAATTTCAAAATACTATATATGTCTTCAATGATCAGCACTTGACTCCACTATAATGTTTGATACAGAACTGTGTTTGATCAATTGGGTCTTAACACAAACGTTTTGGTTCTTATATATTATTATTAGTATTTAATATGACATCATTAATTATTTTATTATATCTATATTGATAATAAACCAAGTTTTACCTTATTGGTTTCTTAAATACTAACTCAAGACAATTCTGTCCTATTAGGCCTCTGTAGACATAACTTAATTTATTAATAGGTATATGCTCAAATCAAACCACAGTGACTTATGTAACCTTATATAAATATTAAATAAAACTCACACAAAATTAATAGACTTTAATATCAATTTTTAAACCAAACAACAAATCAAAATTACTAAATTTTCAATTGCCATCACTTTCCCAGTGATGACCTATAGGTCTTCAGAACAAAGTCACCTAGAATAGGAATTTAAAAAGTATTTTTGAATTGAAACAAATTAAAATACCTTATAAAAATCATCTATAAAATTAACTCAATATTTGGTTACATTTGACTGGATACTTTTTGAGTTACATGTTTGTTTGCATTAAAACCTTTATGTTAGGGTTTGACTATGTGAGTAGAAGCTAAGAGATTCAAACTGGTCATTCATAAAGAATATAAAATTTTGATCAAAATAATACTCCTATTAGGACATAAATAAATTCATTTAACCTCTCAAATCTCCAAATTTGACTCATATGAATATTTCTATGTGAAATAAAACATTGTATGTGTGATTGTGTATGGAAATAGGGATTTAAGAAGGATTAAGCAACAAGAACCTCAAAATGAATGAAATTCCACTTCAAAATGCATTTAATTATTATTAATGAATAATAAAAATATATATATAATGATTCAAACAAGTATATTCCTTTTATTTATCAATAAAATCACACTCTTCTTTACATATGAACCCCTAAACTGCTTATCACCTACAAGCAAATAATCAACTCTCTCAAATATCTACCCAATCATGAGTTATTTATCATTTTTATAGTTGTTGAGGGTCTTATTTTCTCCCATATTATAGGTTATAGGTATATCCATTTGAGTACTATGCTTTGAATTTCTATCTTTACCTTGGAACCACATTGCTCACAACTTGGCAAAGGACTTTTCTTGTAAAATCTTTAATTAAATTTTGTGTCATTAGACTCTTTGGATAACTGAGAATTTTACTATAATCCTATAAAATATCTAAAAAAATTTAAAAATCATCATGGCATATAAAAATTCACTAAGTTCCATATTTACACATGTAAATCCATATATTTATAAGTATAGAATTTGAATTTTTGAATTAGCCTTTTTGGCGAGAAACTTTCCAAAGGCTTAAATTCAACCTAAAATTAATTCTTAGGACCTCAAAAATGATCCATTATTGTTTCCTAAGACCTCTGAAACTAATAACAAGAAAAATTTTCCCATATGGTAGTGATGCTCCTACATCAATCTATCAAGGTTAAAAATAACTCTTCATAAACTCTATTTATGAATACTTTATACTACTCCATGTTTGTTTATATTCTTTTTCTTCTTGTTGTTGATGGATTTCTTCACCTTGATCATTTTTCTACTTGATTTCACCTCTCCTATTGGATTACAAATCTTGTCTTGTTGATGTAGATCTATTTTAAGCTTAAAGATGCATCTTTTCATTTTGACTTTGATGCATTTACTTTAAAGTATGAACTTTGTTTTCTCTGGATCTTCTTGAAAATATTGAATTGACCCTAGTTCTTTCTTACAACATATCATTTTTTTATTTGGTTTCTTGTATCTTCCATATGTTAGGATTATTTTCAAAATCAAAGTATTTTCTTCATTCATTCTTGTACATATTGTCTTAAATCTTTCTTTGTTTTACTTGCTTCTGCATATTAAAAAAATCATAGAAATACAATTATTTATTAGGTCTTTGAGACCTATTTCCTATCACCATGATGACTACCAAATAGATGGCAATCAAAACAACTTGATATAAGATCTTCTTTTTAGTTTTTTGACTTTCCTTTCTTCCTTCATATGGGTTGTTTCTTTTATCTAAAACTTGATCATAGTCATTTCTAATATCAATTAGAGGTTTTTTGTGTGAAATACTCTTATTGTTTCTTAAAATGATCTTTTCTTTCTCATTCTCATGGTGCTTACTAAATAAATTTTATTTGTCATTGCCTTCCATGGAAGTCTCTTTTGACAAACTTAATTTTGCAATAGACTCTCTTGGAGTAGATGTATTGCTTATTAAAAATTATTCAT
>JARHVA010001703.1:3160000-3175783 GCA_037957365.1 Torreya grandis
CCATTTGATTTTAAGAAGAAAGGAGTATAAATCCATATATTCAAAATTATCCATGAATAATTTGGGTACTATAGGGGAAAGAGTTGAACCTAAAGCCATACCTCCATGTTTCTCATAAGTAACATATTTAAAGGAGAAACACATGAAATTCAAGCATAAGCAAACTGGCATAGTTGTTTCCTTATCTAAGAGAGTTCTTACCAACATAAGATGGAGATAAATCTCATAGATAAGGAAAATGTTAAGTTTATTTCCTTGTGTCTGAATTTAACCTTTTTCTTTTTTAACATGTTATTTTTGAGAAATGTGAAGGTATGGATATGGGTTCACTCATTTCCCCTGTGGTAACCAAACTATTATTAAAAAAATTAAGTTACGGCTCTACACTCCTTTCCTCTTAAGCCCAAACATTAGAAAATGTATATCGATGATATCAAATTGTGTTGGTAATATGGTATGGATAGTTTAGGATAATTTCACTCCCAATTTAACAATTTGTTGTTGGGGATTAAATTCACCAAGGAAATTAAGGTAGAAAGGAACCTACCATCCTATATGTCTTCATTTCCTAAAAAAATTATGACTTTTTGGTTAGGATCATCTTCATAAAATTCACCCAATAAATCCTTTACCTATATGCCTCTTCACATTATCACCCAAAACATAAATTATAAGTGTTAAATATACTAGATATGTTAATATATGTGATAAGGAAAACTTAGAAGAAGGAATTAAACATTTAAAAATGGTTTTTGGAATAATGGTCAAAACAAAAATAAAGTTAGTAGGGATATCTAATAATCAAAGGATAGTATAAGTAGACTTAAGTGGAGGATGCCACACACCATATTTTCAATAACATATTATCCTAGAAGTAATGGGTTTTCAATAGAATTAAATAAATCATGAAATGTTATAATATCCAAACCACCTTCATACCTATTAATAAATTAAGAATGTCTTTAGGGTACTCCAAAGATCATTTGGACCCTATCTTATGAAAATAATTATACATAGTTGAATGTTATTTTAGAATCCATTACATCAAATATAAGAGTAGGTCCATCTAGAATTTAAACAACAAACATTCCACTTATATTCATTTAAAAAGGAAAAACAAGGCAACTTTCATTGAGCAGTCAAACATAACCCAACATGGGATTTCCATTGAATATACCAAGGTTATTACTGTGGAAAAACATTTTCATAAGATAAAATTAAGGGCAGTCATTAAGATTACTAAACACTATCACAATATTAATAAAGACAAGAGTCTAGGGATAGTTCTTGCTTCAAGACCTATTCTTAATAATTTTTAAGGTAGGTGTTTTAAGTGTTGCTTTATAATAATTAAAAATTATTTTTATTTTCTTAATTAAAAATTAATATTAATTTTATTAAATTATTAATTATTTATATTAATTTATTTTTTATTTGATAAGGTAAAATATAGGTTTTACAAGGACCTAAAACCATGAGAGTGTATTACAATAATTTTAATAGGCCAACTAGGGCTGAGAGAACAAAAGCAAGAAAAACCAGTACTTAAAATGAAAATAGGAAACAAAAAATTAAAATTGATCTAGGATGAAGGTCCCTTCTAAGTGTATTTATAATTAGTATTTACTTCACTAGGATGATGGGTTTGTCTTTTGAAACCTTGGCACAAGTATGGTTCTCGAAGCCTTCGGCCACCTCCCTAGGGAAGATCATCCTGGGTCATTTCCTGCCTTTCACTTGCAAAGGAGTTTATTTAAGGGGAACCCCCTGGAGGAGCCTGAGGGGGATTTTAAGACTTAGGGAGATTTCATAATAGTGGATTGGGGGGTTTGTTAAAATGGATAAAAGTCTAGATAGTATCCTTAATCACCTGATGGAGTTCATTCTAGTCTTGGCTAAGCTTTTCTAGGCCAAACCCTGCCTGCTAAATCCTTGAATTGAAATTTTCTATCAATTATTTGTTCTTTTCCAATTCCTCCATCACTATGGGCTTACCTTTCCAAGTTGAATTTGTAAGAGTCCTAATTTCAATGGGTTCAAGCTTGGGGATAAATAGCAGTTTGAGAGGCAAGTCATTATGGGGGACCAGGATAAACTATTTTGGGGGCAACATTCAAAGGGTAGGTGGGATACCTCGGTATGATCCTCCATTGGGGAGTCCTCCTCAGAAGAGGATCCATCAGGGGGAACCTTCTAACCTAAGAGGGTCTGACCATGTTTAACAAGTAGGAGGATAAGATCTTGATGGAAGATGGGATTTGTATCATTAACTTAGTGGAGAATAATAGTACTTTCTAGGGATTTGAGTAGGAAATATGGAAGACTGATTTTAAAACCAATAAAGTGATTTCGAAGCAAGAAATGGTGTAAAAAAATTAAAATGTACTTACCTTCCAAAGTCATGTACCTCATGATTTGAAGGTAGATATCTGGCCAGTATCATAAGAGGTTATCTCAAGGGAACCCTTTCTTGTCTATCTACATGAAGTCATTTATTCTGAAGAATCATTGCAAGGATTCTTGCTTCTTAGACTAGTCTTTAAACTCCTTTGTGCTTGTGTGGGACATGCATGTGGCATCACTGATGAATTCCTCCAAGATGTTTATGGTGATGCCTCGCATGGTGACCTTTTATTTAGTCCATGCCACAATGAAGTCTCAGGCAATCATGGCATTGTGTTCAATAATGCATTCCATAAACTTTGTAAGGCCTCCCTTCTTGAGTTTCTTCTAGACCTTGTTTTACTCATGGACCTCTTTACATGAAGTGGATTCTAAGAGGTCTCTATCACCACCCATGGTTTCTATAAGCATAGAGATGGAGTAGGAGAATGGAAATTTCTAGATGTAACAAAAACAACTAGGGCTCAAATGGGAGGGAATGTCTACCAAAGTCATGTAAAATAATTAATCCCCCTCTCTTTGAAATGAGATTAGATCTACTGAATCAGGGTTTGCCCTATCAAGTTGAAGAGTTGCATGTGCAAGGGGATGACTATATTAAGTTTCACTATTGCCTTTGGCATGGATGATTTTGTACACCTTAGGGGAGGTGGGCGGCAACGCTAATTGCATCATGATAGTTAGTTAAAGAATATTAATTTGTTACTTATTTCTTTAATTTTATTTAAGAATATTTTTTTTATTAATTAAAAATTTAATTAATGCAAATATTTTATTTAATAATTATATTATTTTATCAATTTTATAATTAATATTATTAATTAAAATTGAAATTTACTAATTTATCAATTAATTAAAATTTTACATTTACTTTAGTAATTTAGTAATTAGTACTTTAATCATAATTTTAGTAATTAATTATAATTAAATTTTAAGAGGGGTTAGTTTTGGGTTTTTTTTCAAAATCTATGTACTTGAGCTCACTTTGTTCAAAAGGTATGTGAATGCATAATTCAAATAAAAAATTTCTAATCTCAAAATTAGTACCTCTTGTGACCATTATCACTTTTATTTTTAAGGAAGATTGTGTTTTTTGTTCCACCATTAGTCTATTTCTCTTGATGATGGATCGCAATAGGTGATCTGAAATGTTGAGCTGAAATTAGGCACTAGAGTTTATTTCTTAATATATAGGTTCTAAGATAACATTTTTTATGTTGAATATGTCCATTATAGTGTCTTTTGATGGTAAACTCTTAATGCAAAACATACACAAGATTTCATAATGATTGGGTCTTGGATTTTTTTTTGAAATTGGAAAAGATGATGACTACCTCATAAAATAGATTTATAAAAAATACATCAAGCTCTAGTAGTTATGAAAGTATAAGAAGTATTTGGTTGAAGACTATGTCAATGATTTTCAAGATTAAAATGTGTAGCTATGTGAGAATTTGACATATAAAAATAAGGTGTTGAAGTATATTAGCATACTTTAAAATTAAAATCATGCAAAGATGGATTTATTTAATGATAATATATTAATAGAGTCATATATAAACTCCACTAATATTATATCCAAGATAAATAAAAATTAAAAGTTCTCTTCTACATCTAATGCCACACAAAAAAATCAATGCACATAGAAATCTCCATCTAACCTACTAGACATAACAAAAACATGTCACTAAAGGTGGACAACCTAAAACAGATGTGCAACAATATCATATTAAAAATTATTTTGCATTAGACACAAGAAGGAAGAACCAAGCTAAGAAATGGTGTCATTGATACCACACAAGCTCATAAAATGATTCTAAATGGCGTATTCAATAATCCTTGCTTGTATAGTCTACCTTATGTCCCACACCAATGGGAAAAACTGATCCAAAATCCAATTACATGAGAACCATATCTATTACCATAAAAATATTAGAATAATGAGAGAAAATTTTCCACTACAACTTCTAGGTTAAGGATTTTCCTCTTTCATGTTATTGTTGATAGTGGAAGCCAAAATAACATCATTTCACAAGGTATAAACTAATTCCTTGGCATTACCATTGATGCACATATAAAACCTTACCTTTTGGGTTTGTTACAATAAGGGAAGGATATATAGGTCTAATATTAATGCACTTTCTAGTATAATTTGAAGACATGGAGGACAATTTCATATGTGAGGTTTTTCCACTTGAGGTCTGTAATGTATTTTAGGAAAGACCACATTTTTATTAATTTGAAGCTACATATTGGGGCAAACTGGAAGGTGACTTATTATTATCAAATTTAACTTTTTAGACCTTTTGGAGTTATATTTAAAGGCCAATGTTGCTATGGTCTCTGTCACTAATGCTTAAAAAATGTCTATCAAACACATAATTTTGTGATAGTCATGGTATTCTTAGAGGTATCTACATAGGTGATAAAATACATATTTGTGTTTTATAGTTTATTTTTTTGTGTTTCCTTTGGTACTATAAATGGAGAGGACTATTTTAAGGGGGAAAGAGTGTGTATCCACATTTTACCTTGTCATAAAGAGATAATTGTGATTATTACAATCTTCTTTTATGCAAATATCTTGAGTATTATTGGTATTAGGGAAAATGATCCAATAAATTTTTATTCTAAAGATACACAAGCTTATCAAATTGTGGTTGGTTCAAAATTTATATAATAGTTATCATGAGTTGAGGATGGCATTTCCAATTATAGAATTAAGACCATATAGGAAGACATCAATGACCATATTGTACACTTTTTTAGAGAAGACGAGTTTCATCATATACATTCAAATAAAACATGTGATTTTGTTTGTTTTTTTAGAATATGAACCAAATATATGGTCATTAGTTTCATATTCTCTGCTTCTGAAGTAAAATAGATAATTGGCTTTAATGACATATAATTAATAAAAGTATTTATAGGATACAACTGATGAAAAATATATTTTAATATAATAAATCCAAAGTGTTTACATGCATGTTTTTAAGGCTTAATTACTTAATCAAAATTGGATTTTTATAATATGTTATATTTTTTTCTAGTTAATATGTTATTATATAATTTATAAAAAATAATAATATTATATAAAATACATATATTAAACTTCCATATAGTCACTATGTATTATATTATATACTTTTAAATATGTCTATTTATATAAAATATAATAATTTAAAATTTTATTATATTCTAGTTCCAACTGATATTATACAATCATTATTCCAATTTTCATCTTCAATATGAAAGACAAAATTGTCTATTTGACTTTCCCAATACTATGTTTGGATTGTTAGAGCCTCTAAGAGGAAACTGAATGATGAATGAGCTAGATTGGCTTGTGATAATGATGGTATACAAATAAATGACCTATGCCCCCCGTGAATATCCTTTGACCCTTTATATTGAGTGGGTTATTGGATAAAATGGGAGAGAATGATGAATATTACTTCACCCAATTCCAAATTGTACCAACCTTTGGATTCTATGAAGTAATTTTACGAGAAAAGGTTGGTAATGAATTCTTTCCTATATCACCAATGTTGATATGCATGAACCATACATGTTGTTTCTCTATACTAGGTAACAAGGTGAATAATGCATGCTCTCTCATTTATAGAATTTACATTTAATATTAATGGTGTGTTTAATTAGTGTAGTGTTTTTAAGTTCTATCATAAAAATCTTATATAAAAGTATAATTTGATTCTTAAATTATCTTGATTTAATGAAAAAAATTTGCAATCTCTATGCATGAAAAAATAGGTATATCTTAGGCACTAAAAACTTTCAATATGTTTATTTGTTAAAATGCCAATTTTTTTACATGTTGATTATGTTGTCACTCTTGTATAAAGACTCTTTGGGAAGGATAAGATATTTAATTTTTGATCCACCTACGTGTGCCTAAAAATGTGTTCATGGTAAAAACATTTACATATTTTTTTAGACTTGAATCATAATTGGGATTTTCATAGGATACATCCTAATCTTAGTGTATAAATAATGCCTTGACTAATGGAAATGACTATCTAGACATTTGGTTGAATCAATCATTTGATCATGTTATGAATTATTTATAGATCCTAATAGGAGATATATGATTATATATACTAAAATATAATTTATATAGCATTTTAGATGTGTATACTTGAGAAATACCTATCAGGTCTCTACCCTTCAATTCTAAACCTTTCTAATACCGAAAGGCTCACATTATCCATCTCATTATGCCTAATTATTTATATTATATTCCAACCCTATCATTCACGATGACCCAAATATACTACAATGTATAGTGATGAGCCCATAAATAGGACATTATATCCATAAAATTACATCATTTTTATTACATAGAAAGTGGATCTAAATTTAGTTTCCAAACTTATGGTTTATTTAGAATAAAATAAGAAGTATGTATCATGGCTATATCTTTATAATTCATTTTTATCTATTGTTTAGCTATTTATAATTATTATTGGAAAAAAACTATCAATGAGCACATACACAATTCATACCAAGTTAAGAATGATTCAAAGTATGAAGAGTAACCATTCAATAATAATGTTGGACTAGTGTTAGAGTATTCTACAATGGATCCAACATTATAGACAAATTATAAGCATGTTATAGATTCCTATAGGCTTGCTAAAATAGATACATATTACATCATAAACTCCTACAAGATTGATACACTAGCTATAGATTATAACAAGTTTGCTACAATAGCTACATATTAATATGCTATAGTAGCTACAGATTACAGTAGACTTGTTATAGACCAACTATGGATTACATTAAACCAGATAAATATTACATCAACCATCTATGGATTTCAGCAAACTTGTTATGTATTTCAGTAAGCTTGCTATAAATTTTAGCAGGTTGCTATAGATTTCAATAAAAATGCTACAAACTTGTTTGGAAATAATTTCTAAAATTATTCTAATGCTCTAGCTATCCCGAAGAATGATTTTCATTTAGATTGTTTCTATATATAAGTTTCTATGTATAGAATTTCCATTATAGATTGTATTTGAACATAGATTTATGTAATTTTATTCCAATAAATAGCTCTTTCCATATTTTGGGGGAATCGAGACTATGCTGTAATATGTTTTATTATTGTAATAAATATCTCTCTCCATATTTTTTGAATATTGAGATAGGATAGAGTATATTGGTTGTTATTCCCAAATAAAGTGTTAGTTGGAAGCATGGAATTATAAGTACAACCTTGCATGGAATTATAACTACAACCTTGCACACCTGAATGAATTAATCAATACACTTTTAGTTCCATTATTCTGAGTAGGCCATTCTAAAATCCATGTTTTGAATAAATCCTCTTTCGAGAAATGAGTTAGCCACTCATTCCAAGGAATATAGATCAATGTATTTATGTTTATTTATTTATTCTATAATTATTATTTTTTCTATAAATTCTTATTTTATTTCTTTGTTATTATAAACATTTTTTTTGTATAGCTTATTGTAAACTTGAAGGTATTTTGTGTGTTTATCATTTATTTTCAATTCAACAATTTACATTTTGTAAGTGTGATTTACTTTCTGAAAGTGTGTTTTAAGTTCATGCAAGTGTGTTTTGATTTATACAACTGTGATTTTCAATTCCTATAAAGTGTGGAGTGTGATAGAAGGAATTATTTGCCAAAGGTCTCTTTCTCCTATTAGATGCAGCCTTTGGACACTAGCCCTAAATTGACATTATTAAATGAAGGGAATTGATGACCCACATCTTATAAAAAGATTAAAACCTTATATATATCCTTAAATTTTAGTTTCATATCCTTAGTATCTTGTTATCCTACCTGACACTTGCATCCTATATAGGGACACTTGCATCAATGCAAGTGTCTAGATTCTTAGCAACTGTATAGTCCTCAAAAGGCATATAAATTGAAAATACTTTGAATCCTATGGGTTAGAGCATTTTTTTATTTAACCCTTCCATGAGATATTTTCAAAAGGTGTATATTAAAAAAAATATAATCCTACTCTTTATTCATTAATAAAATACCAAGAAAACACCTATTTAAGCTCAATTAGTCAATTTAACAACTGAGTTCTACTATCCCATTATTCTTTATTATCATATAATTCATATGAGCATTCATATTATAGGTCTAAAGCACTCAATTAATAATGCATGAGTAGTATTTTTCAAGTTACAAGATAGATCATTGAATTCCCTTACATATAGTGTATTACACCTTTGTACAAACACAAAATAACACTAGGGAGAACTACATATGTCTGAGGACATCCTTTTAGTACTAGATAAGTAAAAAACACTCTTTGATAGATGGTTCATTGAGGTCAAATATACATCATGATCTAACTAACCCATTATTAGAAAGTTACAAAGACCTAAGGTGAAGAAATAGAGTTTGATCCACACACAATCATCAATAGCCTATGCACATGAATAAAGTACATCATCATAAAGGTGATAGAAAAACTATAAGGATATATGTGGTCAGTTTTAGTTACAATGAGTATTTTTACATGAAAATTGAATTCATATTTGGATAGAATCATCAATGCTAGTGTCTAGAGGTTGAGATAAGTGTCCAAACCTCTTGAAAAATATTTCCAGACTCTGATGACTAGATCTTGATATTATTTTTGCTATTTACACCTCTATAATTATCAAATATGCATGTGTATTTGTATATAATATAAGTATTATTTCCTATTTATGTTTATGTATCCCATTATGGCTTAGTTTCTTGACTTTAGATCTTTCTCTTTTGATCAAACTTGATGGTTGTTGTATCTTTATAAAACCAAATTATTTTAGCCAATCTAATAAAAAAAATGTTTATACAATCAAACTATTATTTTAAGTATACTTTATATATTTAGCATAATTCAACACTTTATTTCATAATATTCATCCATGTGTATAAGCTATTCTACACATTTAACCCTTAACACACATATCCAAAAAGTGTTTAACATTTTTTTAATGACATATGTGTCTTCTCATGTTAATCCTATAATTATCTATGGTTGTCAACCTCCTAAGTTTTCTAATTTTTTATACTTATTCACATTTTTTTGTCAATTGTATGCAACTAGGGAGTAGTCGTAGATTAGGTAGTGTTCCTATTGAATATCAAATTATTATAAAAATGAGACTGACATTAAATATAATGAGCCACATAATGAAAAAAAACTCGTAGAAGATTAATATGATCGTGATGATAATGAAACACATGATCATATTTAAAATGACCATATTGACCAATAAAAGTTAAATATATTGCATTATTTTGAGATTGTATTCATGAAAATCCTTAAGATCTCCACAAGATCCTAAAAAATATATTAATTAAAAAAAATGGTGTTAGTGAAAAAATGTTGCTTTCTATTAATAAAAATATTATGGATACTATATATGCCAACACATACCTTCCCATTTCCATCCCCTTGAGCACAAAATTTCCTATTACATATTTTGGGGACACAAGATATGTTTTCAAACCATTGTAACATTAAATTCAAACAAATATTTATACATCCTCCATGGGAAAAATTAATACTTCAACTCAATTTTTGGTTTCAGTGCCTAAATCAACACACATGGTGTTTTCAACCCCTTTGGTGACTTTTCAAGTATATAATCTTAATCCCAATGGATCTACAGTACAAACTCTTCTCCAATTTATAAAAAAAATTGGAAGTTAAGGTTACCAACATTGAAAAAAATAATTTAAAATCAACTCATGCTATTATTTCAAAATATTTATTACATAATCCTATAGTGCTTGAGATATATTTTCATTATTTTCCAACTTATTTTGTTACAAGCAAGTTCACATTTTATGATGGAAAAGGTGATAATGAAAAACATATTTGATATTTGTATGAAACATGCCTTGATAATGCTTTAAATGATACAATTTCGACCAAATAATTTCCAAAGATCTTAAAGGAATATGCTTTAAGATGGTTTTATGACTTACCAATCTAATCAGTGAGGGCATTCAAACCCCTAATGAATAAGTTTTAGCACATTTCTCTATCAACATCACTAAAAAAATCATATGCAATTTTTTTAAGATCAAACAAGGAACAAATGAACCTATTAATAAATATGTTTTGAGGTATAAAATAATGTTTACCAAAGTGAAAAATCCAATGGTAGATAAACAACTTCAATACATCTTTAAGCAAAGTTTGATTTATTGATTACATGAGTTCATTATTTTTAAGAATTTTAAATTTTTCAATGACTTTTTCCATATTGTTGAAGATCATGAGATTAAACTTATTTCATTAAACAAGCTTAAGTATGTGGAAAACATGCCAACTACATCTATTACCAAATTTAATATCAAACCATGCTATAATGTAAAACCTATAGAACCTAAAATATAAAAACCCACAATGGTTAATGGAGTGTCATAATAACCTAATAGGTTCATATTATCTAATTCACCTAAGAGATAATTATATGATTACCTGAGTCTCTAAATTTTATACTTAAGAAGTTTGGGGAGTGTCATCTCACATCTCTCCCTCCTCCCATATAGGTTATTATGTGTTGACTTATACTTTAAGGAAATGATGCTAATGAATATTATGACTATCACCAAGGACCTGGGCATTCTAAAAATAGATTTTATAATTTGAAAAATAAGATTCAATATCCTATTGATAACCAATATATTAGGTTTGATAATCCTCCAAAGGATTTAGGTTCACAACCTAATGATCATCAAAACTAAAATATATTTAACAATCCATTGCAAGATCATTCTAAGAAAGATCTAGAAGTGAAAATGGAATATAATGCACATCCTCCTCCATCACATAATGAGAACCCATTATATGGTATTATTATCACTTATATATGTAAAATAAATCATATGGTTCAGAGACCTTATATTACATTTGATGACAGTGAAATTGTCAATGGTACAAACATTCGTTCATTATTTATTTGGTCATACCTTGATCATCAACCTATACACAATGTTACGATCAATAATAGTGTTATATATAAATTATATAACATGACATTACTTACTCATTTGGGATACACACATGATGATTTATACCCTTTTACCAAAAAAATTAAAGCATTCGATAGGACATCACAACACATTATTATTGATGTTGATTTACCTCTACAATTTTTTCTATCACATGTGGTTACTAAATTTTTAGTTATACCATACATGTGTGTATTTTAAATTTTATAGGGTTGAAATTAGATAAAAAAGCTATATACATTACCTTATATAGTTCATGGGTGTATTAAATACATTCATACCAATAGGGTAGTCATAGTTTTTATAATACCATATGAATGTCTACTTGAAGAAGAGAATTTTATTCCCAGACAATTCATTATATAAACCTGCTATGGTTAATCATCCACAAAAAGGTAATCAATATGAAATACCCTTTCCTAGGTGGCCCATACTTGATAAAAAAATTACACTAGAGAGATAGTTACATGCAAGATACACACTAGATTACACAAAATCCTCATTTATACCTACACATTCTACCCAATTGCTAAGAAAAAATAAACATGTTCCAATCACAATTACACCCAAGAAATGAAAGGGAAATAAATAATGGGCTACATGAACTTGTAATACTTATTTTACCTATTCACAACAACATAGTTATATGAGATGTACATAAATTACCTTAGATTATATAATTCTAAATATGACACCTATACATGATCCTTGGCAGTATCACCAATTTAATGTACCATATTCAAAATTTGGATCTACCTGTTAGCATCCCTTGTATGGTATCATAGGTTAGACATTTTTACTTTAAAAATATTATAAAAATAAATTAAAAACATATATATTCAATAAAATATAAAAGCATTCAAATAATTTAAAAATATAAAAATATTCAACATACACATGTTTACTAGCTCCTTGGCATATATGTTCTTTAATTTATGTTAGTATATAGTATATCATTTTTATACACGTATATTTTTCACACATACTTTAGTGTGATAAATTCATACACCATAAAAATGGTACTTATACATATATATGCTGGACCTTTCCTCTTCTCTCATGATACACTATGTTAGGTGCATATAATTTTCTCAATCACTATTGATAGAGGTTACATTACTTTATGATCATTTTGACATTATCATGTTGAGATTATATATTAAAGCTTACACATGCATATAATTGTGTTTAAATATTTCATAATGTACTTAACATAATTTGCTATAGTACATTTTTGCTAACATATACATGATAAGACTAGTATGATGTTCTTATGCTGGTTGTTTGTATGTCATTTAATCACATTACAATTTCCTTGAGTGTATTATTATTTATTGAATTTTTTTTTCATGTAAATTTTTATTATGTTCCTTTCTTTTTTACCCTTGTTAAAATGTATGTTCCTTTCCTATGATATTTGTACATTTGAATATTTCATTCCTTCACGTGTGCAACATTTAAATATGCCCCTTGTTTGAGGTCTCCTTAGACCAATTTTGTGTGACATTGAGTATTCTTGTGTATATGATTGATTTTTTTAACATTATATTATTTATTTATATAAATTTACATAATAAATATCATTAATTTTAGGTATTATCATGATCACATACCATAAACTTCATTATTATATCTACTTAGACATGCTACTCTTATATGTTACATGATTCATTATGACCAAATTTGACCTTTGGTTAAATTGGGTCAACCCATACATGGTAAAAGTGCCAAATTATTTTTAATAGGTATTAATATGGTTTTTTACATGTTTTAAAGTGTTTTCAAGTCATGAATTTATCATATGATAGGTCTCATGTGTAAAAGGGAGCCTTTTGGTCACATTTTAGCCCACTTAATGACTTGTATAGAATTTCATGCAATAAAATTTGTCACCAAGGTTATTTTAAAAATTTAATAGGTCAATATAATTTCAATATAAGTCACATGTCAGCAAAGAGTCAGTTATATATAGAGATGGGGAGTTTCTCCTTATTTTTAGGCCTTTTAGGCACTTATATAGAATGGATGATCTGACCATTAGCTAAAAACATGGGTGGAGTTCTTATTCACATGCCTAAAATATTTTCCATGATTTTTTTTAAGTATAATGTAAAAAATTCCATTTTCAACTTCTTTCCCTCTATTTTCTCTTGGCAAGCAAAAAAGGGTCATTTTCAAGTGCTTGGCATGAACTGTATGAGTGGAGTTGGGAAGAGTGATTTTGGGGGTGAATATTAATATAAGTGAAATTAATTTTAATAATAATAATAATAAATAATTATAAGTTGGTTTATATTCCTTTATGAACAATTGCTAACACTCCAAGCAGCTTTTTATGCATGTGCATCCATGAGGGGTCTCCTTTTGAGATAATTTTAGAATAATTTGCTTTTTTTTAATGTATTTGATGATTTATTATATTTTTAGTGACCTATCCATAGGTTTTTAATTATTATATTGGATTTGGAAGTCATCAAATGCCTAGGAAAGTCTTTTTTTAGGCTTGTCCTTGTTCTAAACCATGTTTTCTACCTTTGCTCAGAAAGGTGTACCTATAGGTGCCTTGAATGGAGGTTTTCCACATTAATGTGAAGGAATTTAATGCACCCAAATTTTTTGAAATCATAAACATGCATTTGAGGTCCAAAGAAGGGAATCTTGAAGTCCAAATCTTGCACCTTGCTCACTCTTTTCCTTCACTGTCTGCATATTCAAAGGGAGTGATCAATTAGAGGGTTCCATGACATCATCTTTCTTTGAAAATAACCTTGGTAAGGTTTTCAAACTATTAGAGACATTATAATTGTATTTGATAAGCAAGTAATTGTATGTGAGGCCTAAATCATGCACCATTGCTCATTTTTCTCTCCTACTGTCTATATGCACAAAACACTTACTTATAAATAGCAAATAGAGAATTAAAAGAAGTCATATTAGCATCTTAAGACTGATGGATTAATCCTATTTTTGGAGCTTGGTATACTAAAGAGTCTATGATAAGCTTACTTCAAGATCAAATTGGCAAACAAGGTGGAAAAGCACTCCCAAAAGCCTAATGATTAATATAGGGATGTTTCTCCCAAAAACTGAAAACAGATAACTTTATGGTTTTTGAAAGAATCATATATCATGGATAAGGAGATATTGATACCTTTTGGATTTTTATATTTGATTTCATTGGTATATATAATGAGTTCACCAAGTTTGGAGAAGGAATAATGAAAGGTGATCTAAGTTTGAGGGTCTTGAAAGCATTCCAAAACACACTAAGAAGTTTTAGTGTTATCTATAGTCTTGTGAAAAGATGAATGGTTTGACACCTCTAACAAGAAACCATGCATTATTTTCATGATTGAATAATTATCATTAACCAAAACATACATTCATGACTATAATATCACCTCAAAAAGGTTGGATCATGGCTTATACCCCTAAACACCCTCTTCTATCTGTACATAGGCCTGGGAAAGGCCATCTATAGTAAGGGTTTCAAATAGTGATGTAAAAGATTAATGTTTTGGTCTTATTTTTAGTTTTAAAGGTTAATAGGAGATAAAATGTGGTTTTTTTATTACAAAAATTTCAATGAGAATCAAAACACCTCAAGCAAGTTTCAAATGGTCTATAACACCCACCTACAGGTAGGCCTAAGGACCATGAAACATAGTCAAGTTAGAGATATAGGTAGTGATTTAGAGTAGTATTTCCAATGACACTAATGACACCCAATGTCAGTTTATGAGTTTAAACTCCTATGGAATTAATTTAATGTTTTCAAAAATGTGTTTCAAATATTTAATTTAGGATTCAAAGCATACATAAACATATATAGCTAACACGAGTGTCTCAATCTTGATAGTGAGCTTAAACCTTGAGGGGAGAAGGTATTTTGGCAGGATAATAGGAGCTCAAACTTCATTAAATGTTATTTATTAATCTCAATAAGGATATTATGTTTTCATAGGAATCTTTCAAAGGATAATCAGCCTACATAAACTCCTGAATAGCCTAATATACACCTACATGTCAGACAGGTAAGATGAGACAAACAGTGGGTAGATTTGGGTTTTGGATGGATATTTTTGGTAGTAAAAGTGTTAAAAATTATTATATTAAGTTTTTTAACCCAAATTTTTTAATAATGACATATTTTACACCATGAACAAATCCAAAACCACCTACAGGGAAGGCAGACATAATCATAGTCATGACAAGTGTGACCATATGCATATGAAAGAAAGAGTATAAGAAGATTAAAGACCTAAATCAAGCATAGGATGATATATCATGATCCACCATGAAAATATACCTCATTATTATAAGGATATGCATAAAATTAACATTTTCAAAG